>JARYHS010012519.1:66034124-66424242 GCA_031002005.1 Vandiemenella viatica | reverse complement strand
GGTGTAGGAAGATTCTCTTTTTTTAGGTAAGGGTGTCAGGGATTGGAATGAGTTACAAGAGAAATGATGAATAATTTACCGAAAACTTTGGAAGAATTTAAAGATAAAATTTGTAGAGGGCAAATGTAGGTAGGTGCAGGATAGGGGAAGATGGGTGTGTAGGAAATTGCCACCGAGCCTGTGCTCCATTGCAATTAAATTAAATTAATTAATAAGATACTCATAAAACGGCCATTAGCTTAGTTCTCAAGCAACGCCGCTCTCTGGAAATTTAGTTAGTAAATATACTATTTTAATAAAATGGAGTAATATCCTCATATTCTGGAAATATCAGCTTTTCGATGGTTGTTGAAAGGAACATTTTAATTCCCCATCACGTAGTTCAAAGTGATATTGTGTAGTACTGACGGTGCTAAAGTATTCTTTATGAAATTTTAACCCTAAGGATATTGAAATTTTATTACACGGATTAAAGACGTGTGTAAATGGAAATTATTTAAGTTGCAGAACTGTAAATGAACTTTGACCGTGAGGATTCCGTAAGACCTGAACTAGCCACGTGCTTCATATAAGTGTGGCAGAGGATCAGATTAAATTGAAAAAAAAGTAAATTAAATTTCATTGGTAACTTCTACCACAGTATAGAAGAACTTATTCCAAAGGTACTGCAAAACAATTGCCGTTATCTTCAACAAAATGTACATTTTATTATTTTAGTGTATGCTTGTATGAGTGTAAAGCAAGGGCGTAGCCAGGATTTTGTTTAGGGGGGGGGGCAGGCAAGAGAAAACTGATAATATGTATGATACAAAAAGTTTATTAATGTAATATATATATATTCTATTAATTGAATAATTAATTAATATTATTATATTTAATTAATTATAATTTAATTAATTAGTATATTATATTATACTAATAATAATTTTCGAGCTACTTCATCTGCAATTTTATCACAATTTTCTTGTAAAAGTTTTCTGTGTACACCAAGCATGCACAGACAGGTCAGTTAGATCTCTAGAATATTTCCATCTTATTTAACTCTTTCATAAGGTCTAGTTCTCTAAGATTTTCTGTTGTCATACCCTTGTCCTTCCATAGTTTATACCTAAGTGTGACTTCATAATCAAACAATTTTAACTTGTAGCATTGGCAGAAACATCGTGTTTTTTTTTTTTAAATCAACCAATGACTTACTTAAACTTTAGCTGGGATGTAGGGGACTGCAATCCAGCAATGCGGGATCCGGCATCTTTTGGCAGTCTGGCGGATACAGCACCTAGTTAAGCGGATCCGAAATCCATAAAATGGAGTGAAAACATGTTTCATTCTTCGTCACCGTGTCTCCCTGTCGTCACTTTCCGGTCCGACTCGTTCTTTACCAGGTGTATCGCCCCGTTTAACTGCATCCTTCACGTTGACATTTGACTCACGGCAACAAATGTGTGTTTGTGTTGTGTGCAGTACTGTAATTTGAGTGATGTCGTCCTACTGCAAAACTAGCTCCGACATCGTACACACAAAAAAGATACAACTAGAGTTGTTTCTGAGGAGTAAGTAAAAACAATACAAAAAGAAGTTACAGCTATTGACTTGATACACTTTTGCACTGACGGCGGACAGACATGCGTTCCTGTTTGTTGTGATAGAAGTGCCGCAGGAAAAATGAGTAATTGGTTCAACAACGATATTTCACATTCCTTGAATGCTAATATTCAAAATCAGCATATCTCTTCCGGCAGAAGTTATCAAGATGGCTCATAAAGAAGCGTGGTCACCGAGCGTAGTGGGTGAGCAATTAACGCTCTGGCCTCGCATTCGGCAGGACGCCGGATCGAATCCTCATCCGGGCATTGAGATTTGCGGTTTCCATTGTTTCTCCAAATCACTCTAGACTGCTGCAGAAAAAGGCCAAATCCGAATTCTTTCCCATTCCTTGCCCCATGTCCTTTCCCGCCTCTAATGACCTCGTTGCTGACAAGGTAAAGCCATAAGCAAAATAAAAGTCATAAAGTAGCTCATTAAAGTTATTTTCCATAAATTCTCTGCAGTCAAAAAATAATTGATATAGACATTATAATACTGTAAAAACAATAATTATTATACAATTTCAATTATAAAACAATAATTTCATATAGGCCCCTAATTATATTAAATGAAATACATACATGAAACTACATACTAAACATAGTTACATGAATGAAATTATACCTGGAACGGTTTCTATGGATTTTTAACATCCACCATCTTCTTCGCCGTCTTTCTCGTTATATTTTCATTTTCGTTTAAATTTTTATGATAAATATAGGTTAAGCAAAAATTTATATCCAACACAACATCGACGTCCCTCACGCTTTCTTCTCCAAAACATACCAGCGCATTCGCAAGCGTGTGGCTGTCAATGTTCGGCTCCCCACAATTAACCAAGCGTTTGTAAAGGTTTGGAGTTTTCGGCAAGTGCCAAGCGTGTGGACCCGGGGTTATGTTCACCGCAAAGAAACACATTTTAATATCAGCTTGCTTAGAATACAGGGTTCGTGCACCACGGAGCATTGCATCAGTTTGGTCAAGGAACGACTGACAGGCTTTGGTGTTGCTGTTGAAACTGCTGTTATCGGCAAAAGATCTAATGGAACAAGCGTCATGGAAAACGTTCTGCCTTCGTACCTGCAATTGTACTTTTCACACAGCACACAATTGGCAGTTGTCGATATTTTATACCCTCCCCCCAAAAAAAACCACTGAAAGAAATTGAGAGCATAGAAAAAACTTTCACTCGGACGTAGACCACAAAGACCTGGACGCCACAATTGAAGCACAAAGCGTGATCGTAGCACTGGATATTCCACATACTGAGGTGATTCCCAGATATGATGATCTCAAAAAAGTGCAGAAAGTTGTAAGTTTTTCAAAAAAATTTATTTATGACCATTTCAATCAAACCAACGAATGAGGAGGCAGAAAGGGCTTTCTCGGCTGCTGGCTATATGAAATTCTTTGCAAATAAAGTGATAATTTCAGCGCTTATTAGATAAACAGATTATTTTTCAAACTGACGTGATTTTCTGTGATACATGTAAATTGATCTAAAACTAAATACTTACTATAATTGATATTTACTAAATAACTAGAGTTAAATTTAAAACAAAGCGTGTAAAAGCGCAATGATATCCTAAAACACTACTCCAGAGAAGCTATCAAGGAATTTAAATAAGGTATGAAAATAGATTCCTTTCAAAAATCGTATAGAGATTGAGCAGGGTGATTGGGACGACGTTGTTGGACAGATACAATGCGCCGGACTTTCAAATCGGTTTCAATGGCAGCTGCAGTACTGGTAGATGTGTTTAAAATATTTTAGCTCTCCGTGTCCGCGTCGCTGCGATTATCTTTTATGACAGACATTACTCCCATGTCGATCGTCTTTGATTTTTACGCAGTGGCAACAGGTTCCAGTAATCCTGAGTATTCAATCCAAGCATATAATGAATTCTGACTTAGTAGCAGCGCACTATAACTGGTAAGCACCTTTCCTCGCCGCATCATTTTCTTCCCTAGAAACATTCGAAAGTCCTTTGACAATGTCTTCAAAATTCTTGTTAAAAATAGCAAAACATATATTTTTGAGACCAGTGGGTCTCGTATAAAGCTGAAATATTTGGCACGTACTTTCTCTGTAAAAAGTTTATGATGTACTCTGTGGTTCAAATTGTGTTCCATATTTCTGTAATTTGATTTAAATTATTTACAACCATGTTGTCTGTGGCTTTCACAATGAAAATACAAGGCTTTTTTTATATTTCTCTTTAAAAAACTTTGAACCCCATCAATATCACCCGCCAATGTAGAACACACTTCACATCCTTGGCTAACACAACTATTAGGCCCATGTCCTTCGTTTTCTAAAAACCTGTCGATTTCTAATGCTATAATTTGTCATTTAAATCCATCGGTTCTACGAATCTGAGAGATTTTTGGCGGATTGTATTTTATCTTCGTCAGTAAAACTATTTTTATGGAAAGCTGTTCTTTCCCAGCTATCACACGACTCATCTGCCAACACAATATAAGTATAAGCCTTCTTTGCGGCCTGCACAATTTCATTTTAACGACCAGTGATTTCGTTTTGAATCTGTGGGGAGATATACATGACATTTTTCTTAAATTTTTCAATATGCTGTTTCAAAACCAGAACACTTGAATCAATTCTTAGTTTCAGCAGGTATTCAAGAACACCTGATGTTGCTCTTTACATCTTCAAGGCAAGTTATTTGTACGGTGTAACACAGAAAATAATCGAAGTTATAGATGACACGATTTATCGATTGTCTTCTACTTCCTTCTGGTGAGCAGTATTCATCATTACAGCGACCGGTATTTTCTCCAAGAAGTTCTTAACATCGTTAGCTGCTGATTGATGATAATGTGATGAAGCATGTTTTTGCAATATTATGGATATTTTTAAAGTGACAGAAAGTTCGAGTAACAAATTAATTAGACTATACTAGCAGAGGCAAGTAAGTCTGCAAGCAACAATGATTAAATTTTAATTTCAAATTAGTGGCTTTAGCATCTACAGAAAATTTATTTTCAGGAAGGTACCCAGCATGGGCTGTAACACAGTATGTAGCAGTATAGGTACGACCACAGAATGAGAAACAACTTGACCGTTGGACCGACCCAACTCATATCCGAGCACCTAGGACAAATATACTGTAAAGTCAAGAGTAATAAATATTTTGTCACAAATTAGCTCTTACACTATCGACTTTTTCACAATCGCGCGATAGTAATAAAAATAAATAAAATACAAACGAATACAGATAATTATAGTTATTAAATAAAAGTCGTACTTTTTGTATGTACTGTATGTAACTATATTAAAAGCCATCGTTAGCCTTACAGAAAATACAAATTAATTACTTTTAAGAACAGATTTCAGGCACAAGGGTGTAGGAAGATTCTCTTTTTTAGGTAAGGGTGTCAGGGATTGGAAGAAGTTACCAAGAGAAATGATGAATAATTTACCGAAAACTTTGAAAGAATTTAAAGATAAAATTTGTAGAGGGCAAATGTAGGTAGGTGCAGGATAGGGGGAAGATGGGTGTGTAGGGAAATTGCCACCGGAGCCTGTGCTCCATTGCAATTAAATTAAATTAAAAAAAAAGATTATTAGCGCGCTCTCTGGTTATATCACAGTATAAACGATCGGATGCGTTGTGTGCGGGTCGAGTCAGCCTGCAATCTATCGGTATTTAATCGCAGTTAAGACGGGATGTCTTTGTTCGAGTTGGCTCGCGTGGCACAGCGACAGTTTGTTGCCATGGATAACAAAAACGGCCGCCTTTTAATACAATTGTACGGTGACAAATTTTTTTGTGTAATAGGAAATTTGCAGCCTAATACAGACTCAGATGGTATCACCTCCAATCACTACCACAACCGTCACTTGAAACTCCAACGATTCTATAGAATCGCCAAATGACAGAATCAACATAATATCTTTTACCTAAGTAAGGAGTAAGTTCTCGTTAAGAATGACAAAAGAAATTGAATAGCAATAAAAAAAAATTAGTATTAAACGGGTGCTATTACTTATCTTTGACCATTCTTACAGATCTTCGCATAGTGCGTCAGAAACATCTCAAACTGTTCAAATAAATGATTGTTTTGAAACTATCTTGAAGTCACAGCGTTTATCAGTAACTGAAATGCCTCCCGAAATTGAGTGCACTGGCTCAATTAATTATTTTAGAAACTCTATGATTGTCAATCTCATAAAATTTGTTTATTGTATCCTCGATGGCTTCATATCTAATGTTTTCCATGAGTTTTTCGCCATACTATATTCAATTAAAATACAATTTCCATATCCACCAAATCATTTTTCGTTTAGGTTTCTAGTATACAGTGTATCGGATCACAGTGAAAGTTGCGGCTATTCGCACACCTGAAATGTCCACGGTGGCTTCACAAAAAGACAGTGCCTGGATAGTTTGCCGCGCAAGCCGCGCTCGTCAACAGAAATGGTTCGTGCGGCAAATAAACCGGTTTGGCGCGCTCGCACATGGCTTGCGCAGCAGCCGCTCATACTCAATACGCAGCTTAGAGACAGCCCCATAAACCACGTAGCTCCATTTGGCCTCCTGTGAAGCCCCCTCCCCTCCACGTAGCCCAAAGTGGTTTTTTGTCTCTCCTCCCCCCCCCCCACGTAGTTTATTCTCATAATGATTCTTGAATTCATTTTTGTACTGTTTTCTCTTGTCAGGCTATCATAAATTACAAGCGGGGATAATAAAATTATGGATATAATTATTCACATGCTTCTGTATGTTCTGTATCTTAATATGAAAGAAAAGGCTACGTGGCCTGGCTCGGAAATCGCTCCCCCCTTTAAGTAGCCCAGCGTAGCTTTCCAGCCAACCCCTCTCCCTCTAGACCGAGCCACGTAGTTTATGCACAATCCCTTAAGGCCGGTTCACACTGTGCGGTTTCCACCGCAGTGGAAAACTTAACCGTCGCCGCCTACAGAATTTGAGGTGTTTACATATTCGGCGGTAGAAACTGTTGCTGCTATTACAGCGGTAAAATTTTCGCTGCTATGAAAAGCTGGTAAAAGATGACGTGATCGGATGTCAGTATCTTTCTTTTGATGACCTGAGTTTTCATTTTGTGAAATTAGAAGTTAATTTAATTAATTTGGTGTTTATTACTTCGTAGGTTAAGTTTTAAATTTTTTATTTTGAAGGTTCCATAGCCATAGAATAGGAAAAGAAAAAGCAAAGGAAAACAGAATATTTGAGGAACGACGACACCAAGTTTTTCAATTATTTTGGGATGTTTATTTCGACAGTTGCTTGCGAAACTTAAATACGGCATTCAAAAGGAGGAATACCCAGTTGATTAATTGTATTTAACGTGTGGAAATGCTGGCAATCTCCTTGAAGTAAGTAGATTTCTCATGGGCCTACTATAAATAAACTTTTAATTTCATATAATTCCAATCCGCTATATTTATTTTATGTTAATTACGGTGAAAACTTCTTGAGGTGAATATGAATAGATGTACAAGAAATGTTTGAAAAATACACTATGCCATATAATGGCTAAGGTTACATTTATTTGTAACTAATACATATACTTCACTGTGTAATCAACTATCAGGGTTGAGTTTATATTGCTTTTATACTTACAAGCACAATCGACTAGTTAAACTTTTGTGATTAGATTGTAATCTGTTAAGTGTTTTAATAACTATTACTTTAAAAAGAAAAATCGAAAGTAAATGGCGAAGATGATGCCGAAGTTACTGAACACCTTGTCTCACTGTATTCGTCACTGCTGTGTTAGAAGAAAAGAAGACGAAGAAGAAGAAGAAGAAGAAAAAAAGAGGAAAAAATGTCGATCCACAGAATTTCGAATGTTGAAAGTTTTCCTTGGCAAATGTCTAAGATATAAGAACACAGTTATATAGTAGTAAACATGAAAATCTTTCTATAAAATGTGATTCAACATTTTTCCACTTTTAGTTGAAGCTCTAAAAATTTATATAAATATGTGATCAAAAGTTTACTATCCAAACGCATTTTTCATTTCGTCAAAATCATTCCTAATTTCAAGGCACACTTCTTTCCAAGCGTTCCTGGTAGCGTTCCGATCTTTAAAAGAATCTATAGTTTTGTCTCTTAAAGCTGAGAAGATCAGTATCCATCATCACTTAACTTACATTACGATTTTTAAATTCAAAAAATGTTAACTTTAACAGACTGAAAGCGCACAAGCGGTTAAAAAATTGCCGAGTGTGCAAGTGCCTATTTGACCACATGGGCCACTGTCTGGATTAGGGCGGTCAAATTACCATCTAATGTAGTGGCAGCGCACGGCTGCATACCTGCCGTCGACGGCAGCTCTGCCGTGGGTGTAAGCCCAGTGTGTACGCTCCCATTTGATCCCTCGCACCACTACTGGAACGACGGTAACGGAAAACTTTCCGCCGTGGCCGAAACCGCCCTGTGTGTAACCGATCTAAGAATCGTCAGCAGCGCCGTACGTGGCCCGTTGTGCTGCCAGCCCTCGCTAACGTCTGTTTTCCCCGCAAATAACAGTAGAAAGCAGGATTAAATCGAACGAACCGAATTAAATTTTGAAAGTTACTTAACATTGTTTACTCTTCGGTTCGGCAGAACTCTGATCGAGCGCAAACCCGCGTCCAGCTAGGGGGGGGGGGGGGGCAGCTGCACCCCCCTGCCCGTACCTGGCTACGCCCTTGGTGTAAAGACTATAATACGAAAGCAGGGAAGTGGTGAAATTGACAGAGGGACAAATGCTGCTTCGCATTTAAATTAAAGTAACATTTCCTTCATTCTTCTATAAGGTGAGTTTGGTTCCAGAACTACTGTGAGGAACTGTTACAAACTCAAAATATCCTTCCCTCTCGCACTCCCCATCTCAGTTGTTCATCTTCTTGGCGAACGGGATACGCTTGAACCTGAAATCTTCGGATTCATAACAGCAAGAATTAATGTGACCAATTAACGAGTTACATTAAAAGCTCTTCATTGTTTTTTAACTTTTTCTACTGTATGTGAATTATAGTGTTATAAAATAAAAGGTATTATTTGTTTCAACGAAAACTTTTAAGAGTGATATTTAACCCTAGTAAGATTTTTTTAATACTCTGAACGTAAAGGTGCAAAATTCTTGTGAATTTAATTTCTAATAATATTACTCAGTTAGTTAACATCAAAGATCTTTATATTATACTTGATAATGGCAGTACATTTTCCTTTAGTTAAAAATTCTGCAATTATGTAAATAGTATATGGATTGGACACCGCATTAATGCAACAATATCTCACTCCCTCTCCAACAATGCGGCTGGTAGCAAGGCATAAAAATTATGAATATGTAAAGGATTCATTAGTGGATCAAACTCCTGAGCTTCTATACATTCCGTCGTTAGGGACTGAATTTGGCAGAGAACCATTCTCCAGGGAATAAGCGGCTGTATTCCAAATAGGTTTGCACACAGGAACTGAGAGCGAAAGTCGTCTCTTTGTGTAGTTGTCAATACCAGAATCAATTCACAACATGCTGGACAATAACATCGCAGCCGGCTAAACTCAGTCAATTCGTCTTTTTATTTGTTGTGCTGCCTCGATTGCTTCCTGTGATTCGATTCCAACACGCATACGCAGCTGTGATTGATGTTAAGCAAAACAAATCAGATTCGTTATAAACGCTAATTTAAGCCGGAAACGTTGATATTGCATTATTATATTGCCTTTATAGAGACCTGTTGATCAACGGGAAAATAATTTACTTTTAGATATTTGGTTAGTAAGTAATTATTTTAAAGACACTTGACTGATAATTGGGGAAGCAAAATGTCATACATGTGGCCTAGTTTTTCAGCAGTTTCACTGTTTATAATTTAGTTTCTGTTGTGGCTAATTTAAGACGCCATATGTACAGATTGTAATGAAGAGAGAAATTAAACCAAAAATTAATTCAGTAGACCTTTAATTTATGCACATTAGTGTTCTTCAATGTTAATACCATTTCTGTTATAAAAGTTTGATGTAGCATAGTAACAGTATCAACTGCTGTAAAACAAAATTTAAACCTCTGTAATTGCCACTACTTTTTTGTAAATGTTCGGCGCAAGAGTATTCTTTTTTGTGTCTTTTAAAATATTTTTCTCTGCAGCTTGTTGCTCTTCTGACTTTTGTTTAACGTATTGTACTCTTTAAAGCTTTTATTGTGTAGCGTTGTTTCCATACAGTAGCCGCCGGAAGGATTTAAATTCCCATTTCAAAACTCTGGTAAAATTTCGAGGTCTCTTACAAAGGTTTCCTGTTCCGTACTCAATCCGCGGGTAGTAAGTTGTAGTCTGGGTTGTGGAACAAATTCGTGACGTTTACTGCAAGGCCTACAATATCTCTCCAGACTTTCTCCTCATTGCGGAAAGAGTACTTTCTGCTGCTTGTTTTGGTTGAATAACACAACCAACCGTGTCATGAGTTGTATTTTCTAAGCTGAAATTTTTACAGTGAAATAAAGATGAAAATTTTGCCCCAACATCGTATGGCAAGCTTAAACTTGATACGGGATGAGGAGGTATTTATTTTGAAATTATAGCCTTTATTTGATTTCTTAGAAATATGAAGAGCTATTTATGCAATATCGTCGCAGGGATCTATTAATTAGTTAGCCGTTAACAAAATAAACAAATGTTGACGGAACGATGGTATTTGCGACCAATGGCACCAGCTCCAATCAACAGGTCTTGCTCCTCTGCTCTTCAACGCTGCAAATGTTATCTTTCATTTAAATCAAATTTATTATAAGGATTTTTAGAATATAATCTTCTTTAACAGAGGTAATTTTAACTAAAACTTTATTGATATTCGACAAAGTAACATAAAAACTAAAACTTCTACTGTCTTTTGTTCCTAAGTATATTACATACACTAGACACAAATGTTTTAGTTTAACTGTAAATTATAGTCGAATTGAGAACAAATGTTAAGTTGCTAGGTAATAGCGCTTTTTGAAATCACGATGTTAAAAAATGTTTACAAAATAACAATCAGATAACCACTTGTTATTGAAAAATGTGTATTAGTCTATTTGACGAGCTGTACGGGTCGACACCACACGTGTTGGAATAATTTAATTTATTTGGCTCACATTTATTTCTGTCCAGATCCTCCATAATTTTACAAAAATAAACTTAGTCCACAACCCGAATATTTGTTGGATCTTCCGAAAGGAGGCATACTAAGCCGTTGTGTCAGTGGTAGGACGGCCAATTCCTTTCCTCTGGGACCTACAGTTTAACTTGGAATCCGAACCACGTGACGTCCTGGCATAGCTCAAACGATCAAACACAACTCTTAAAAATTCCTGACCCGACTGAGGTATGAACCCGAGACCGGATCCTGAGTGCCTTAAGACTGAGCTATCAGAGCGTTCTACCATGTTTCAAATTCTATATTCAGTTTTGGATCAACTAATTTCATAATTCATAGAAATCGAGCGTTCGTAGTGGAAGAGTACATTCAAAATGGCGGATCCATGATCAAAACACAGCGTGCGTTTCGTGTACATTTTGCTCTTGGTCGTCACGATGCCATTCCCACTGCACCAACAATTAGGAATTGGGTATCCAATTTTAGAGAGACATCTTCGGCATTAAAAATAAAACCACCAGGCCGAATTAGGACGTCAACGTCAGCGGAAAACGTGGACAGAATGCCAGTTTCAATTCAACAATACCCCCAGCGTTCTGTTAGTAAACCCTCCGCTGCACTTGGATTATCTGCTAGTAGTGTCAGAAGTATCATCCACAGACCCATACAAGATGCAGATAGTGCAACAGTTAAGTGAAAGAGACTTAGACACACAAACAAATTTGTGCCGCGACATTCTGCAAAATATTCCTCGTATTGCTGTTTTGATCTGTAGTGACGAGGACCATTTTCACCTGGTCGAAACAGAAAATAAACAAAAATCCCGATACTGTGCTTCGAATGACCCTCGGAATCTTCACTAACGACCACTCCACAGCCCTCGAGTGGCAGTGTGGTGCACTGTTGCAGATTTTGGTATCTGGGGTCCCTACTTTTTCGAAGAAGATAGTCAAGAAATTTTTTTAAACCGAAATTGAATGAATTATTGCACGACCATGACATTAGTAGTAGTATTAGTATTTTATTTGTCCTCTAAATCATATACATGTACTTTATACATAATGATATGAGACACGTCAATTATAAAATATGATTTACATTACATTATTTACATGAAATTAATTCATACAATTCAAATATTCATCTACAGAGTAAAAGGAGTGGTATTGAAGGTATGACATCAACAAATTCTCAAAAATTCCCCTTTCTGGTGTTGCTTTTACATTATGAGGTAATTTATTGAAAATCTTAATCCCTACGTGAAATGTTCAATTTTGATACATTTTTGTTTTTGTATGCCTAATATGCAAATCTGATTGTTTCCTTGTGAAATGATCATGTACTTCGTTATTTGTTTTTAGAGCTGCATCTTAACCTATGACATTATTTCTAAAAAAATAATGGTTTCAGAGATGTAAATGCTTGGTAGTGGAAGGATATTCATATATTTAAATAAGGGTCTACAAGATTCCCATGATTTGTGATTTGTCATTATTCTGAATTTTGAAAGTACTTGGTGCATGTAATGATAAACCCCAGAATATATTTCCGTACTTTATTTGTGAGTGAAAATGGGCAAAGTATGCATTTTTCAATGTTTGTTTACTAGAGGTTAATTTTAAGATACGTAATGCATAACAGATTTGATTTAATTTAGAGTTGAAAACATCTGGTTCCAACAAGATGGTGCTACAGCCCGTACATCACGTCGTTCGATAGAAATTCCGAGACAAATGTTTCCCGGTCATCTTATCTCTTTGCGAGGTGACATTAGGTGCCCCCTCCCCCCTCCTAGATCGCCTGATTTAACCCCAAGCTATTTTTTTTTCTCTAGAGTTACCTCAAGGAAAAGCTGTTCCGGCATCGTCTCCGAACTGTATTGATCAGCTGAAGGCTGCCTTCACTGAAGAAATCAATACTATTACTCTGAATACGATTTCAGAGTCGTGGACAACTTCCGGGATAGACTCTGTCAGTGTTTGGACAATAAAGGTAGACATTTACAAGATATCATTTTCAAAACTAAGTAAATTAAAATTTAATTCCGTTTTCATTCAAATAATTAAAAAATTTCATTGCATCTCGCTTTGTGTTTATTACATACCTCTTTGAAATCGGAAAGATTTCCATAACTCGCCCTGTATGTGTAAATTGTAAGTCCGTAACGTATTTCGTTTATGCGTTACCGACCTGTGACAGAAGGACAAACAGTATTTCCAGTTGGGTAGAGAACCCTAAAACCGATGAGCGTGAATGTTGGGTACCGAGTGACAACGTCCAGCCCCACCGGTTTACGATAGAGCGATCCAGTGTCAGCTATCACGGTCGCCATATGAAGCGCCAGAGCTGGCCGGCAGGCAACATTTTCACGCGGCTTTGTCCGCTTTCACAAGAGAAGGCGAGTGGGAGCAGTATCGGATTAAGAGAGGCGTTGCGTTTTATGTGGCTTGCTGCACAATAGGGCCGAGCACAGCACAGCGGTGATTTATAGGGCGAGCTAAGTGCGAAGCGTACGCTAAGGGCTGCCCCTGACACCTCATTAACAGCGAGGGAGTGTGGCCGCGGGCTGCGTGTCTGCTTCAGCCTCCGCATTCTTCCGACAAGTCAACCGCTCACTAGCTCAACGCCTCTCACGATCTTGATGTTACATATAACTCCTCCTGAAGCCTCATCAGATACGTGTACAGTATATTGTAGGTAAAAGAGGAAATCAGTAGTTACGAAAGAAATATCGCAACACTTTCCAGAATGAGGGAATGTCCATAAACTACGTAGCTCCATTTTGGAATCCCCTTGAACCCCCCTCCCCCTCCCCCCCCTGACCCGCCTCCCACGTAGCCTGACGTGGCCTTTGCCACCCCCCCCCCTCCCTATCGTGTGAAACGTAGATTTTCTTCCATTAATCCCAGAAGACAGTTTGCGCTGTTTTCTCTTAATAGACTATCATTAAAATTATTGCGAGTATAATAAACACAACAATTTTATATAATTATAAATGAGGAGGTGGCGAACAAAACGAAATAATTACACAAATTCAAATTTTACAGGAAGAGCAAAACACTAAAAGACATACTTGCAGGGGGATTTTGGGGTGATTTTTTATTTACTCATATTGCGTTTTGAACTCTATTTGACATTATGTTAAATCGAAATTCCTATCTTTAATGAAACGGAAAATATTCAAATTTGAAAAATTCAGTTATGCCGTTTTCTTTGCCACCGATGCAATTAACCGATTAATGAAATTAAGGCATTTTGATTGCTAACGTTAAGTTTTTTGTGAGTTAGGTTAGGTTAATTAAAGCACAATTAGTTTAGAGAACCATAATTTAGTCTAATAACATTTCAACTTATTAATCATTAAAAATTAAGACTCATCTGAAAAAAAGTTACTTCTTTGTTAAATAAAAAAATCATCAAAGCTGTCATAATAGATTGAACTCAATGTCCATTTCGTTGCAATCACAACCTTCATCATGTCCATCTTCCCTCTGACTCTCATTGCTTTCCTGGGGTTTTCTAAAATGTTCTTCATACTTTTGCCAGTTGCTTCCGAAATGCTTTTGTAACAATACCAGAGAATATACTAATCTTATTAAGTCTTCTTCAACTGAATGTAGAGCCTAGTTTTTTCTCATTAAAAACGGCATTAAAAATACGACAGCAAAAAATAATGCATGTCATTTATTTCGTTTTGATTGGCATCGGACGAATTTGTATGAAAATTATTCCGTTTTGAATGAAATCGGTCTCGTGTCTTCAAAATTGTTGAAATTTTATTGTAGTTATGCCGTTTTGGTCGACTAACAATCTTTGGGCTCACTTTAAGTACAGTTTTATGCCGTTTTGTCTGAAAACGAGTTTAGATTCAGATTCAGTGGACCAAAAACTACCGGATTAAAAAAAAAACGTGTTTCGACCAGAAGTGTAGTTATTCCGTTTTGTTCGACACCTCCTCAAATGAATGAAATATTGATACTAGCCACTCCTGCAAATGATCAATTATTGGGAAAAATCTCTTTCTCGGGTACAGTTAGGGACCTTTCCTTTTTGAGGTTTTACTAAAAGCATTATCTTTTTCTCATTTATCGTTGTTCATTAATTGATAAATAAGAACAATCTATACCTGCCGTCTAAAAAACTAAGAAGAAAATATTTCTGTAACTCATTAGATAATGAAAAATCGTTGGAGAAACAGTTTCGGTAAACCTCGTAAAGTTTATTGTAAAAAACAGTTTAGGGAGCACTACAGTTAAAGCTGCTCTGAAATTCACTCGAAAAAATAAAACTAAATTTATTTAATCAACGAGCATTGTGGTAAAATGCGGGCGTTCCTAATCAAAACAGCTTTATTTCTAACCATCAAAACAACACGAACTGTCACTGCCTTGGAAAATCCCGGGTGACGTCAGCAAGCGAATTTGAGTCCAGGTACGGTATGTCTAATGTGTTTCTAGTCAAAATGCGCCGTAGCGTGTCGGTTAGTTCAAATGCGCCGGCCACGTACAACCCAACGCTATGACTTCAAGTCACACTAATGTGCAGACCTGTTATAGTACAAGATGCAAAGGATGCAAAATACATATGTTATCAGCTGTCAATGGAATGTAAAAAAAAAAAGGGGGCTTAAAACTTAACTATCAAAAAATAGAATATCTTACTAATGATCTGGATGACTTGTACATTGATGGAATACAAATAACAAAGGTAAATAATTGTTGTTATTTGGGTTCAATTTTAAAAAGAGAGGGAAAATCAAACACGGAAATTAATAAAAGAATTACTAACGGCCGTAAAATAATCAGGATGCTCAATGTTTTTTGTTAACTGTTTAACGTCTCTTAACGGCGAGGTCTATAGAGACGGGAAAAGGTAGGTTGGCAAGAAATGGGAAGGAATTTGGTCATAATATACACTGAAGAGCCAAAGAAACTGGTATAGGCATGCGTATGCAAACACAGAGATATGTAAACACTCAGAGTACGGCGCTGCGTTCGGCAACGACTATATAAGACAACAGACGTCTGGTGCAGGAACTAGATCGGTTACTGCTGCTACAATGGTAGGTTATCACGATTTAAGTGAGTTTAAACGTGGTGTTATAGGCGGCGCACAAGAGTTGGCACACAGTATCTCCGATGTAGCGATGAGGTCGAGATTTTCCCGTATGACCATTTTACGAGTGCACCGTGAATATAGGGAATCCGATAAAAAATCATTACTCTGACATCGATGCTGGCCGGAAAAAGATCCTGCAACGACTGATCAAAATCGTTGAACATGACTGAAGTGCAACCTTTCCGCAAATCGCTGCGGATTTCAGTGCCATCAACAAGTGTCAGCGTGCGAACCATTCAACGAAACATCATTGATATGGGCTTTTGGAGCAGAAGGCCCTCTCGTGTACCCTTGCTGAGTGCATGACACAAAGCTTTACGCCTCACCTCGGCCTGTCAACACCGACATTGGACTGTTGATGGTTGGAAACATGTTACCGGGTGTGACGAGTCTTGTTTCCAATTGTATCGAGTGGATGGACGTGTACGGGTATAGAGAAAACCTCATGAATTCATGGACCCTGCATGTCAGCAGGGGACTGTTCAAGCTGGTAGTGGCTCTCTAATGGTGTGGGGCGTGTGCAGGTGGAGTGACATGGGACCCCTGATACGTCTGTACGACTCTGACAGGTGACACGTACGTACGCATCCTGGCTGATACCTGCATCCATTCATTTCCATTGTGCATTCTGACGGACTTGGGCAATTCCAGCAGGACAATGCGACATCCCGCACGTCCAGAATTGCTACAGAGTGGCCCCAGGAACCCTCTTCTGAGTTTAAACACCTCCGCTGTCCACCAAACTCCCCAGACAAGAACATTATTGAGCATATCTGGGATGCCTTGCAACGTGCCGTTCAGAAGAGTTCTCCACCCCCTCGTACTCTTACGGATTTATTGACAGCCCTGCAGGATGCATGGTGTCAATTCCCTCCAGCACTTCTTTAGACATTAGACGTGTTGCGGCATTTCTGTGTGCTCGATATTAGGCAGGTGTACCAGTTTCTTTGGGTCCTCAGTGTATTTAAGTCATTATTTGAAAATGTAGTCTTATATGGATCAGAAATCTGTACAATCAACCAGAAAGATATTAAGAAGTTGAAAACATTAGTAATAGATTTCTGGAGAAGATCAGCAAGAATTCCATGAAAAGAAAATGTAAGGTTTACTGAAATAATAAGGCTAATGGAAGTGAAAGAAGATATGTATGATGCCATAGAACGAAAAAGATTGTAATGGTATGGCCATGTAGATGGATGGAAGATACTAGGATAGCGAAACTTGTACAGGAATTGGAAGTTGAAGGAAGGAGGTTCAAAAACCCTTCGCCGAATGTACAGTAGATAAATAAATTTTTTCAATAACTGGAATATAAACTTACTTTTAAATTTTTAAAAAAATGGCATTTGGCTTCCTTAGGCCATACAGCCAGCTCAAGCATGTGTTTATTTCATCCAGTGTTTTTCAGTTTCTCTACGTGTATATATATCTTCCAAGTAATTCTAAACACACCACAGGACGGGCACTAACACACAACACTTAACACTTAAACACCCATGCTCTCGGCCGGACTCGAACCGGCGACCTTCGGTACGTGGGGCCAGTACTCTAGCCCCTACGCTACCGAGGCCGGCGGAATATAGACTTGTGTTGTATTTAAAAATGTTGCTTAGTAACTGTGTTGTCATACAAGACTGTCCTTTTTCTCCCTTAGATTTTAACGTCTATGTGAATTCATTAATCAGGTATCAACAATTCATTGGAGATATTCGCTTAGTACTGATGACAAGTTACAGTTCACCACATGAAACAAATACCCAACAAGGAAATTTCAACTATGAAATCCAAAATCATATCCTCTCAAGGAAGGAAAAAGTTTGAAGCGATATAGTACTTTATAATCATTTTTTACAACAGGTTAAAACATTCATATTGCACTATAACTCGTTAGAAAGCACGGAAAGCAGAGACTCCTATGCATCGTACAGATGAACGGTTGTAACTTGAGGTTCCTAGTCCTGACAGTGACACAGGCAGGATAATCTCGTATCAACAAGTATGCATATTATAAAACTCCTGGGGCAGACGCTTATTATGTTCGGGTATTCAAGAAACAGTGTTCGTGTAAAACTGAAGATTTCTTGTCTCATGTCGATAAGCAGACGGATTAAGCGTCAGGAAGTTCTGCGTCTCCAAGAAGCATTTCGACAATTGTTACACAAACACGACTTGTTGGCAAATGAATTGGTTGCGATAGTCCCTGAGATTTCCAGGGTCGATGATCTTTCGATTTTCTGTAAGTATATTTGTGAACACACATCCGACGTCATAAGCACCACTCATGATAGTTTCTCAGTTCCAGTAACGTTGATCGCACTTTGTGGATGGAGTCTTCTGCGCCCTATGAAAGGAACAGTTGTTACAAACTGTCGTTAAAAGGTGATAATAATATCAATACAATAGGCAGGAAATCACTCTACAACAGTAATCGAGTCGGAGGCATTGCAGCATATTGATCCCTGTTGAGAACAACGCCACTATCTGCGGCTTCCAAACAGCTGGGAGCAGCCCTTTCTGGCCTGAATGGGAGCCATGGACTTCAGAGTACAGCCATAGGGTCATTCGCAATTCCAAAATATTCAGACTCCCACCTATCAAGAAAATGATTCACATTTCAAAATACAGTCCGATAATAGGGCCATGAGCATATATAGTATAATCAAGTGTTTAATCCGACTAAAATTCAAATACACATTAGAATTAAATGACACAAATTTATGGCAAGGACAATTGTCACTTGCGGCTCTCGACAATAAATCTCAGGTGAATCACACACTGTAAAAAAATGAGGTTTCATAGAGAAACCACAGGGCATACACTGCTAGACCACAGGAAAAAATAAATTAAAATTAACACATGTATTCGAATACGTCCAGCCAAACAGGAAAAGGAGTTGCAGCATGTGAATGGAGAGAGCAAAATGATATGAAAAATGCTTCAATACACGTTCAGAGGGAAACGACTGTTAGAAAGACCCTTTAAAATAGAGCGTCTGACAGTAACACCCCACCAGGAATGACGCTGCATAGTAAGACGATAATGATGATTATCATGAAGCTATAATTACGTCAGCGAATCGGGTCCTTAACATACTGTCTATAGTTGTCTTGACCAAACATGACGAGGATGGTGGTACCTGATTCTTCAGTTAATAATATCGGGATTCAAGTAAATCAAGATCTTAAGGCGGAGTCTGCAGCAGGAATTTCGTTTTTTTTACAACACAATCCGGCGATATACCAGTCACATTGCTACCATATAGCGGGAAACTCTCCGTTCTTACATTATCTATTTAGTTCCATACAAAAATTACACTAAACATATTACTCCGAAACCGTTAAACTAATAGAATGTAACTGGGATATAAGTGGAATCTAAAGACCTCTAATTTTTGCCGTCGCCCGGGAAAAACTATCTTGAGCTGAAGAGCGTACAGAAAAGACGATTTTTTACCTCATTACCACCCACGAAACCCACAGATTGCTGAAAAATAAATCAATTATGTTAATTACTCTTTACTCCGATTCCGCATTGTCTGAGTACAGATTTAACTTGACCTAACAACTGTCAATTCGGTTCGAGAGAACCACGTTTAATTTCATAAATGCGGGAAAGAAGAGAAGGGCATTTTTCTTAAATCCACATTTTTGGTAGCATTTTATGATTTTATGTAGACGGAAACAAAGTGGACCTTAGTTTTCAATCTACTGCAATAGAGGAATATGAAAATGAATTTGGCGGCATACCCACATATTAGATATGAGCATCTTGAGTAGAATTTAGGGGTATTTATTCTTAAATTCTTATTTTTTTAAAAATAGAAAGTTTGAGTTTAGAATTTTCTTCCAAGAAATTTGAAAAGGCGGAATTCGGTTCATTTCTTAAGGTGAGTTTCGTTACTTCTCATTACAAAGTTTTTGTAATGTGTTTCGTTCATTGCAACGTTTCTTTAACATAGGCACCCTCATCTTTTGAGGCTTATTTTAGATCCTAAATACGTTTTTCGGGAGATGAAACTTTAAATTTAATAAAATTTAATATATCTCAAAATTATTAAACTAGGATAGTTGCACTTGGGGAATCTTACTTATTAATAATAACATAGATATGTTGCATGAGTTTATACAGTGCAAAGATAAGTAAATCGATTTTTATGCCTGCTACAGTTAAGTAAAAGGTAATAAAAATCAGTATTCGTCCTCAAATGACTTTTTTTTTTATTTCTGGCTTTACGCCTCGTCTACGTTGAGGTAATTAGAGGCGGCAATGACAGGGGCAGAGAACTGGAAGGAATTCGGTCATGGCCTTTTTGAAAGAATCATCCTGGCATTCGCCCGGAGTGATTTTGGAAAACCAAGTTATACCCAAATCTGGATGCCAGGACGGGAATTCGAAGCCACGTCTTCCCGAATGCGAGGCCAGAGCGTTACCGCTCTTCCACCGCGAATATTTATATAATAAGTTCTTACTCATGATGGGAAGTTCATACCACGAACGGGATACGGAGTTACGTCGTCCTGTCAGAAATAGTTATTTCTAGCATCTACGCTCAGCGTAGGAAATAAAGGTCGTTCGTTGGCTCTAAGTTAAAACGCATGTGTCGTATTCTAAAGCACTCCCTCCCACGTGCACTCTACAAAATCTGAAAAGACAACAAGTGTGGTGTTCTCCAGTAAGCGCATTACCGCCAACAGACAGCAGCACTTCTAGACTGCCAATGTTTAACACACCTCAAGCGTTAGCAACACTCAGTATCACTAGCTTTGAACAAAACCGTGAAATTTGTATGGATGTCAATAAAAAGTCTTATTAAAAATATTTTATTACACTTATCGCTTTATCTAAAGTAAAATAAGGAGCCTTGCAACGACGTTAGTTCCTTGTTATATATGCAAGGATTTCTGGATATGTATCAAACCTTTTTACTTTTTTCAGGAGCTTTAGCTCAATGTTTACAAAAGTACTTGCTCAGTTTCTCGTATGGTTCTAAAAAATGTTATAGAGGTAAACTAAGAGATATTACGATTTTTATTAAAAATATCAACAAAAATTTTGGTGAAGGTCCAGACACTGGAAAGCTACATTAGAAAATTTATTGTAATTGTGTGACTGTGGTGTACATCTCGTTCTTTGATATTTCGCCGAGTTGATCGGCTTATGTTGGAGTTCTCGTTTCACACACGATTTTTCACAGAATCACAGACACTTGTTATGCAGTTTAATGTTGTAAAATCCGACAAGACCAAAGACGATAAACTGAAAATAAATTATTATGTTCATAAAAAAATAAATAGTACCGCAGCATTACAAAGCATCCAGAGATCATCGGCGTTCTAGAGAAATAGGAAGATTCCCGTAAGTTCCATGAGTGACTGGAATCGACCATCTGTGTTAGTATCCGTTCAATCCTTATGTATTAAATCGTAAATTATATTCATGAATTGAATAGAGAGGAGTAAATATACCCTTAGTCCTTACATGCCCTTCCTTTATTTAGAAGACTCGATTTTACCAATTCGTTTAATGCTTCTCCGCCTCTACGGTACGTTCATAGACAAATAAGAGTACATCATAATATATTCTTGGTTTTATTTGTAAAAAATTCGAAAAAAGTACTTTCAATTTGCATTACAACCATTGGATACTCTTCCCCTAAGGCTACTTTCTTTCTAGAAATAAATTGGGGATAGGGATATCTACTCTAAGCTAAATCTCTCTTAAACTTCCTTTGATTGATTTTAATATTGTTTTTCAGTAAATTATTTCTCTTAAAATATGAGTTACTCATTTTTTAATAATGCCCTTGTTTACTTGTTATTAAAAATATGAATTAGGTCTACCATTTAGAAAATATTACAAAAATTTATGAAGTTAAAAAATGACATCTTTGATTTCTGAGTTCGTGATTTTTTTTCCTTATGTGTTTACTCCACATCAACTTCGAGATGATTACATTAGGGAAAGGGCTGGGAGGCATGGAACAAGAAGGAATTTAACCATGGCGTTTTAAAGGAACGATCACTGAATGTAAAGCTGAAATTTGAATGGCCGGAGGAAGATTCAAACCCACGTCCTCTCGAATATGAAACCATCATGCTAGATTGGAATTTCGTAAAATTTCAGTCGTAATGTATACTGATTAATAGATAACAGTGGGAATAAACAGTGGTCAATAATGTTTACTTATATTATTACGTGATATCTTAATTAACGTTAAATCCAACGATCAGAGAACCTTCCTGTTCACCAACGTGAGGGCGATCTACAGAACTGCCAAGCGCAGAAAAGTTCGTTCAAGTGCTTTCGTAGCTTGCCTGGTCCCAGCTCCGCGGTGAATGAAACGAGCTGTGACGTGGAGCTGTCTCTCTCATCTGCTGTGTGAACGACAGTCTTCATTTACAGCAGACAAGCAAACGAGAAAGTTAACCTTTATTGCGGAGTATCTGGTTACGTGAATCGCATTTGGAGAGAATATCCTTTACGCTGGACGCTTTGATCTTGAAACTTCTCGCCACAGCGTATAGCGAGTGGTTTACCTTCCAGGATATCATAAAAACTTAGTGTACTATTTCAACTGTGGTCTGCGATGAGCACCCATCAAACACTTTATCTTATGACCAATAATTAATAAAAAAAATTACTTTAAAGACATTGTTTGTGGATACTGTAACGGTCGATCTAAATATATAGACTTTTATGCAACCAGTAAGACAGAAAAGAAGTCATTTCTATAATTCCATAGCGTTTGAAATCTAAGATCAGTTGCTTATGAAATTACTCATTTGTTCGTTTGTGACTGTCTCATAACTTCTCAACTCTTAAAAATTTGTTATAGCCCACTATATTGATTCTTATTGCCTGTATTACATTTATAACAAAAAATATTGAGAAAATCATGAAGGTGGAAATACATATAGGGAGTTGCGGAGGTTGAAAGAAAAAAGAATTTAGACAATATTCACGGATATTAAATGAAAGACGGCAACCCGCCGACATTGAAATTGTTTAGAATTTTTTTATTAAAAAAAATTACAAACGCACATTTAATTTTGGAAATTATTCTACGGAAAATACAGAAAAGGTCACGGAAAACCAACATAGTTCTTCATATCTTTGTTTTCTTAAAATATCTGAATGATTTACTAAATTTCAATCATCCTAAGCGTTTTCCCATCAAAAATTCACAGAGAAGTACCTAACTCGGATAGTAAATAAGTTGTGAACACATATTTTCAAAAAAAACATAATTTTTAATGCTGTCTATAAGTGAATTAGATATATCATTTTTTTAAATCACAAAACTAATAATTAAATTGTTTTACAGCTGACATTGATTTTAAAACATAATCTTTGTAAGCTATAATTTCTTCAGTATTTTCAATTTAATACTCAATCTGCGTACGGAGCCTTCAATATACGGGTGTAACTTTCACTTAAAGGATTTTTAAGGTAATATATTTAAATTAAAAAAATTACTACATAAATTATTGGTACCGTTAGAAACAGTACACTAAATGTAAATGCCTTCTAATTACCGATATCACAGGCGTCTAGGGTAGGATTAGTTGAAGTAGAGCACCGAATTCGCTCTCATGAATTTGGCGGAAGACTGGGTGTGGTTTGGCTAAAGCCATTTTACAGCTGCTTTTCGCGAAGATATTCCTCCGTGTTACTCATCGGATAGTAGGCTGAGTGCATTTGGGAAGTCTTTCTGGACGCTCGGTTTCGAGGAAAATTTCTCAAATACCCAAGCAGATTCCCCCAAAATATTCTCTATTGGAAAAACAATACCATTTTTTTGCTGTTGTTGTTTATCACGTTGTAGGCAGAATACATGTAATAACTAACAAGACATTGATCTGGACCGCCTAGATTAATATAAAACTTTTAATTGTTAACGCAGTGATTAAAGCAGGTTCAGTATGCTTTGTGTCACATTTGTGAAAACATATTGCACTATCCGACATGTTTTTCCGTTGGTTCGCAGTAAGCTTCTACATGTAGTTGCGGCTACTCTGTTGAGCAGCAGGCATGGAGCGAGAGCCAGTACTTGGCCGTCGGAAAGACTACATGAATCTCCCTTTGCCTAGTTATTCCACTGATCAGACAGAACATTATGACCACCTACTTACTAACCGGTATGTCCACCTTTAGCACGGATAACAGCGGCGACGTATCTTGGCATGAAGCAATGAGGCCTTGGTAGGTCGCTGGAGGCACCACATCTGCACACACAATTCACCTAATTCCCGTAAATTCCGGGGGGGGGGGGGCGATGAGTTCTGGAGCGACGTTCAATCACATCCCAGATGTGTTCGATTGGGTTCAGATCTGGCGAGTTGGGGGGCCAGCACATCAATTGCAAATGGCCACTGTGTTCCTAAAACTCTTCCATCACACTCCTGCCCTTGTGACATGGTGCACTATCTTGTTGAAAATTGCCACTGCCGTTGGGAAACATGGTCGTCGTCAAGGGGTGTACGATACTTATTGGCCGTCATGGTGCCTTGCACGAGCTCCACTGAACCCATGGATGCCCACGTGAATGTTCCCCAGAGCGTAATTGAGCCGCCGCCAGCTTGTCTCCGTCCTGCAGTACAGGTGCCAAGAAGCTGTTTTCCTGGAAAACGTCGGATTCGCATCGGTATGATGAAGAAGTCATCTGGATTCATCAGCTCTGCCACTGCGCCGACGTCCAGCAACGATGGTCACGTACCCATTTCAGTCGTAGTTGCCGATGTCTTGGTGTTAACATTGGCACATGCATGGGTCGTCGGCTGCGGAGGCAATCTTTAGGAGTGTTCGGCGCGCTGTGTGTTCAGACACACTTGTACTCTGCCCAGCATTAAAGTCTGATGTTAGTTCCGACACAGTTATTCACCAGTTTTGTTTACCAGTTGCCCAGTCTACGACGACCGACATCTGTAATGAGCGGTGGCTGCGCAACCCGTTCGACGTTTGAACGTGGTTTCACCTTGGTTTCGCCACTTATTGAATGCACTCACCACAACATTCCTCAAACACCAGACAAGTAATGTAGTTTCCGAAATGCTCGTGCCGAGCCTTCGGGCAATCACAATCTGTCGTCAGTCAAACTCAGATAGATCGCACGACTTACCCATTCTAAACACGGATACACGCTCACTGATACTACATACACCTTGCGTGTGTCTGACTAGCAGTCATTCCTCGTCAGGAAGCTGCTATCGCTTGGAATGGTTTATATCGATAGTATGTAGGTGGTCATAATGTTCTGGCTGATCAGTGTATATCAAATATGTTCTGTGTGATTTATGTTTGTTGGTTTGGACAGCCTAGAGAATCTTAAGAACCCCGGTACAGGCCAGATATTCTTCGTGTCCCGAACCTGTTTTGGATTCCAGGCATAACAGTAGTTCCCCTTTATCCTACAGGATAATAGGCTTAGTTTAAGACAGCCACGACACAGGCTACGAGACAAATTGGAACTATGTAAATTAGAGGTCCGAACTTCCTTTCGGTATCTCCCAGCGAATAATAGCAATTAAATTTATATTTTTATTGTTATATATGTAGTTACAAAGGAAAAAATTGGTGATTTTCCTCGGTCTGATCGTTTGGGGCGAGGGTTGAAGCTTGGCCTATTCTATCTCCGCGGTCCAATGGGGCTGCGCTTTAACTCCCGCTGACAAAGTGGCACATCGGACACATTCTACGATTAAGAGTCAACGTGCTGATACCGTTGTCCCATGGGAGATAAACACCGTTTCTTAGTTACGGTCACACATCAGATTTATTGTTTACTGTATTGTATTTAACATCAAAACAATTTTAATTTACTGTGTATATACATCTGCTTCATTGAGGACGATTTAACGTAGGACAGAGTAGTGAGTATTGACATGTGTCTGAAAGCCGTATAAACTACTGAGCTAATATGTCCCAGGTAACGTGTAACTTTCACTCAAATCATGTCAGAATTCCTCGAAGCAAATAAGTGAAAGATAAAAAGTAGTCTGGTAGGAAGCTTAACTCACACAAATATGAATTAGGGTAGCATCAAATATGGGTCCATCATGTGTCTCGTTTCACATTGCGATTACTTTTTCTCTCATTTGATTTGCCGTTGTTCCATACCACGAGAACAAGCTGTAAACCATATTCAGCTCCAATTTTTCCACGTATCTCGCTGCAAGAAATTGCCTTACCTAACAACTGTCTTAGGTCGGTCCATCGCGCGAGCACTTGCATTATCTTGAGCCCTCCAAAGAGAGGAAATGAGAGTTCCTTAAAAAAGAAACTTTGTTTTCTCACTGCGTCTCTTATCCCGTTTCGCCGTGGGAGTTAAAGCGACGAGCTATTTTGCCGGGGAAAGTACAGCGAAGTTGGGTTCAAGGTCTGATGTACATGCCGTCCTTATTTAAGTTTTTAGCTTTTCAACAATTTTCCAGGCGAATGCTGGGAAGGACCCACCTCAAACATAAAAAATATATAAACAACATTAACGGTTCTGATACACACTATCAGATAGCGCCATTTACGTTCCTCCATAACTTAGTAAGTAACCAGAGAAATCAAATACGATATCACTAGGAATGTTCAGTTATACGAAAAATAGTTACAACAAAGGCGCAAAAAAAAAAAAAAAAAAATTATTCTCAATGACGTGACCACATACGTAATATCTTTCTTTCACATTGTACATTAAATTATTAATTGTCTGGTAGATATGAACCGTTTGCTAAGCCTTATCTCTGCTGTATTCTAATACTTTTCTGAATCCTCTAGTAACGATCACTTTTGTGGTCCTGAAACAATCCGTTAGCTCCATAAATTACGCTGTAAGATCAATAAATTTAACCGCGTTGCATACTGATGAAAAAATCTTCTAGACAAGTCAGAATTTCGCACTTCTGGTACATTTCGAAGGTCTAACTCCCCCATTGCACAGGCTGTTTCGGCACCATGAAATTGTTGGCTCCACTTCCGCTGTTGCCATAACTTTTCACCATTTGGGATTTAGGTAGATGTGTAGAAGGAGTGGTGGTTAATTATTTCCAATCCCCAAATATTGTATCAAGTCCTGAATTAAATCCGACACATTTCCGCAGTGCGTATGGAATCCATCGGTTGGGCAAGTTAAACCTAACGAACAAAGAGAGTCTTTAGGGTAGGCCTGTTTAATCTGGCTTCGGGCGTCACACTTTACGTTTTAATCTCTATGTTACTAAATAACGCACTACGCTTAGCAATATAAATAAAATTCGTCTACTCACATACTACGTTTACATACAAGGTGAAAGGAACTGGTATTCCTACATCTGTAACAAGGTCTAGCAATATTCCAACCAGTGCGTCTAACCAACCTACTATTTAATTTAATTAAATTAAGATGGAGTGCAAGCTTCGGTGGTAATTTCCCTAGTCATCTATTTACCCCTCTATTATTATTGTTATTATGGAAGTGTTCATAAACTACGTCACTCGTTCTAGGGTGGAGGGGTTGGCTGAAAAGTTACAATGGGCTACGTGGGGGGGGGGGAGGGGGTTCCGAGCCAGGCCACGTAGTTTTTCATTCATATTATTTGTCCCAAAATGTGGTACAGAACACATAATAGCATGTGAATATTTCTTTCTGTCATTTAATTATCGCTGCATGTAATTTACGATAGTCTGACAAGAGAAAAGAGTACGGAATGTCTTCTAAAATCAATAGGAAAAAACAGCTACGTGCTACGTGGGGTGGGGAGGAGGGGATTGAGGCAAAAGCTATATTGGGCTACATGGGGGGAGAGGGGTGCACAGGAGAACAAAATGGAGCTACGTCGTTTATGGACGCTCCCTATCTTATATCTTCTGAGTGCAAATTCCCCCACCCATCTACTTTTGCCCGTAAGAATTATTATTTTAAATTACTTCCGCTTTTTTGGTAAATTATTCACCACTTGCTTTATAATTTATTCAAATCCCGATGAATTGTCTCGGGAACAGGCGCGTAACGTTTTCTTCGTGCCTTCCTCTTAACAGGAATATTCCAGAGTGACGGCACATAAGTAGGAGAGGAGAAGCCCTAAGATTGTTGGCTTACTTAGTATGCAGCATCTACTTATTTTAATCACTGTGTGTCACTACCTCCACAAAAAACAATATAATGTGTTAACTGAGCTTTCGCAGCTAAAGCTCTAAAATAAATAGCCCGGGAACATCTCAATGATAATTATGAGGAGAAGGGAATATCAATAGCTATGCTAGGACTAAAGAGTATGTGTAGTATAGCCAAGAATTTGATAGTGAGTGTGCAAGTATGGCGATGTTTAATGTGTGCCAGAGCAGAGAAAGTGATAGTGGGTGCATAAGTAGGGCCGTTTTTTTTTTCCATTCCGTGGTGTTAATAAAGGGAAGTCTGGTATTCTCATTGCCAAACAACAGCGTGGCACCGAGCGTGGTGGTGTAACGGATAGCGTTCTGGCCTCGCATTCGGGTTGACGGCGGTTCGAATCCCCGTCCGGGCATCCAGATTTGGGTTTTCCATGGTTTCCCAAATTACTCCACGCAAATGCCGGGATGCTTCCTTAAAAAAAGGCTATGGCCGAATTCCTTCCCATTCCTTGCCCCCATCCTTTCCCGTCTCGAAAGACCTCGCTGTTGAGAGACATAAAGCAGTTTAAAAAAAAAAAAAAAAACAGCGTGATGGGTGAGCGGTAACGCTCTGACATCGTATTCGGAAGGACGAGTATTCGATCACTTGACCGGACCAACCGACTTCGATTTTTGAGGGTTTGCCAAAATTGCTCCAGGTGAATCTCGGAATGGTGTTTACGAAAGGGCCATGGCCGAATTCCTCACCGTTCTTTTCCCCCCGTAGTTTCTGACGTCTGCATTACCTGTCCCGATAAAAAATATTCCATACTTTGAGCCACGTCATGAGATAACCCTGTGTGTAAGCTTCATACAATCCTGTCTATTTTTTATGTTAAGCCTGCTATGACATACATATAAGGGTACCTTGTGGGGAGCAATACAAAAAAAAACTTTGTTTTTCTCGCAGATGGTTTAAATAATTTTTGTTATAAGTACGACTTGGGTAAATTCTGCTACTCTTTTTTGATATTGTTATCACGAACGAAGCATTATCCATTACCTCATTAATCTGCGTAACTGATAACCATCTGCATATATTCGGAAACTCAGTTCATCCATCAACCTTTTGATGAGAGATTCTCTCCACTAGTCTTTCTGCGTGAGGTTTGTTTTCGGTGCTGGTGCTGAATTTCTAAATTATTCATTTCAGATAAGCGTAAGCCTCATCTGCTTTTCTTATCTGTTGCAAAAATAAGATTTCTTTTTGCATGATGTAATTTTGTAGGAAGGACTGAAGCCTTACATACAGGTTCTGAGGACAGTGCTAATACTCTCTGGTAGTAAAATCATGAAATAAAACACGATACTCACACCACGAGCTTTCTTACCTCAATTCCTGTACATCATTACTTAGAGAGTAACATACATAAATTTATTAAAATACGATTATTCTTCAATATAGTTTTTATCCCCAACGAGTCGTTCTATTTGGCAGTAAACGCATTATTGATTTAAAAAAAAATACTTCTTGTAGCTGTTTTCAGATGACAGTGTTTTAGGATCTTTGATAGTTTTACTCAAATAGCAGGTTTTTTTCTTTGACAACGTTATTCATTCTTACATTTGTTTAAGCATTTTGTAACTATGTATCTCGCGTAAGATCTGATAAGGCATATAATATTTCAGGTTTGCTGCAGTACAGGAATAAGTAAGCACATATTTACCTGCATTAGTCAGTGTAGTTTATCCCATCTACGAAATTTATGCACAAATGCAATAAAGGTGTAATCTTGAAAAACAGTGTGTACATATAACACATTCTTGGGAAATTTAATTTGAACCATTGTTAATTAACTACAGATAAAAACTATCAACCATTCTTTTGATTGTATTTGTTTGTAAAAACTCGATTCACACAAATTCGACTGGTCAGATTTTAATGCAGTTGCCAATAATATACAACCGACGGTAACAGGAATATACTAGAATACGTTTCACTCTGATGTGACTTAGAAAAGTTAAGAATCTAAGATAATTCTAAGCATAAATTACATTTTTAGACGATAGTGATTCATGGATACTGCACAGCCCATGGACCTAGCATAAATACTCGTATGCTTCATTTTGACGTGACTTGGATAAACTAAAAAATGAAAATAATAGTATCACTGAATCAGAACTTAGTAACCTTTGGGATCAAAATATTTATATCGATACAAACTATACTATTCGGAATGCAAACTGTTATTCACTGCTCACACTCTACATGTTTCAGATTGCACGTTAAATTGTAGGTTCCTTTAACTATAAGATTACACACATGGATTGACAACCCTGTAGATGTACCTTTTACTGCTACATTAAAAGCACACGAAATTAATATTATTTAGTTTCAGTTATTCTACAAATCTACCAGCCCACGTCAGTGAAATGGTATATAAAGACTGTTATTAAAACAATATAGATATACTCTTTTCTACCGATTCTCAGGCTTTTAGGTGGTTGGTAACTTTTATTTTCTCTCTCTCTCAGTTCTTCTTTTTGTACATTCTCAACATTTTCTTTACTCTCCTCCTATCTTCCAATGACTCCTAATCCTGATTCTTTATCATATCAGTTACTTTCTGGGTCCTGTGATAATTTCCATTAGCAAATATAGCAATCCTCAGTTGCACACACTCTATCTCCTGTACCTGACACCCAAAATGGACACCGAGCGTAGTGGAGGAGCGCTATCGCATTCGGGAGGACGCAGGTTCGAATCCCCCTCCAACCATCTTTCCATGTCTTCTCCAAATCACTTCAGACCAATACCGGGATGTTTCCTAAAACAAAAACCATGGCTGAATTCTTTCACGTTCCTTGCCCCCAGTCCTTTCCCGCCACTAATGACCTCGACGTCGACAAGATTTCTCTGGTACGTACTCTCATCACCCTTTACCATAAATATAGGTTTTATTACCTTTTCATACCACCTGCCTACTGTTTTATGCGCAGTTGACTTTGTAATCGAATGTTATACCAAGATATTTACACATCAGGGTTTCGACAAACAATTCTTTCCCTACTCTACAATCATAAGTAACCTTTAGTTTTATCTGTGTACCTTTAATACTGACCCTTCGTTGTATTTACCTTCATTACAAGCTGACTTACCCAATTGTTACTGTTCTAGATACAACTGTTCACAGTCCCTTCTCGTTTTTATACCATTATGTCATCTAAAAACAACTTAACTTCTGACTGAAAACCATCAATACAATCATTCATTTTAATAATTAATGGCAATAGTCCCAAAACACTGCTCTGTAACAGATCTATATTCATTTCCGTCTCTTTTGATACTGTTTTTTAATTATACGGTTTAGGAATTCTTCTACCCAGATTTCACCTTATTTAATAACATTGTATGGTTCACTTTTTCAAATACCTTGAAAAAAAACTTGTGCTTCACTATCAACGTGTCCCCTCTTGTCCATTTCATTCGAAATATCTTTCATATAGCCCACCAACCGAGATTCCCAAGAATATATTTTCCTAAATCCATGTTCTCGATTCGCAGACCAGTTTCTGTCTTCATAGATATTTCAGATGTTGCTACATGTTATTCTCTCTATTTGGCCTATCAATAATGTGAAAGTAATCGGCCTGTATATTTCAGACCTATTTGTCTCCCATCCTTGAATGAGCGGTACTACTATCGCTGTTTACCAGTGCCCTATAAACTGCAGGACTCCAGACTCAATCTATATCGTGACTGCTTAAGAACACCAAGAAACTGCAGTAAGATAAATTATTTTGTCAGCTATCACAAGAATTTCTAGAACTTCATATCTTCGAAGGATACATATGAATTAGAATGTGACATTTTGAATTTTTTGGTGACGATTGACCATCGTTTTAAGAATTATTGGCATTAGGTTTTAATCTGAAGGAATCAACGGATAAAATTTCTAAGGTAGACTGTAGGTACGTCTTACGTCTTAGGATTAACGGCATAGGAAAACCACTGTAGAGTAAATGCAAAAATATTGAATAGTTGTCATTAAAACCACACGATATTTATTATATCTAAAAGGCCACATTTTAGAGTATTCTTAATTAAAATAAACATCCATTTCCATCCAGAAAATAACAAAACTGTCACAAATAACTGTTACAAATGTTGCTATAGTCATTCTATTATTAATAAATTATTATTTAATCTTCAGTACTTTACTCGAATTCATTTCATCAATAACTTACAAAAAACATATAATGGATATATTGTTTTGATATCTGATAACATTGCTGAAAGCGGTTAGGTGTCGCCATCTCAGAACTGTTAAAATACGACGGGTTTAATTTTAAGTTGCATCACTTCATGCGTGTCAACTATTCTGATGGCAGGTTTTACGCCGTTACCCGTAACTGTCTATTCAAATAAGTGGAAGATCCCCAATTTCAGCTGAAAACTACATGTACGAAATAACACTAAACACTTTAGCACAAAGGTTACCAGTATTGAAAACGCATCGTAACATCCATTTACCTCTAGCCATTGTAAATCGCACGGTATGATATCAGCTGCCGACAATACATGAAATAAATTCTACATGTGACTATAATAATATTATCAATCTCTACGCTTTACGTTAAAAGAGCATTTTCATCATGTTAAGTAAATTATTTTGAGGGGGCAACAATCCACATGAGTTAAACACGCTGTTCCAGACTACATAGCATATGTTTATGGAAAACATCTCAGCAGTTGTTATTAAATCCTTAATCTGTTTCGCAAAGTGATACTTTAAAAGCGATCAAAAAATCAGTTGTGTTAAAAAAATTGAATTTCAACGAGGTACCATTTAGAATCAGTTGCAAAGTAATTAACTGATATTTGTGGCCTTAAAGTTTATCTGCTTCGTTTCCGTCACCAAAAATACATTTGAGGTGGAATGTGCAGGGTCGTAATTATTGAGAAAGTCCTATTTCTGTTAGAATTTACATTTCTATCAGTTTCAAACAACAGAGCAAGAATTTCTGTAATCGTGCACAATAATAATGAAATAGTTTTCTCTAGTCTTTATTATCGACTTTACGACTTTTTTACAATATTATCTGTAGAATTCAATGAATCAACGGTGGAACTTGTGCATAGCTGACATTTTTTCAGTTATGAAAATCTCTTACTTATGCTCTATCGTTATTCCTATAATAATTGTGTTAAGAATGATACGTTTGCCTGAAATTCCCACTTTCTGGGAACAATAAAATTGCCATAATTCGTTTCTAATGAAATTTAAGTAAGCTATCAGTTTCTAGTTTATTTTCCATGACGTTAAATTTTGTCGTTGTGAGTATATTAAGTTCAATATTACCACTAATAGTTATTATTGCTCAAACAACATAGAATTTTTTAAATATATACCTATATATGTGTTCACGTGTTAATACAATAGCTTATACATACAATAATTAAATTATGGAGAAACATGCACAGTAACAAATTTTTATTTACTTATAACAACAGTGTTAAAATAAATACAGCCACTGTTGTTTGCGTTACCTATTACAATCATATTTGCTACATAGTGCATATTTAGCGCAAAAAAGTAAAACAAAAAGCACTTACGATATTACCAACCTTTAATTCGACGTACTTATATCTTCTCTGATTTTCTGAATTGAAGCAAAATTAAAGTTATTTTCATATACTACGCAAGAAAAAAAATTAAACGCTGAAGAAATTAAATTTGGTGTGATAGTGCGGACTATCAGTTAAAAGTTGTATTTAGTTTTGTTATTGCATCAGCTGCATCGATCCGATAGTTTTTACAATGTATTTTTGTTTTACAAATGAGAATTAGTGCAGAGCTTAATTAAAAACACAAACCGCAAAACACGAACCGACGACCAGATGAAATAGTGACGTAGGTCGGTGGTGACCACAGAGTATAGGTTATTACAGACATGTGGAAAATCAAATATAGCAGCAGGTACACTGAAAACAACAGGGAACTAGGTTCAGTAAAACTAAAAATAATAAATTTTTCAATTATTTTCTCCCATATCAAAGTTTTTTTTTATATAATCAGCCCGTTACTGAGAGGAACAGAAACATTCACATCAGATATAATTTCGGGGAACTATAGAAAACAAAATCTGGAGAATTGTATCACAGGATTAAGACAAATTCTTCTTAATTGCGAGGCCCGAATGTTAACCGAGCACCTACTAGATTATGTCTCCAGGATTGTTTGTGGCATATGAAAAAGAACCTGAGCGAAATCGCCGTATATTAAATCAAACTCATTACCGAAGTATGGCAGTGTTCATATACTGAATTGACCGTTCATGATCGTGTCTTCTGGTACCGTTTTGCATTTACCGTTTATGCTAATTGTTTAATTACTACAGTTTCTGAGTTCTATTTTCTTGAATTTCGCATGGTGATATGAGATGCTGATGGAGAATTATTGAAAAATATCGATACTAGAAGTCATGATGTAATTCTGAAGTGTATTCCGATAATTACGTCTCCTATTCAAAATGAACACTAAATTACGAATAATTATTTCATTTCATTGCGTTGGAGCACATGATTCAGTGCCAATTTTCCTATACACAGATCTTCGTATTTAATGCTTTTTTATCCTATAATCTAATATCAATATTTCTCCAACTACCTACTTGGCAATTAATGAATTTTAAGTTATTTCAATGTTTTGATAAATTATTCCACTCTCGGAATCCGTTACATGCAAAAGAAAATTTATCTGCCAGCAGATTCTTGAAATTAAATACCAGCTTGAGGTAATTGTCAACTTTTCCTTTTCATGTACTATTTGTAATTCTTCTACAAAATTTCCATACAAGCCTCATCAACAATCTCAGCCAGAATTCTCTTCACCCTCTTCCAATGACTCTCAATGCAACTCCTTTGTCATGTCGGTTACTGATTGTGTTAATGATCGAACAAAATTATTTCTTGCTATCAGGCGTTTGAATAGGAAAAAACATTAAAACCAGCAATTTTGGATAAGATTTCTCTCTATCGAATTTAATAAAAAGGGCGATTAAGCTGGTCAGCATCGCTCAAGTCAACAGTAACATATAATCAATTTCAATTCGCCAAATGTTTAACAGCTCACCAACATCCCATCAGCCGGTATCCTCCACCAGCTAAACTTTTCATTTCATCATGAATTTATTTTTACATGTATATAAATATCTGAATACGGACATTCGCATGAGAAAGTAATAAATTAGTACCACATTTCAAACACACATTATATGGTTTGGTTACTGTAATACCACTGTTGTGTCCGCTTAGCAGAATAAAAGTTACAACAATCTAATCACATCGAAAATCTTCACGTCGGAAATAAATGCGAAATTTAGTATAATTCTGGTAACTAGAGCTAAAATTGTTATGTTCAGTATTCACACCGAAATTCTGTCACATACACGGAGAGAATGTATATCTGAGTGTGTTTTAATGTGAACCGAAATCTTTTTGAATTACAGATCATGTCTTTACTACAGTAAAAACCACATCTTTATTGCGTTATAATGTTTTCGAACCAATCTGGTATTTTGTTAGTTGTTTTACTGAAAAAAATTTGTCATAAATAAAATCTGTATAAAATAAAAATATGTGCAGTAATACAAAATGAAGGCTGCAAAGTGCCAATTAGGCGTGGAATGTGTCAAGAGATCTTTCTGACATTTTTTTGAATGTTTACCGTCAGTTATTTTGGATTTTCCCCAGACACTGTCCGAAATGTATGCGTCTGAGTTTGATGTTATGACTTCTGACTTGATACAGCTCGTAAGACTTATTTCTGGCTTATTTCATGGCACTTGGAACTTAAAAATTCAGACTAATAAGGAAGTTGATAAAACTGAAATGTAATTACTCAATGTATTATCCAATTACATTTTTTATACACAAACAGTTTATTTCAAATCTTTCCTTTTCATCATCTATGCGTTATAGTATTAAATATAAGAATTTTTGTGTTAAATATTTCGTCATAGTAACACTGGGTGGCTAACGTTTCTTTTGTTACTGATAAATTCGGATACAAGTTCAAGTGATGAAATTAAAAATTTAAATTTTTGAATACCAAGTCTCATCATTATGGAGTTATAAATTGTCACTTATGTCTCAATACAGTGAAACTATTTAATCAAGGAACTATATTTTTACGTTAAATCTGGTATGCGATACTAAGTCACCAGCGCTGTAGTCGAAAATCTACTTTTATATGGGTCAAAATAGATTTCACGAATTAGAAAGGTTGGCATCCTAACATAAGTTTAAAATAAAATGCATGAAATGTGAAGATTTCCTTTTCTTCATTTATATTTGTTCGGTGAGACATAACTTAAGTAGGACAAAATGTAATTTTCAAATAAAAATAATTTTCAAAGAAAATCATTTTACATAACAAAACAAACTGTTACGTGGTATCATAGGGCTATATCTCTTGACTTAAATGCCTTTCCATATAAGTCAGACAAATTTGTGATTTACACAAAACATATTTGTTTGTAGCGTGTAAGTTAAAACATACGCCGCTTAGCGAGAATTCGCGAAGTTCAATAAATAGCAACGATCCTACTTTATTGCAAAAATTAATACTAGAACTACAGCAAATAGCACGGGCAAGAGTTGTGGCGGAGATAACACGAGGCCAGTTTGCACTGTAGCACTAAACCACCACTTGTTTATACAAGCAACCAGTGAGTATCATGAGGCTGGGGGACATCTGCCACACCCAAATTTACTACCGGATTCGTGAGACGCGGAGCTTTTAATATAGTCCGGCATTTTGTACAGTCCAGTGACCCAAGCCGATATACGAGATTTTCAAGATACCTCGTGTGTCAGGTATACCTCAATATAATTTTCATTCTTTTTAATACAGTTTAAGAAGATCAAAAACTGACCACAATTTGCCCCAATTGTACACAGTAGCAATAAAATTTCGTATTTAGTTGCCCGATCATAACCTGTTGATTGAGTCGAATTTAGAAATTTAAAAAACGTGATCAGTTCTGCATTTTTTTAGTTGATTTTCATACGCAACTATTGTACAACGTTACATGGATAAATAAAATTTCTCAGCAACGAGAAATTATTAGCAGTGTGAATTGGTTTTAATAATTAATCAATCAATATTAACGTGTAGAAAATTACCCCCAGCTGATGTGTTAATAGCTGCATTCAAGATCGAAATATAATTAATTTTAGATTTAATTAATTTCAGTAAAATTATTGTTAATTGGATCTCTGATTTTTCTAAATTAATACCTAGCGTTTACAAATCTACTTAGTGGTCTTTTTCGGTTCTCACTGTATTTGTTTCCTCAATACGGTGACAGAGGACGACGGGAACACAACCACAAGTTGATACAAGCAACCAATGTGTATCATCAGGCGAGAGGATATCTGTCCCACCCAAAATTACTATCGGATTTGAGAGATCCGGAGCATTTAATATATTGGAAGAATTTTTGTGTTATAACTTGTATTCTATACGATGAGTGCATTTTTTACTGTGACGGATGTAGTTTATTAAGAGCAGATGGGAGAGCATCGGAGTAGTTGCCTAGATGGTTACCAGAAACCGCCTAAACTTTATCAGCGGGTAGGCTGCGAGGAAGACTAGAAGCTGTTCCCGTTGTAACTCCCCTATTCAGTATGGTTGCACCTTAATCCACGCAGTAACGTTGGCGGATCTATTTGATTTATTTAATTTCAATGGAGCTCACATTCCCCGTTGTCAATCATCTTACCCGAGGGATGCTCATGGAGAAAATACATCAATGTTTTTTTTTCCATATGAGGCAGCGAAGCGTTGCATCGATATTTCACGATTCATCGAATAAAAATACCGATATATGTATATTTATAAGTTATAAAGGTTAGGAAAGTAGGAAAATGAGACATTTATTTGAATCATATTGTCAATTAGACTTTTACAAAGGCAGTATTGAGATTCTAATATAATTCGAATTTAGAAATCCCGATATTACTTCTCCACGTTTTGTATAAATAATATTTTATGAACCCACTTTTCTTGTATTCTGTTACATGGTTGATTTAAAACTTTTGCAGCTTTCGAAAAAAGTCTTAATTATGGTACTGAGATGGCTACCACAGTGTAATATTTATAAGCCATTTTGTATAGGTTTTGAAACTGTTGTTTGTAATCGAACACAGCATCTAACGGATTTTCACTAAGCCGGCCAGCCGGGGTCCTCAAGTAGACAGACAGCTCATCAGAAACACCTTCTTCGGTCCTGTTTTCCAGTTTCGATTAACTAATTTGTGATGATCGTTCTAAAGACTGAAGTCTTCCAGGTGTGTGGTCCGAACTATCTGAATCAACTTCTGTTCGCTTTCCTTCCAGAAATCTCTTCATCACATCTTTGATCTTTTGAACAGTATTTGCGTAAGCCATCAGATGTTCAAAATGTAGTTTTTTGGAGCCATGGGTCCAATGAGGTCGCGATAGCTGAAGACGAAACTTGTTCGATAGCACCCATCCGTTGTTGATTTCTTTCAGGATGAGCTTATGTACTTACATCACTGAGGGTTCATCATAACAATTGCTTTGCGTTATGAAAGCATATAGTTCACTAAAGTGATTACTTTACTGCTGGTTTAATATTTATCCCCAGATATTTCTTTAGCTGCAGCTTCAATTCAAATTAACCTGTTGACCATTATTTTGTTTACTTTTTATGAGATCATAGATCAGGAAAAGGTCATACACTCTATAGACAACCCTAAGCAAATGTCGTATCATTGGGGTCCACACTAAAGTGGCGGGAAATTTCAAGTAAATTGTAGTTTCTTGTTGTTTGTCCAAGTTAAAAGAAAAAATTTAATGTGACTTTGTAAGTTTCAAAAATATCGTAGAGTTATAGAATTTGCTGTTTTTGTTCTGTATTAAAACTAATCCTATCGCGTCAAAAAGACGTGTACGTTCTTCCGGTGTATCAAATGAAATACACCGATGCATCGTTAAACATCGAGAGTAAGAGATGCATCGAACAGTAAACATCGATATGTTTACTGTAAGCTTTCCCGGCGAATAAATGACAACAAACCTTCTCGGGTCTACAGACGGATTTTATTAAAAAGCGACAAGCTTTCGGCATGATAGCTGCTGAGCTAGTTGCCGAAAGCTTGTCGCTTTTTAATAAAATCCGGCTGCAGACCCGAGAAGGTTTGTTGTCACTAAACATCGATGTTTCCGATACATCGATGTATATCGAACATCACTATCCTGCCCTAAAAACTTTTGCATCTTAACTTTGTTCACATTTTCAGGTAAGTTTTTCGCATTTCCGACGTTAATTTATTCCAATCTCCCTTCTTTGCAACAGAAAATTTTCTCACTCCCATACGCCAGACTTCAAGTGCTAATTTGTGATTAGTCATATCTTCCTAATTCTTCTGCCCACATTCATACAGGCCTCATTACACTATCAACCACCAGCACTCTCCTCACACATCCCATGCCGATCAGAGATACCACGACTCGAATCACTTCCATGAACACTAGCGTATAAATGTAGCTTTTATTTTTTCGTTTTCTTCCAGTTCAATAAAATTTCAAGTAAATCTAAAGTAAAAGAATTCGTGTCACAAACGACGCGCATCAACATTAATACAAATGCAATGTAAAAATATGTTTCATACAGATTTTACAGATTTTTTTTTTTTTTTTTTTTTTTTAATGGAGGGTCACATTGGTTAGGGCCTTTGGATGACGAATTCGTTTAGTCAGGTTTCTTTTATTTAAAATATTCAGTGCTGCAAACATAATCTGATTTACTTAGCTTAATCAGCTTCTGCAAAGCGATTTGATATAAAGATTCACCTCTTCAGTGTTACTGACTTATTAATAGACTTTATGTTCATCTGGTGTCTAATTAGTAAATATCAGAATCGATAGGAGATTTAATAAAAAAAATGAGGCGAGTTTCAATGTGTAAAGGAGAATAAATTTATTTATTTCAATCGTTACTGAAAGATCTGTAATTCAAATAATAAATATTTTTTGGTATGTGATCTGACAATTTTCTGTAAAATAAAATATCTTATTAAATACATCTTCATAGGCATTTTTTGGTAAATAATTTTGTAAAAACTTCAAAATTGCACAAATCTGTTTCTTTTCAAAATAAAAATTTGTTTTAGGCATATTTTTGTTAACATTATTGCTCGAATATGGTAGTGTACGTTTTGCGTATCAAATACAGGAGTTGGAGGGGGTTCAAAAAAAGGGCTCCTAGATTTCTTTTTGGAAATTATCGCAGAATGTAATCAGTAACAGATATGATAAAAAAAAGCTGAAATGGGATTCATTGCAAAACAGGAGGAGGGTGAAGAGGGTCACGGGAGTGTACAACGCATATACTGGTGATGATGCATGGAAAGGTATTGGTGTACGAATTGAAAGTAATGCATGGAAGGGAAAAGATGACCATGACCACAAGCTGGCACTCGATTTCAGGCACAAGGGTGTAGGAAGATTCTCTTTTTTAGGTAATGGTATCAGGGATTGGAATAAATTACCAAGGTAAATCATAAATAATTTACCAATAACGTTGAAAGAATTTAAAGTTAAAATTTGTAGAGGGTAAATGTAGGTGGGTGCAGGAAAGGGGTAAGATAGGTGTGTAGGGAAATTGCCACCGGAGCGTGTGCTCCATCGTAATTAAATTAAATTAAATGTGCTCGTAATAAGAGGTAGATCTGCCACCCAAAAACCTCTCCCCACGTTAAATTAGCCCTGTGTTGAATTTATTTGCATTAATGCAAGAGAGCAAAATATTGCAGACGGGAATAATTTAGAGAACGCCTTTCCGGGGTCCTGATTACAGTTACAGGACAAAAGAATAGGTAGGACAGGTCGCGAAATGAAAGCAAACTGACTTAATCTTGTTACAAATGCACCAGTTTGTCATAAAACATGCAATGAGCTCATTTTCCAGAAATAACTTTTGAATGTCTAGCAGCAAAAAAACAGCTAACAGGTAGAGGCTGCATTTAAATCAGAAGATGAATGTATCTGAGCAGAAAGGGGATAAGTTATACTGAGTGTATACTAGCACACATAAAAGACAAATAGAAAATATAAGTTATTTGTTTGGAGGTTTCTATTTTGCTCACGAGAGTACACCTTGGTCATATTTATGTAAATTGAACCTTATAATTAGTTCAAAATTAATTTCCATTCTGTTCATTACGTCTTTAACGACTACTTAAAGTTTACATAGTGCTGTTAACGTCAAAAACGCTAGTTTCACTGGCTTAAATCTTACTTTTATGCACCAAACCCATCCACCTTATTTATATAAAAATTTAACAAAAACTAAAATTTTCGTTAAGAAACCATTGATGAAATTATTATTTAACTGTTCGCTAGCAGAATGATGTAATGATCAATATTCAAATGTGAAACCAATAATATACTTGCTACTAGTAGGTAATGAGATATTGCTGCAAAATTATCGATCCAAACTACACATTATTCCACGTTGCTACTTAAACAATAATTTTCATTTGTTTTATATAGTGATGGCAACCAAATTTTAGTCGAATGGCATATAATATTACGTAGAGTAAATAATACATCAATTGGAGAAGTCAACCCTATCAAGGTATCATCAGTATCATAAATTAGAAAGATAGTAATTTGGACGAATTGATGTGAAAGCAGAAATTTTGAATAATATCTTTAACAAAGCTTTCACAACAGAAAATGTAGAGAAGATCCCGATATTTAATAAGCGTATCGACAAAATTATGAAAGATCTCGTTCTTGACGTCGATGGGATAACAAAGCTGCTTAGGAATGTAAAAACCAATAAGGCTCCCGGACCAGACGGTATTCCTACAAGATTCTAATCTAGGTATGCAAAGGAAATTGCCCCATATTTGATGATGTTTTATACCGCCCCCTTGGTACAAGGAAACATACCCGCTGAGTGGAAGACCGTCAGCGTAAGTCCAGTATTTAAATGTGGGAATGTTAATGATCCTCAACATTATAGAGCGATATTGATGACTTCAATATTTTGCTTGATTTTTAGAACATATCAACTATTCAAATGTCATGCGGTTTTTGGATGAAGAGGACCTTTTAAACTCAAGCTACATGGATTCAGAAAAGGCAGATGCAGGGAGACACACCTTGCACTTTCCATTCACGACTTGTGCCGGGGTATAGATAAGCAATCCCAGGTTGACGTAGTACTATTAAATTTTTAAAAAGCCTTTGATACTGCGCCTCACACAAGATTACTTACGAAACTTCGTAGTTATGTTAGATTTAGACAAATATGTGACTGGGTTGCAAAATTTTTGAAGTGTAGAAAACAGTGTGTGAGTGTTCACCACTGACCCAAGTGAGGTCCGGGGGTTCCCCAGGGAAGTGTGATAGGGCCTTTGTTATTTCTCATATATATTAATGATATATGCGACGTAATAAGGGGAAAAAATACCGTTTGCCGATGATGCTATTATTTTTCGTGAAATAAAAAACCTAGGGCGACTGCGGTTTGTTACAAGCCGATGTTATGAAAATAACCGCTTGGTGCAACCCTAAAAATTGCCAATTCGCGCATATAAACAAAAAATCGACAACATATAGCTCTGACTATAAAATTAATAACCCTGTCTTTAAAATGGTAAATTCCACTAAATACCTAGGTATAATAATTCGTAATAATCTGTTGTGGAATGAACATATTGAGAAGATAATGGGGAAAGCAAATCATATGCTCAGATTTCTAGGTCGTTATTTAAAACAATGTACACCGGAAGTTAAATCAATTGCATACAAATCTCTGATGCATCCTCACTTAGAATATTGTTGTTCTGTATGGGGTCCCTATCAAAAGATGTTAATGGATGCTTTGGAAAAGGTTTCTCTCGACAGAACCTAACTGAAAAATTCACGACTGAGCTATTTCAGGATTACGGCAAACACATATTGCTATCAGCTACATTCATATCTAGGAATGACCGAGAAAATAAGGTAAGAGAAATCAGGACCAGAATCGATTCATTTTTATGCTCTTTTTTCCACGAGCGATTAGGGAGTGGAATAGGAGAAGGTATCTGTAAATCCTCCAGCCAGCCTGATTTGGGGTTTTCATGGTTTTCCCATATCGCTCTAAGCGAATGCCGGCATGGTTCCTCAAAATAGCCCATGGGCACCTCCTGTCATATCCCGTATATCCCTTCTTATGCACAAATTGTTACACATTAGAATTAATGCAATGCACCCTCCGTCGCCCACTTTTTGTGAATCTCACAGTAATAATAATAACTTAAGTCCATCATTTGAATTCAGGGGCATTACAGGATATCAGATATGTAATTGGAGACACTGATATGAAAAGAAGTGTAAAAAGAGTCAGCTGATTAAGTACATCAATAAAAATTTAAATGTATGTATGAGATTGAGAAGAAATAGTTTGGCATATCATTTAACAATAAACTCAGTTTGGCGGGACACATTGGTAAATCGGTAAGTGGTAGAAAGAGGTTATAAAGTACTATAAGTACTCTAGCGGGTGATATGGGTATTTACCGAGCGTGGTGAATGAGTGGTTAACGCTCTGGCCTCGCATTCGGGAGGAAGACGGTTCGAATCCCCGTCCGGGCATCCAGATTTTGTTTTTCCATGGTTTCCCCAAATCACTCGAGGCGAATGCCGGGATGCTTCCTTCAGAAGGATATCTCCGTTCCTTGTCCCCAGTCCCATCCCGCCTCTAATGACGTCGACGGACCGAGTGTGGTGGTGTAACGGTTAGCGTTCTCGCCTCGCATTCGGGAGGACGGCGGTTCGAATCCCCGTCTGGGCATCCAGATTTGGGTTTTCCATGGTTTCCCCAAATCACTCCAGGCAAATGCCAGGATGCTTCCTTCAGAAGGATATCTCCGTTCCTTGTCCCCAGTCCCATCCCACCTCTAATGACGTCGACGGACCGAGTGTGGTGGTGTAACGGTTAGCGTTCTCGCCTCGCATTCGGGAGGACGGCGGTTCGAATCCCCGTCTGGGCATCCAGATTTGGGTTTTCCATGGTTTCCCCAAATCACTCCAGGCAAATGCCAGGATGCTTCCTTCAGAAGGATATCTCCGTTCCTTGTCCCCAGTCCCATCCCGCCTCTAATGACGTCGACGGACCGAGTGTGGTGGTGTAACGGTTAGCGTTCTCGCCTCGCATTCGGGAGGACGGCGGTTCGAATCCCCGTCTGGGCATCCAGATTTGGGTTTTCCATGGTTTCCCCAAATCACTCCAGGCAAATGCCAGGATGCTTCCTTCAGAAGGATATCTCCGTTCCTTGTCCCCAGTCCCATCCCGCCTCTAATGACGTCGACGGACCGAGTGTGGTGGTGTAACGGTTAGCGTTCTCGCCTCGCATTCGGGAGGACGGCGGTTCGAATCCCCGTCTGGGCATCCAGATTTGGGTTTTCCATGGTTTCCCCAAATCACTCCAGGCAAATGCCGGGATGCTTCCTTCAGAAGGATATCTCCGTTCCTTGTCCCCAGTCCCATCCCGCCTCTAATGACGTCGACGGACCGAGTTTGGTGGTGTAACGGTTAGCGTTCTCGCCTCGCATTCGGGAGGACGGCCGTTCGAATCCCCGTCTGGGCATCCAGATTTGGGTTTTCCATGGTTTCCCAAAATCACTCCAGGCAAATGCCGGGATGCTTCCTTCAAAAGGCCATGGCCGAATTCCTTCCCATTCCTTGCCCTCATCCTTGCCCCCCATCCTTTCCCGTCTCTAAAGACCTCGATGTTAAAAAGAGACGTAAAGCAGTTACAAAAAAAAAAAAATAAAGACGTCGACGAGGCGTAAAGCAACAATTAAAAAAAAAAAAGAATTGAGGATTTAATTACCGGTTAATGTAGAGAACTGGGCTACAAAACTTTGCTTCAGTATGGTGTCGTAGAATATGAGCATTATTTCAGGATTTGAAGGTGTACGAAGGAAGGTAGCTAGGTTTGTTTGTGCAAATTTCCATTCAACACCGTAATTGAAATGGTAAAAGAGCTAGTATGGGAATTATTGGAACATCAGAGGAGGGTTATGAGAGCTCTGTGAATGTGCATGTCTTGTAGTAGTGTTAAGATCTATATAGATGTTGTCAGAAGAATTAGGAATTGTACGAGCAAGAGAATACAGAGTGAAAAAAAACTTCTTTTGTAGGTAAGGCAGAGGCAGCGACTGGAACATATTACCAGGGACTTTACTGAATAATTATAAACAATTTATCTCAACCACTGAAAAGTTTAAATGAAAAATTCATGAAATCTGGGTGTAGATGTAGAAATTACCACCGGAGCGGATAATGTAATTATAATTATGACAGCAAGTATTTTCTATCACGTGTTTCTTGTGGTACTAGTGACACAACATATTAATTGCTTATTCACAGTGACTACATGTTGAAGTCAATTTCCTTGGAAATTATTAACAAATAACAATTTTACTGTGGTGCCCCGTGTGCTTTTCTTGTCTTTATGATCCGGTGGTGTTCTAATGTGCCAAAGACTGTCTAAAGGAACCAGAATTATTGTGTTTGTATGTCCCGTTCAAAGAAATGTATATGATGGTTTGGAAGCAGTATAAATAAAAGAAAAACAAAAATTCTTACAATAATAACAAATATAACCAGCCTTGCATAATGGTTACCGTTAGTAAATAAGCAATCGATCATGTCAATATACATGTGCGTTTTGGAGTCTAATGATGCGATTTAAAATATCAAGTCTTCTGGTACAAAGTTATTTCCGGTATTAGCCAAGGATATAGAGAAAAATAAATAAAATAACTATAAGACTAGGAATATAGAATAATTCTATAACTTTAAATCTGTATGTTTCGTTTCACCGTGAGACAATACAGTAGTGACCTATTGTTCACATGAGCAGTTTTCCACTAATTCAAGACCATTTCGAGGACGCTGTTGGTTTTCGTCTACTAATTTCGTACAGATAAGCGTGTAATGTCTCCTGGACCCTGTCACAGGAGCAATATGATTTTATTTTTGAAATGCAGAATATTCTAAAGTTTGCGTAAAGCTTCCTCTTATAAGTGTTTGTGGAATACAGGTGTGATTTATGGTTCCATTTCAGTTACGAGATATCTGGAACAGTAATTAGAGCTTTCACACTTCAGTATTGCAACTTTACCATAGTTTATGCAGAGTGTAATTCTAAAGATGTTTATTAGTCTTGGTAAACGGTATTCAGCTTTATAAATACTTTCCGATTGTTTTTGACAACCATGTATTAACGTGCTAGCGTTGTTGCAACACCTACTTGCTGTTTACATACGACAAAAATCCTCGTGTATTTCTTACTAGATTTATGTGTATATCTTCGTTTATTTCAGGTTTGAACTAATTCGATCGTTCCTTTCCATATACTTTTTCCACATCATCTCACGTTTTCGCGAGAGCACCGACTATTAGCTTCTGTAAACAATTTCTTGACATCGTGGGTATAGAAATGGAATATTCTGTGTCTCTAATACTTTTCTTTGGTGTTTACATGTCCATTATTTCCCAATTATTTTTATAAAGCAAGGGCATTACCTAACGGAAGTTCCTCTATAATTTACAAAAACTTCTTTCAATTATTTTTATTATGTGGTTAATTACAGCAATACAGTGGTTGTTTGCTTAGTACGTAGTAGACAATACTTAAACCTAAGAGTGCCGGAACAGGTGTACTCTGCCCGGTGGGTTTTAAGGATTCTGAGATATTTTGATATAAATGAACAGCCTGTGGTTTGCTGATACAAGAACGAAAGAATAAATGTCAGATAATAGACCGTGAAACAAAAGGACTCGTGAAAATGAATTATATAATTAAAGATGTTTTCTCCAGCGCGAAGGAAAATAGCAACCGTAATCGGCTAAAGAATTTCTCTCGGATTAAATTCATAAAAAAAAAATCCTGACTCCAGTTTTAACACTGCCGGGAGGCTGCTGAAATTACTGGTAGCATCCGTCGTTCAATAAACAAGACAGCCACAAATGTCAACACTTATCACCAGAAAGCTGATTAACATTGTGGGGGCTTTATTTAGTTTCGTTTAGGAAGGTATTCACCATCGCTAAGCAGATTTTGCTATCTCGTTATAAACCAGATTCCGAACAAATGTCTTCTTCTAAATAAGAATGTCAGTAATTTTGGGCTGTGGGTGGTAAAACAAATAAATCCGCTTTTCGTAACGACAAAATGTTTGCTTCGTTAATCAAATAAGAAATTTTCATTTTCATATTATAAATGATCAAAGGGTAGCCCCAAGGTTGGATGCTCAATTCCAATTTGGAATTACGTTCTGCCAGCAATATGCAAATAAATGTTAATAATATTTGTTTGGAACATGTTTTTGAAATTAAAGAAACATAGACCTTAAATAGGCTTGGAAACAGATGATCGTAATTTTTTTAATGAGATCAGCAAAAAATGTTACTTGATTACTGAATGCCTTGCTTAAACTTCGACGGTATCTATGACAAGTTTAACAGAAAATAATTTACGAAATATTGAGGAGATTTGATATGTGATGGTTTCTATTTCTTGATCAGAGCTTGTTTTAAAATTGGAAGGTTTATTTCTTTCTTTAAAGAAAGCTGACTATCTGTTAATCCCTATTCAGACATTCCAGTAACAGATTGATTTTAAAGCTCCATTTTATTTCTTTTCCAACGGGAATATAATTTATCCACTAGTTTTCATTTTACTTCATACATTACGAACAAAATATTTATTTACACTCAGCTATGCTAGATACTACTGAGAAAGAAGATGTAGTCTTAGCCTCTTCTCTGCTTGACTATGTTATTGAGTAGTCCGAGAAGTATTCTAACATAAGTACATAAACATCGGATTACAAAATGTCAAATGGAAGCTACGACACTAAACGTAGTATATTTACCATCTTATTTACTTTAATTCGTTGTACCGTGTGCGCGCTCTACGCGTCCGGAAGTTCGCGAGGCCGCGAAAGCGATTACTTTTCGCAATATTTCAGCTTATTGTCTTTAGTGAACAATTAGAATTAATTAGTGAAACTAGTGGTACCAGCAAATTATGGCCGACCCGCCGGATACGGGTCAGACGATTAAGATGGCACTAGAAACGTGCTACACCAGCAGTGAAATCCCAGCCTCACCATCAGGGAACTACATCACGGTAGAAAGGTTAAACCCTCAGGCAGTATCCACAGCAAGTGAGCAGATAATCATCCCTTACGAAGCAGAAGAGGAGCAATTAAGATATCAATACTCCCAACATCCTCAACAGCAACCAGAACATGAACAACAACAACAACAACAGCAACTGCAACCGCATACCTTACAGCAACAATATCAGATAATAGAACAACATCAACAGCATCATCAGCAGCAACATCATCAGCAGCAACATCATCAACAGCAACAGCCCTTGGAGATGGAAACTGGACCGGGAGATGACCAGACACAAGAACGGCATGCCTCCCCAGATGTAGCTGTTCACCTCTTAGCTCGGAGAGGAGACAAACCTACAATTATGACCTCAAATTATAATCACATTGCTACCAGTATCGCAATGTCAACGGCTGTGATTCCCAATCGACCATCAGAAGAAGATAGCCCATCCGTCACCATGCCGACTCCGCGCGTTCCTGTATTAGACGATCCGATGCGTGGTAGCCAATCCATCAGCTTCAAGACGACCAAACGCCAAGTACCAGAAGAAGAGGAGGTAAGAAGACTGACGCGATCAGCGGAAAAGATGGCAAGACTATCGTCAGATGGCGCTACAACAGCTTACTCAACAGCTCCCTGCAACACGTCACCAGCAGACACCAGCGCCAAGTTAATCAACACATTCACAACTACAGGTGAGCAGCTAGCGCCACTCACCGACCAAGCGCCCGCAGGCAGCAGTGTTACTAGTGCGCAGGATAAGGCCGGGACCTTTGCAAATAATAGATTCAGTGAAACTGACAGAGGCCCGTTTATAGTAATAATAGAAAGTGTTGACAAAAATGTTGGAAATTGGCACCCCATGGCCCTAGGTAAATTCCTTTTTAATAAGCATCACCACCTCAAACAAAACATTATCAACATTTCTCACGCGGGCAGAAACAAAGTTAAAGTAGAATGTAGATCTGGCGAATCAGCTAACCAACTAGCATCCCTAGGGTCCCTCCAAGAAATAGGTCTAAAAGCATCTATCCCAATGTACTTGACTTCAAAGCAGGGAGTTATTAGAAATGTGGACATTAAATTAAGCATAGAAGAAATCTTGGAAAACATACAATCCCAATACAAAGTGACTAGCGTTAGAAGATTTATAAAAAAACATTCTCCAAATGGAGAGGTAAACGCAAGAAATCTTCCCGTATGCCAACTATCATTCAGATCCCAGGTCCTCCCAGAAGCAGTATATCTGTTTGGCATGCGTTGTAAAGTAGAACCATATATTCCCCCCTTAATACAATGCTTTCAGTGTTTAAGATTTAACCATGTCAGAGCACAATGTAGAGGTCAGCAGAGATGTAGTAAATGCGCGGGACCACATGGTCTAACCCACTGCCCCTCCCAGGAAAACGCATGTTGTTTATTCTGTGGAGGAAATCACCTAGCAACGGACAAAAACTGCCCCGAACATCTTAGGAGACGATCTGAAAAATCTAGTAGAGTTCAACCATTTCACTACAACTCAACACTTCAGATGCCAAACAGCTACGCAAAAGTCGTGGCCGAAAAACCCAGAACCTGGCACCCGCAGTTAGAAAACACAGACATTAATCAGTACGACACCAAAACCACCCCTCAGCAATACAGAGTCAATCCCCCAAACAGATACATCTGGACAAAAGGACCTAAAAATTATAAGAACGCTAAATATACTACAGATAACCCATCCTTCAATACAAGACAACTACTATACACATACAATGGACCTATGGCTCCCATCAATACAAGCTTGATCCACCCTGCAGAAACAGGCAGCTATACGGAAATTCCACAAGTACCCAATACGACCAGGGAGGACACACAAACAGACCTGCATGCGCAATTTGCTAAATTAAAACAATCTAACGATCCCACTAAGAGTCCACAATCGCTAAATTGCATTTTAATAGAAAAAATAGTCAACTTAATCATGATTCTAATCAAAGAAGCAAAATCTCAATCAGAAGATCTCTTAAACCCTACAGCGATACTAGGAATGGTAACCAATATCCTCCAACAAGACGGCCAAAATTAAGTGCTTACAGTGGAATGCCAGATCAATAAGAGCGAATAGGGAATCTTTACAAAGAGAACTAGACGTAAACAACATAACGATAGCTACTATTGCAGAAACTTGGCTGAAACCGGACACTAATATCTCATTTAAAGGATTCCATATATTACGAAAAGACAGGGAAGATGGAAAAGGTGGAGTGGCAATATTAATAAAAACATCTATACCTTTCACAGCTGTATACATCGATCATACAAACATCAAATCTTTTCAGGCTATAGCAGCCAAAGTACACAGCCAAAATATGAATTTAACCTTAGTCTTAATATACTGTCCTCCCAAAACAACAATCAGAATAGATGAATGGCGAACACTCCTCCACCAAATAGAGGATCCCTACTTAATCTGTGGAGACTTTAACGCCCATCACACGCTATGGGGATGCGAGCTGAACGATGCATGTGGGGAAGCGATGATAGAGTTCATAGATGAATTCAACCTATTTGTACTCAATGACGGATCTCCTACTCTTATTTCAAAACCCGGCCAAAGGAAATCGGCAATTGATCTATCCATGTGCTCCGCATCTATCGCCACCGAATTTCAATGGGAAAATCTAAGACAGACCTGGGGATCGGACCACCACCCTATCCTAATATCAACAAAACAGCTGAATTTCCCACAGATCTTTCAACCGATCAATAAATGGAACATAAGAAAAGCAAATTGGATAAAATACAGGAAACACATTGAAGAAAATATAGGACGAGTGTACTCAGCAAACACAACCAAAAGTCAGTACCAGCTACTGCTAAATGTTATAAACGAGGCGGCAAAATGCTCGATCCCCACCTACAAAACAACACGAAACGCAAAAGGACTACCCTCCCCTTGGTGGAACGAGGAATGTTCTAGAAACATAGCCAAAAGGAAACTAGCTCTGACAGTATATAAACGAGAACCCACTTGGGAAAACTATATAAATTACAAAAAAATAGATGCGGAAACAAAAAGATTCCTTAAATCAAAGAAAAAAACCTGTTGGAAAGAATTCTGTAATAGTTTAAATAGGACCACGCCAACAACTTTAATATGGAACATGATAAATCGGTTAAAGAAGAAACCAGTGGGAATAAAAGCGCCAATGAACTGTATCGAAGAATTCGAAAACAAGGTAGCCCCGCCATATGTGCCTACAGAGCCTCTAAAACTAACAAACCAACACACGGAAAATAACCGACAAAATATCCTATCAGAGGAATTTAAACTAAACGAACTGGAAATGGCCCTGAAATCAACCTCAAATACAACACCAGGAATAGACAACATTCATTACCTCATGCTCCACCACCTCCCTCACTGCGCCAAGGTAGCTATCGTACAGATCTTTACTAATGTATGGTTAAAAAGTGAATTTCCAAGTGATTGGACAACACAGATAATTATACCGGTACCAAAACCAGGTAAAGACAGTACAAATGCCAACTCCTTTCGCCCAATAGCCCTTTCCTCCTGCATAGGCAAAACGTTCGAACGAATCGTAAAAAGGAGGTTAGAATGGTGGCTTGAATATCACAATTTACTGCCAAAAACTCAATATGGATTTAGGAAAGGAAGAAGTACATATGACTGTCTCAGTACGCTCACATTAGACATAGAACGAACTTTTATCAACAAAGGTTTTCTTACAGCTGTTTTCCTAGACATTACAGGAGCCTATGACAATGTTCAAATTCCGATACTAATAGAAAAGCTCAAGGCACTACATCTTCCTGAGGTATTTGTCTGTGGAATATATAATCTTCTCTATAGTAGAACTATATATATACGGCAACAAAATAATTCTCTACATGGACCATTCATAGTCTCAACAGGAATCCCACAAGGAGCAATCCTTAGCCCCTTACTATTCACTATTTACATAGGGGCAATAGAAAAAATATTCAGTCCCACAATAAAAGTATTAAAATTTGCAGATGACATATGTATATACACGATGTCCACATCCCTAGGAATAATTCTCTGGAGGTTAAAAGAAGCTGCGGGGAGATTATATGATTGGGCACAACATCTAGGACTAACCATTTCAACAGCGAAATCTTCAGCAGTGATATTTTCTAGGAAACGAACCATATATCGAGAGACTGAGCTTCATCTGGGACCTTACTCCTTCCCGGTGTGCACATCTGCCAGACACTTAGGCTTAATAATGGATAGTAAACTAACATGGACGGGACACATCAACCATATTATAACTAAAACGGAACACCTCTTGAACATATTAAGATCCGTAACACGCACCTGGTGGGGTGTAGATCCGGCTATAATGCTTAATATATACAGAGCACTAATCCGTCCCATATTCGATTATGGAAGCATCTGTTACGGGAATGCCCCCAAGTATAACCTCCGTAAATTGGACATAGCACAACATCGAGCTATTAGAATATGTATTGGAGCAATGAAATCTACAGCATCAAATGCGCTATTAGTTGAAGCCAGAGAAATGCCTCTGGAAACGAGGCGACAACTCTTATCAAATATCTACCTAATGAGACGCGCTTCAATCACCAACCATCCGGTGTCTCAGAAGGCAAAGGGACTTGCAACAATAATGGAAAGGAAGGGAAACATCCCTCGCCGCTCCACGCCGTTATTGGCCACTAGCTTCAACCAAATAAAACACAAAATACCATTAGTGATCCAAGAAAGGACTCTTCCCTGTTTCACAAAACAATACGATATCATCAGATTTAAACCAAATGTCTACTACCTCCCAGAATGGATTATTAGAAGCAACAGGACAAATAACATGACAGAGAGATTTCTATCTTCAACTTGGCCCGACTTTACACAAATATATACCGATGGATCAAGAACAGCAAATGGAGTCGGATTCGCCTACTACTGTCCACTCACGAAAGAACACCAGAAAATACGCTTGCCAACAGAGACCTCGGTTTACACGGCAGAGGCTATGGCCATTAGACAGGCCATTCAATACGGATACAACCGATATAATAAAATACTTATATTGACGGATTCGAAAAGTGTAGTACAAAGGTTGGAGAATATTAAAAGACAAAATGAAACGAATAAGATTTTATATGATATATTACAAATGATGTATATAGCCTCCGCAGAAGGAAAAGAAATCCATTTATTATGGATCAAGGGCCATGCGTCCATCCAATACAACGAGACGGTCGACAAACTAGCAAAAGAAAGCACTCTGGAAGGACAGCAACAATACACACAACTTCCCCACACTGATTTCATTAGAACTATAAAAAGAGAGGCCCTTACAAAATGGGCAAACGCATGGACTTCATCACAAGTATACAAAGGGAAACACTACGCATCGATCCAACCCCACATTCCACACAAAGCATGGTTCGAAGAATCAAAACTCGCAAGAAAATACAAAACATCTATCATTCGCATAAGATTGGGACACGGATGTTATCCCAAACACCTCCATAGAATTGGCGCAGCAAACTCCCCATTCTGCCCTGTTGACAACGAAGAAATAGCAGACCTAAATCATATAATATTGACATGCACCCTTTACCGAACTCCACAAAACAATCTATACAATAGACTGACTAAAATAAATATTCCACTGCCTACTTCAATCATCTCCCTCATGAGAACTGAACAACAGGACGTGTATCAAGCTATAGCTCACTTCTTAAGGGACGCAAATATTACGATATAACCCAGGCAATATATCCAAAATAGAATTATTATACCACCTCACTTTCAGAATTATTACAGAATTGTATATTAATAACGTAACACAATCATCAATAGTTATATCAACTCTGAATTATTGTTACTAATAAAAATTGTATAGAATTATCATGACAAAATAATATTGAATAGAGCTGATATGTCAAAATAATTTTGTAATACAAACTTTGTATATAACTATTATGCCATATAATATTGTAATACAAAATTGTGATCTGGCTGTATGGTCGTCAGACCAAAAGCCATATAAATAAATAAAAAAAAAAATAAAAAAATTACTTTCATTATATCGTATCAGGATCGATTAACTGATGGAACTAACAAACTGATGATCTTATACAGACCTGCATAAAACCGACAGAAAAAACTCTTAAAGAAACTTTCACACGTATAAAAACTGAAATAATACCATGCAATAAGATATCACGGTTTTACTAACAAATAGTTTCAAGTTTTTGTACAGCTTGATTGGCAATATATTGCTCCGTACGATTAAATTAATTCGTGGAGAGCGGTTGAGGAGTTTGTAACCGGTTTCCGCATCCGTTACTATTCATTATCGAGGAACACAAATAGGGAGCGTTCGGCAAACATCGGCCGGCTGCGGCCACTGTATTCACAGAACGCAGATTGCCAGATCGCAGGATGTTTAGACGACCAGAACTGGGCGCGAAACGATTTGTTAGCTTTGCACCAATCACATTAGGTTTGGCCAGTAAAACTGGTGTACAGTATCCAGTGAAGTTTCCGTCAGTGTTATTTATGTAAAGCGAGACCTTAGACCTTTCGAAATAAATAAAAAAGTACAAGTTTTTTACTACTGCACTCTAATCATGCACTAAACGTGAAAATTATTTGCTTAGGTGATGGTGGGCATTTTTATGTAAGAAGGGCATTTATAAAGTGCAAATGATAGCAAAGTGTGTTTTTATTTATGATTATAATCACCAACGTCATTCTGCAGCGTACGATACGGCTATTGTCAATAAATTCATCTGACTGACAGAATTCATTACATCTTCATGTGTTGTATGTGTGTACTGTGTTGTTATACTACATCACATTTGCTTTCTCCTGACATTTTTTTTAAAGTACACTTATAAATTTTGTTATGGTTTGTTTTGCTCAATTTTACAGCCAATTCTCCAAGGGAAATAATTTTTTGTCTTTATATGATTACTTATAATGTGCGCTAAGGCATTGGCAGTTAAAGATGCTGCAGATATTCTCTTCAGTAAAATTCATGTGATAAACGACAGTTTTACGCAGATTTTAGCAGCGTATTACACTTTCATTTTCTCTCGGCTCCTTTAACCTCATCCTGTCTATACAACCTAGCAGCTTGCAATTCTCCACTCTATTCATACGAGTAACCCTGTTTAAATTTAATTGAGTACTTTATAATGCCCAGATTGGCAGAAATAAAAATTTGTTTACCTTTGGTTATTTGTATTACGAACAGTAATAATTATGTAGTTTTGTCATAAATAGAAACACAGATACTGGTACTAAACCCGCCTTGGAATCTGACGGTCCTGAGTACGTTTACCGGCATTGGCTGGCAGTTTTATGTTCCCTTAATCCATCTGTGGTAAAGCTTGTATTGCGTGGTAGGGATCCCACGTTAAGCTCTATTTCTTGGACGATAAAAACCTGTCACGCTATATTTAAAACACTGCCTTCCCTTGACTTCTTCAAGAAAATTCAACACAAGCCTCGGGTTGTTAACTAAGTTAAATTTTAACAAAGTCTTTGTATGGCTGGTAAAATATGACCGAAATATTTAGTAACACTGAAACATAACATAAAATTGATAAATTCGCCACCGTTGCACCTGGAAAATTTGTAACTTCTAATTACATAAAATCATTAATAATATTTATGTATTTTGATTTTTATGCCGTTTTCCTTTACTAATATTGAGTTTTCATATGGTTTTTTATCCATCTATTGCAGCAAATATCTTTGTTTTAGTGTAGGCGTTTAGATTTTATTAGATCATCATCGGTGCCAGTTCTTATTTTCTTTCACATTTTATTTCGAAAATGTTCCATACCAGTCTTGTTTCCCTGGTTCTTTTGTTTCACAATATGCCCCGTAGAGTTTTAAAACACAAAACCTGTTTCTTATTTTTTTTTAAAAAAAATAATCATTCTGCTATTCTCAAACACGTAATATTTAAACAAGCATTTATAATTGGTTATGCCTTATTTTTTCCTGCAGGTATAAACAATAATAAAAGTTTGTTTAAATATTACAAATTTGAGAATAGTAGAATGATTTAAAAAAAAAAATAAGAAACAGATTTTGTGCATCAAAACTCTACACTGCATTGCGAAACCCAAGAATCAGAGGAACACAAGACTGGCACGGAACATTTCCAAAATAAAATGTGTAAGAAAATAAAAAATGGCACCATTGATGATCTAATAAAATCAAAACGCGTATCCTGAAACAAAGACTTTAGCTGCACTAGTCGGTTAGAAGCCTCATGCAAACATGATAATATTTATACACTTGTAATTACTGGAGATGAATATTGAAACATAATGTTGTCACAATGGGTGGAATAAAGTAGTTTAGTTTGCTCCACTTAAATTTTTAAAGGTATCACATACTTCGAGGATGCCTGTAATCTCACAAATCTGAAAACATCGTCTGGCGCTACTTGTGAGTCGTTCGCTGGGCAGTCTAATTGCGGGCTCGTAACAATGGAACACTGGTTTTTCTCGTCGGTGATGGTAGTATAGAATAGGGTTGTAACGGAAGTCATCTTTGCACATGCGGATGCTCATGCAGATGCTCAATGCTTGACATACGCGGATGTGGATATTTTGCGGATGCGAAAGTGGGAAAACAATTTATAATTATTTATATTTTAATATTTTTTCAAAAATAAACTTAAAATAAAATAAGTATATTTTTTTATTCCAAATTGTACATATTTCAGAAGTAACGCCTTTTTCCATATAATACTGCCTCCTTAATTTATTTTTTGCCTCGTCTTTCAACAACAAAAAACATGGGATGATTTCACAAGTGAATTAAATTATTTACATAACGACGCACGCGTCTAAAGAACCAATATTTGTCATGTGAAATTTGCGGAGTTCGCGGCTCGACTAATTCAAGCGTCAAGCACAAGACCACGCCACCACACATCTCCGTGCCCGCCACCCGCCTTTCCACCGATCTAGCGGCCCATTCACAGTCCAGTTGGTAGGACCTACGTTCATCCGATTTTCGATAAAGAGCCGTAATGGTCCTTGAAAAAGGGTTAGAGAACTGCACGCAGGACGTGTTAGATGTTGGGACTCCAAAACAACCAACACGAGTCTTTGGTGTCCAACAAGCTATGGTGTTAGATCATGATTGGAGGAAAAATCCTGCGATTGTGCGATAAGGACACATGGTGTGCCGCGAGAAACTACGAATGGAAAGGATTGCTTGGAACATTTTGTTGGACTCCTTTTACTAGCGTGAATGGGTGAGCGCATCCTATAGTAGTCCTACACAGATTTCCTGTAAGTTGGACCGTGAAGAAGGCGCTTTACTTTACGTGAAAGTTTAAACTTGTAAATTCGTCACTTAGGTTATAACACCATTTAGTTCCTTGTTATTTTTAATTCAACATCGTCAGAAAAAAACAACAACATTTTTGTTAGCTAAGAGACGATGGGCAGAATCTCGTATAAAGAGAAAAGAATAATATGTATTGCAATGTAAGCAAAACATCCGTTATACATCCGCAATAAATATTGCGGATGCGGAGGTGAAAGCGGATGTGGGATTCCACACAAAAGTTACGCACTTGCGGATGCGGAGATCCGTTACATCCGTAGTATAGAACATTGAATGCAGGTGCGTCTTATTACATGGTCCATTATCTCTGGCGCTATTATTTTACCCTGCGATCCACTTGACGCGAGGGAATTCTGTCTGAGCCACGTGCTCGCAACAGGCGCTCGCTAAACGAGCAGCTGTCTCCTGAGGGCACACAACCTGATGCCATCGCGCGCTTTACGGTGCAACTTGGCCGAGGCCCAGGTAGCCCGCGGCAGCAGCAGAATCAAGGTACTACACGCTTTCTCCCTGATAAAGACTTGACGGGTAGTTACACTAAGTTTTTATCTGCATTAAAACATTTTTACGTCTGTACTCTTTCCAGTAGTAGGTATTCGTTTTAGAGTATCTCTTTAATGCGAAACTTGGAGTAAAGATGTTACAACCTCTTCAGAAATTAAGCATTTGACTTTGATGATTGATATTTAAATAACTTCTTCTGCTCCGTTGTTTGTCGGTCATCTGTGAGATAAAGACGCGCTTAGCAGTAAATTGTTAAATTACCGTGATTCAGTGGAAATTTGGAAGTGTGCCCTTTTACAACAAGTATTGAGGCTACTTAAAATGTCCTGTAATGAATTATATCTTAAATGACTTTTCAAATACTTCTAACTCATTTGTTGCCTAGCCAATAACACGTGTTGCCTCCGAAGTTACAAATTCGGATATAACCGCACGATTATTAACACAAAATTTGAAGGCGAGGGTATTAGCGATGAGAAAATTGAAGTGATCAACTTCCTTCAAAGAAAGAAGTGAACTGATTTGTACGAATCATTGGCCAATTAGAATTATTTAAAATGTAACTGTTGAGCTGTTGTAGTCAAATGTTAGGATTCTCTAGAAACACAATTTTTACTCGCGGTAAATATTTCAGACCATCTGTTCCACTAATACAATATTATTGTATAGAATTACCAAATATTTCGAGCGTGGTAGGTGAGCGGTAACGGGCTGGTTCGTATTCAGATGATCGTGGGTTCGAATCTCCGTCCGGCTATCCAGACTTTGGTTTTCCATTCTTTCTCACAATCACTCCAGGCGACTAGTAGGATGGTTCCTTCAAAATGCCAAGGCAGAATTGCAATCCATTCCTTATTTTCATTCTTTTCCCTCCTCTAATGAACTCGACGTCAGCGAGGTGTTAATTCAGAAGCAAAAAAATAAAATATAAAATTATTAAAAATGGAGCAACTGGAATCAGTAAAGAAAATCAGAACGCAACCTCGCAAGTACTTGGTTAAAATGATAAATCTTTCTAAGCGCAATTTGTAATATATTCAGAAAGAGGCCAGTGAACAGAACTTCATAACTTGTAAAAAAATATAATGCCAATACCAAATAGAGGAAATTACTTAAGTTATTGCTTATTTAGTATAAGAAATATTGATACTTTATGTGCTGTACGTTAAATCAGACTCGTGGCTTCGTTAATAAATTATTACAGTGTTTACTAACAAGTTCAGTGACGTACTCTGAATGTAAAATAGGGTTCAAGATTTTTCAAATTTTTTAAGCAATATACTGTTCGACTGAAAACAAATTATCTGCTATCAAAAAGTAACATCGAGGTAATGAAAGAATAGAAAACTCGAATGAAATAGAAAAGTAATTAGTTGTTCAAAGGCAAGGCAATTAGAGCACTAAGTCGTAAATTGGAACATAATGTTTAATAGACGGGTTGCAAGAATTTTTACATCGAACTTCAGTTGCTATGTACGCAAATTATAATGTTCAGTATTTTAATTTTAAAATAGATGGGTTGATATCGGGAAAAGTAGAGATTGTAAATTTAATTACTATCAATCGTAAGGATTAACATTATTTGGAGATTTGGTACTGAATGTACTTATGCTTACTGGTTTATACTTTCATATTGTAGAAATCTACATATGATGGAATTAAACATCTGTTATTCACCGTTATTACTACCTTTTTCTGAAATAGTATCCTCGCGTAATATTTCTTATTGCAGATGCAATACCCATAAAATGTAAATGTACTATACATATGGTAAGTAGATAAAATTGTGGAAAAGTTAGCTTCTTTAAATAAATTATTGAAAAAGGCAATAAAATATTGAGAAAGTGGAAAAAACTTTACGCAATACTTAGCTGTCACAAATTTGGTTGGGAACTGCACTAAATAACGTGAAGATACTGCAAAGACGACAAGGTTAAATACAGATAAGTTAATACGGAAAAGAAATCTGAACACAAGAAAATTTGGAAATATGTAACTAAAATGTTGTTTATTAAAAAAACATGATCTGTAACTGTGAAGAGAGTGGATTATCAGTGATTACTAAATGTAATTAAAGTGACAGAGGAAAAGTGACAAAATGGAGTGCGAAAAAAATAACTAAAAGACTTTGAAGTGGATGTTCATAGGAAGTGCAAGAAGACAATTATTGATTGAACGTTTTCTTGCTGAACAAATAATAATGTTGTTGATATTGTTGGTAACTGTAGCAATAACAATTACAAATCGGAAAAATCAGCTCAATAATTTTTTCCATCCGAAATTTTACTGTAATTTATTAATTTGTTGGAGCCTACGTTATAACAAAGCAAAAATGGTTGTTGACAAAAACCTTTCATATTTGTCCTCCAATTGTAGAACTCGCAACTAGTGAATACCTGCTACAAAATTCTGAACGAAATTTACAATGTTATTTTTTCTTCTTAAATTACGATGCGCAATGTTTAGTAATGGAAAAATCTCTTTATTTACAATAGTTTCAATTTATATATATCTCGTTATTTCTGTATTTCTATTATAGCAGACATATCTTGCAATTATATCTGTTTTATAACCATTAGTACACAAATATTTCAAACCTCTCAGATTGATTTAGGCCTTGTGTCTAATGAATTCTACATATATTTTCCTAATATTATGTATGTATCATATGAAATAAAGATGCCACTAAGAAATTATCTCCTTATTTATTTTATTACATGTGTAGAAGCAGCTGTCAGTACGAAACTGAGGATTGGAAATATTTTAACTGTTAAAAAATATAGCTTTTTCTCTATTTTTTTTTGTTTTGTTTTTAGTTTAATCTTTTGAAACCCTTAATTGAAACGAAAAAAATAGGAAATGCTCATGATAATCAGTACTGTTCGTTCCATTCTAGATACGCATTTCATCGTGTTGAAGTAGTTTTGTAACAGGAGCCAGAACTTTATGTGTTCTATGGCTGCAACAGCTATCAGATAAGAGATTGATGACTGGTGAAAGATTATTTTAGTAAATTGTTTCAGTATTACAGCGTTTGCCCAAAATCGAAAACAGCTTCTATATGAGCGAATATATTTTGGATGGCATCAATGATTTTGGAGTCGTGGTGCACTTATTTTTATACGGAAAATAAGTTAAGTATGCACAGAAAGTCTTGTACGCAACACTTTGCCTTTCACGCGCCACTTGTTGACTGCGCCGCGGGTCTGCCTACTCACCCCTGCACACTGCCGCCCCAATTTGTCTGCCTCGCGTTGCGTTCCGATACGACCGTAGTTAGCCGAGATTAATAGGTCGCGCAGGAGTTGCGACCACTCCAGACAACTCGCTTGTGCCACAGTACACGGCGCCTCGACAATTACCTCCAATATTTATTTCCTCACCACTACTCTCCCATGAAAATGTCGCAAATGCCTGTAGAAGACATATTTCTCTTTTCGTTGCGATTATGGTTAATGGTTAGGATAGGCATCTAAAATTTGGAACTTTAAGAACTTTTACTTGAAATGGTCAGTATTAATAAAAAAGAATGAAACCTTCATTAGTAAAATTTGTCATGCATTATAGAAATTAAAATATTGTGTTTTATATTACATTATTTTGTATAGTAAAATTACAGATTTGTAACTAACACAATTGCACGCAGCATGAAAGTATCATAATCCTGCACAGTGATTTTAACGAAACACTACCTTTCAAGCTCTTTGCCAGAAACATATAACTCAGACTTATTTCTCTTCAATACCAAATCGCATATAATCAGTTAGTGTCATACCTCATAATTCGGTTAACAACGATCATGGTCATAGATATTGCATAATTTCGGATTGGAAGTATTATAAAATTTTTAAATGGAGTCGTTTATAAGTAAAGATATTGATTCCAGAAAAAAAATGTTTTGGTATATTTTAAACATTACCCACAATCAATGTGTATTTCATCTTCTTTGCAGTTTAGACAACGGACGAATTTATAATCAGAATTAGAATTCGTGGACATATTACAATTCAAAAGAAACGCTCTTTTAAAAAACAAGTGTATTTGTAGTTAAGCAGTAAATTAATTGGTTTTAAGCTTTTAAATTCGGACTATATATTTTTAACCACAATTAACAACTAATGAAATCACATGCCATTTCTTACGAAGGGACTAGTGAAAATCTCCTTCAATATGCTAAAGTCGTTAAACTCAAAAGAATTTCCTTTAGTTTCTACAAAATATTCGTGATACCTCAACGGCTACTCTTTAATTAGTTCTACTTCATGTCATGTTTCCGTAACACCATGTTTCTACTCGTGATAAAACAAACAAGAAGGAATTAATGAAATTCTTCTGGTTGTCAGAAAATTCAGTGTATGCAGCGAGGCATAACTTCTGATGTATTACAGTGGTAGATGAACAACAGATGTGCTTGTGCTTGGACTTCAGACAAACAAACAAGAAGATTTACTTGCTGTACAATTGAAATTGGTATTAGAACTTACGCATTAAATTTACAGCTACTAAATTCACTTTAGAGAAAACCAGAAATTTGATCATTCTAAACTTTATCGCAAGTGTTTATTGTTTTTATTTGCAAACAATAAAGTAAATTAAAAATATTCTTCTTGTAAAACATCCTGTCCTTCAGCTAGGGTTAAATTTTCGCATCCCCTGAAGTAATTTGCACTTTTCTACAGATATAAATCTCATCAGTACCATATAGTGTATACTATAAGGTGATAGATTTTAGCTTTTTTTTAACTCTGTTATTTGAAACAGTTATTCCAGTTATAAATTTGCAACTATAAAATCCGGAAGATCTTTATAGTGATTGATTGATAACTTAAAGAATACAAATCATTTTTTCTGAAATTAATAAATTACATAAAACTTCCTGGAATTGTGAATTTATTTCCTTATCAACGCTCAACATTTTTTTTAACAATATGGAATTGCTGGTAAAAATAAAAGGTATTTTATATACTTAGACAGGTCATGAAAATAAATTGAACGTTATGTCATTATATTAGACCCAACTTCGTGGTTTAGAACCTTATCAAAACCAAAGAAAATTAAATTGAAAATATTTTAAGTAAATTATACCAATATACGGTAAAATAATTTACGTGTCTTTACGGAATTGCAAGAAATAAACCGATTGACTGCAAGAGTAAAAGTGTTTATCTCCCTTATTCTTATTCAATACCTGCAAAAAAAATAAAAAAAAAAAATGGACATTACATTATTAGCAAAATACGATAATACTTATATATTTGTCTTGGGAACAAGATACGTCGCTGTTCGGGCGTATATTTAGTAACGTCAACTGGACATGCGATGAATAAGCTACAACAACACAATGATAGAAGGAATACACGCGTGATAACAGTGAACGTTATCAATGTTCTCGTGATCTTTGTAATAAACTTGGAGAAACCACGCACACTCTGACGCAACTATGCGTCGACATGTTGATTTACGTCATTCTAATGAACTATTCAGAGGATCATCAAAATAAAAACTTCAAATAATCGGATTAGGATCTAAAACTGTAATTTATTTCAATACCTTGGAACTGAAGTGAATTATAAACGACTAATCTAAAACCCGGTCACCGCAGTAAAGATACGTCTTAGTAGTTATTAGCAGCCTTTACAATATTTCCTTATTACATACAGAACATATGTTAAAGCCACGAGAGAAGTGTCAGTGGCAGTTGTTATATGACATATGGCACCAAACATCACGTAAGTCTTGAGTCAATGTTATCTACCGTTAACCAACTTTGATTTTACGGTCTTCTTCTAATTCATCAGTCTTCTTGATTTCGTCGTAGTTTTTTACTTATGACTTGACGCCTCTTCGACGTCGAGGTCATTAGAGGCGGGATGGGATGAAGGACAAGAAACGGGGAGGAATTATGCCATGTCCTATTGAAGGAAGCATCCCAGCATTCGCCTGGATAGATTTGGGAACAGGATACCCGGACGGGGATTCGAACCGGCGTCCTCCAGAATTCGAAGCCAGAACGTTAACCGTTCACCCACCACGCTCGGTGTCGTCGTAGTGCCCCACATTGAAAGGTAGCCGCTTAAGTGCGTTAAGTTTTAATCATTTTATGAAGATATATATTTCAAATATCAATACAATTTTTAGAAAGGATTCGCATGGTGTTGGGGTTTAGTGTTCATGAATATTTTGCATTTAACGCCTTATGTCTCAAAAAGAGATATTTTCAAAGCTGGGAAACCTTGGAAACGAACTTGTATGAAATTAGTGATGTTTCTTATAGAGGATCCGTGTAAAATTGAAATCTGGCGTACCGGATCGTGGATCGAACCCGGGCCAGGAACCAACTCTCCCACTACGGTCGTGGTGCAAGAACGGATATTCTCTCTCAATATGTTACTAAGTTTTCATTGCTAATATTTTGTGTGACGTTACAAATAGTTTTACTTCTTTGGCAGCGGTTTCATTTCTATTATTGGTCATATAATATCGTCTATTTAAAACATTTCATTGTTAACTTGAATGCTTTTTATTTGTTGATAACGAGATTAAGTTATACAGGGCTCAGTTTTACAAACAGGCGATATATTTTATTTTTTAAATCTTTTACAGAGATAAAAATACCAGCCAGTTGGAAAGTAAAAGAGTGATACTGAAATTAATAACAAAACCTAACAAATACAACTATTAATATTTTAGAACGCCCGATTGAAGTAAAGGTCATTAATGTCGATATTTTGTGAGAAATTGAGTTATTTATAACTTTAATTAAATTCTGTGGTTAGAAGAAGAAAGTATTGAAACGAATTTCATATCTTAATATTATTCGGCTCAGGAATATGGTAAAAAACTTTAAAAAAAAACTGCTCCAGATTTTTTGGAGAGTAAATTAAACTTATGAGTAAAAGTTATGGAATAATATAGTACTGCACCTCTAAGGAAAAAAAGAAAAATATATAACATAAAATGTGAAGAAATAGCATAACTTAGATCAAAATGATACTGCTGCATAATTGAAACAGCAGCTATAGAGTGATGGTCATTCCTCATTGAATCTGGCATTCTTTCCACCTGGAAAGACAATAAACCAAGCATTTGAGAGATACAAGATGATTTATACGGTATAGCACTAATTGTAAGATTTATCCACGTATAAATCATCTGATGCCAAATCGCGAGGCAAAGTTCCTCTCAGTATTTCACATTGTTTAACAAGCAATTCTACCTAGCAGCAATTCTAAGGAAACAGTATTGTTAGGTGGGGCAAGAGGAGGTTTCTAAGAGTTTCTAAAAATAAAATGACTAACTTTAGCAAAAGAAATTAGAAACTTTATTCTTCAACTATAAAAAATATCATCATATCTGATAAAAAAATATCTTTCATTTTCCCTTGTCACACCATTGGGTTAACAAGGAGTACCATTTGAAGTAAGATGGAATATTGGAAAAGTCTCCCACAATCTTATCATTAATTGTATAAATGGTGGTAGAACTTGATGGTTACCATCCATCCAAGCACATCCGCAATGCACCCACTTTTCACATACCTAATAGGGGCAATTAATATACAAAATTTTTAAGAAAGAAAAAAAAGAAAAATAGTTTTTACTTGCTGCTTTATGGTTCTAAGTTTCTTTGGAAATCTGAAGAGCTTAGGGAAAAAGGTATTAGACGTTGTTTAAACAATATTGAAACACAAGTTACATATACCACCAGTATCCACTCCCATCTCCAGCTACATTGAAGTAAACATTGGTAGAAGTCAGAGCAGAATATACGTATGTTTCATTGAATCCCTTCAAAACTAGAGATCACTATTTAATCACTTAGATAAATGATAGGGCATAAAACTAGAAGATTGGATCAAGGAGAAGAGCTGAATTTGTATCCCAGCGCGATATGCAGCATTGCGATAAAAAGCTTAGTGATGTAAATTCGTTTGTACCAATAAAGAAATCTCAGATACCTGAAACGGTAAATGAAAATACGTTTATGGCCACCCACTTGAGGTTGGAGTCGCGACACGTTGGGCCAGAAATAGCACGCTGATCAATTCTGATGCGTTATCGCAGCCATACCTGGAAAGTGAATCGTCATACGGACTGCCCCTGGAGCGCCTATGTCCACCAATCAGATTGAGCGCAGGAAATGGAAGGACGAGCACGGCCGTGTAGAAAGATTGAGAGGGAACACGAGCGATACAGAACTGACAGCCAAATAGCTTCAAACGTGATACAGGACTGACTTGTTTATGTGTAGATACTATTCGTGGTTATTGGACAATAAATCAAAGTTTTCCCCTCCTTACAAAATATTCGCTTAGTGGGATAAGAACTACCATAAAATTTCTGTAATCAGATAACAAATTACGCTTTGTTATATTTCTTCATGAATTAATAATTTAGTAATCGCAAACTTTCTCAGAGACGAATTGCGTGGTCCCATGAAGATATTTTATTATTATTTTTTTTTCAAAAGTTGTCTTTCTGTCGTTGCATCCCAGACTGTAACTGATTGTGTGAATACCGCAGTTCAAGTGCACAAATGTTGGTACTCGACTTCCAAATGTTGAAGCGGTTAAAATTTGTGTGTTTTAAGAACCTTTAACACTTCATTTCCGGTACCACTTATTCCTCATAAATCCTCAGGGAGATGTAGTAATATAAATGTTATTAACATCGTGCTGTTTAAACTATTAGAAAACAGCAATAGCTTTAAAATAAAAGGTAATTATGGTACTTACAGTGCTGAATTTTTTTACTTATAAAAGTTAAACACAACTTGTATTAAATCTGATACTTTAGTGATAATCATACGGTCTTCATGACTACATATTTCCAGTTGTCAAAATTATAATTTACTTACATTTTTATGTGTTTCATATATTTGTTTAAGTGAAATGAAAATTGACGCAAACTGAAATTGATATCGGTGTGCTGTTAATGTGCGTCTGTATACAGAATTATTTGTTTCATAACGCTCTTATTCACATTCTTGTTCTGTGAATGATGTGCTCATTCAAAATATAAACGTTTTACAATTTTTTTTCAGATATGTAATAATATTTATTTTAAGTCTCAAGCTCATTCTTACCCAAATAAATATTAGGGAACTTCGTTCTTTGTATAAATTAGTTTGTCAATAAGTGAAGTAATTAAAATATTAGAAAACGATAAGCTTTAAATCAACATTGTTGGTAGAGTAAACTTAAGAAAGAATCAAAACACTCAGCATACATAAATCAACACCAAGAAATTTCTAAATTTTCTTTAATGACATTAATTTCCTTAATAGATTTGACCACGCATCTCATTGGCTGGTACTGAACTCACTTCGTATTTATTCAAACTAATTTTTACCATCTCTAACACAAGTGTAGCTTTTAATCGACACGACCGTGGAATCAGTAAGTGTAAGACTAAACGTGAAGTATTCCCATAAAAACTGGCAGTAACGAAATACAGCAACAGTAGGTCTTTCGATTACTTCAACTAACTTAAGAATTCAAAATCAAAGAAACTAATGACGCCTTCTACAATATCCTGCCCATTCCGGTAAATGAATAAGAAAATACTTAACTGAATTTTACTGACTAAACTACAAATCCCGGAGCAGTGAAAGAATTAAAGTCTGTAGCTTCCTTTGTTTTAACTATTACACTCACAGAACCTCCGATCAACAAAAATATTATAAAAATTAAAAAAAATTTCCCCTTAGAGTTTCTATTTTTTAACAAAAAATCGTTAAGCATCCATTTGATTTTTTTTTTTTTACGCCTCCTCGACGGCTAAGGTCATTAGAGGCGGGATGGAACTGGGGACAAGGAACGGGAAGAAATTAGGCCATGGTCTTTTTGAAGGAAGCATCCCGGCAGCATCCATTTGAAACATATATATTACTTCGCGCGTCTTTCCGATATATATCAACACACAAGAACTGCATTTCTTGTACCCAACTTTCCACGAACCGAAATTGTACTTTAATAATTAGCTACAGCTCTTTTCCTTCCGCTCTTTATACGTTTTGCTGGTCAGTACTTTTAAAGCATCTAAAATCATCCTGAAATTTTCGTCCTGTATTTTCTTCTGGGTGAGAATATTGTACATCTTTTAAGTTTTAATCTGTGTCTACTAGGTATTATAAAAGCCCTGATTTCGTAGGATCTAGGAAATTATTTCCATGTGCCACAGGTCACCGGTTCGACTTCAACCAATGACGTTGGTGGTTTTAGTTAACTATTGCATTTTTCGAAAATTGCCCCCTCACTTTTGAAAGATAGAAATGAAGATAATACGAATCCGTTACAATATTTGTTTCACAATTTTGTATAATTACTTTACTCAAAGCGAGTTGCAGGAGACATAAGCATTCCTAATTTTTATTAACTTGAAGAATTTGTTGATCACGTCACTCATTGATAATTTCATTCCACCCACCTAACTGGCGAAACAAATATTGCGTTCTTGTCGGTGGCCACTTTGGTCCTTACTCCAAGTTACAATGTCCACCTGAAAATAGAAAGTCTGAGAGGTGTAAGGTTACACATAACCCATCTTATTCAGGTTTGTGTTTTACAAATATATTTTTTTTTTGTAATCACCAATCATTTGTACAAACATTACTCAAGAAGATTCCTGCAACTCATAACATCAACAATTAAAAAAATTCAAATCTTTTTAAAACTTCTTTCTTAACAGTCTCATTTCTTCAATGTAATTATGAAATGTTCACCTGTGCTAATTATGTATCTTGACATTTACTTTTCTTTACTCTGAGCTATAACTTCAACCTATAGTCACTTAATAAAGTGACTAACGACTGAAGAACAAAATAAATAATATCTCGCAATTGACGTTATCACTGAACCCAACTAATTTATGAAAGATAACGTCGTACAGCTAACACACTATGGCATATCATCGACAAATAAAAATGTCACCGTGTCTCAAAATGGCTTTGAGCCCACGAACAAACTACGACAAAATTGCCGGTGAAACAAATCAACCGGAACTAAATAAAATTCGTTCCCTGCGAACGAAATGTGACGAGTAACCATACGGGTCCTTCCAAACCAAAACCAAGTTTGTTACATCTTTTGAATTCTCGATCCTTGCAGAGATTCGTATCTCGTCTGAACAAGAGACGCAGTATTTACGTTGGTTTTTCTGCTTTCAAGTCCAGTCTTTCCAACTATGGCGCAAGAATTTCGCCATTCAAGACGTTTTACCGAAATTTCACAGATAACTACAACTTTGAAGTTTAATCCTTTTTGAGTAAAAAAAAACAATATCCCCGTAACATAACAAGTTCATTGAATCATAAACAAAACAAAAATATGATTTCTAACTACGAAAGCAAATATATTAATTCCATACTTCTCTGCCAGTAGTAACATTTTATGGTATTAAATCAAATCTTCTTGCTTTAAAGTTAAAATTTATATTTTTTTTATGTTGGTGGTGCCAGAATATAACTGAAGAGTTGTAAATGTGTTTTTAAACGAGCATGTTAAACGGTCAAAACCACATTCTTCGTCATATGCTTGTGAGGTTTAGCATTAACAATTTAGATGCATTGGTAATTTAGAAGCATTGGTAATAAGTATGTTCAATACCTGCTGAAAAGTAATTCATTAGCCTATGTATATTAAGGAAATCAGAATGAAATACATCGGTTGGTTTGGCACAACAGATTTTTAATGAGAGAGCAATCCTTACTTATCAACTTTAAGTCAACTATAATTTTGTTTTAACATTAAACCCGAATAAAACTCTAAGAAATTGCTTAAGAAATTGATTCTGGATTTTAGAATGGTTTTACGGCTGTTGAAGTCATATATGTAATGGAGCTAGGTATCAGTTTTACATATATATCAAAATTATAATTTAATGATATTAATGTGACTGATACTTGCAGAGTGACATAATGAGAAGACACACAAAGACTATATCTTTTCCGCCTATTTTGTTTAATGTTGGTTGGACTTCGAACCGAATTTAAAACCGTTGCATTAATTCTGTCCGTCACTTGAGAAATGTCCACGTATATAAAAGTAACTGAATCAGTCAGAATTTTTATTGGTTTATGAAAGCTGATGTCGATTGTACGTGCAATACGCATAAACATTCTCGTTGTACTGATTCGTCTTCTTTAAGTGATAGACATGCAAGCTACGAGTTCTCACTAATTGCTCAAGTGATTTATTCCTAATTAACCCTTAATAACAACACTAAAAACATGTGTTGCGATTCCCCATAAATGTTCGATCAGTAAAAGGTCACATGGAGCTGTTCGCCTATTAAATAGAGAAGTTTACAAACTCAACTAATGTACAGTACATTCATAAGTTCAGAAATGCCAAAATAATTCCGATCCAACGTTTACGATCAATTAGTTATGAAATGTTCATAAAAGAAAAAGCAGTAACCATATAAGATTTATTACCAAATTTTAACATTCCTGGATAGATGATACTACAGAAATTTATCCTTTAAAATTCTGCAATAAATATTAATTTCGATAAAGGATAAAAATTGTGAGGGTATACTTTCAATCATAAAAGGTAACAAACTTTTATTGTTCTCATAAACATTTTCTATTCATTAAGCGGTTCGAATCCCCGTCCGGGCATCCAGATTTGGGTTTTCCATGGTTTCCCAAATCACTCCAGGCAAATGCCGGGATGCTTCCTTAAAAAGGCCATGGCCAAATTCCTTCCCATTCCTTGCCCCCATCATTTCCCCTCTCTAAAGAGCTCGCTGTTGAGAGACGTAAAGCAGTTAAAAAAAATATTCATTAAAGTGACTCACAGCGTATCAAGATAAATTAGAAATTTTTCATACGTGCTTCAAATGGAGATTGAAAGTTATAAAGCATATACAAAGATTTTATCTATGCAACGTTCTGCAACGTATTAAAAGACAGAAATTAGATTAAAACCACAATGATTTTTTATTGATTTTTGTTCCTTCATTTAATGGTTTGTACTGCTAATTTCATTACTCAATATACTTTTTGAGAGTTTTTGGTGCTATTTCAAAATCCTTCATTCGAAATTATTGACTGCTGTGGGTGATTGTGATCCCCTACTTTCCGAGGTGGTGATATTGGAGCTTCCAATCTGCCACAACTGTCAGCCGTCACACAGTCTTCCTGATACTGCCTCGTCACTTTGCTGTGCACACTCCGTTGATCCTTCGTAAGCGCCGTTTATCCATAACAGCGGTTCTTTTAGATTTAATTTCCTTACGTTCTGTGTAGGTTTCAGACTTCAATAATTATAAAATGATTTCCACCACACTTTTTTACGTGCTTTTTCCGATAAAACTAACTATAAATAGGAATTTACCACTACTCACCGATTGCCCATAAAAGTTTATAGCTTTAATACAGTGCTGAAGGATAGAAGCTATTTTTATGTGTTTAGTACTTAAAGATTTCATTAAATTTACTGTTATTTCGTTGACTAAAATCAATTAAGTACTTAGACGCTATCCTATATCGTTATGCCAAAGAGATTCGTTTCTAATTATCTGTATAGCTATTAAATACTAAGGAATTATTCTACACAAAATATGAGTATCAAAATTTTGGAAATTCGAGTTTTAGTAATTTTCAATTATGCGAGTAATAATTATACCAACCATTCCATTACCTTGTATGAAATTATAAACTTTCCAGGCGAATCATGCTAATTAAAAATTCTCCCCTATAGAGTGGCATGAAATTTGTGTAATAATATAACACTTCCAGAACATTGATTATTAATTGGCAAAAGTGAGGTGTCGTTTAATAGGCAGAATTTGTTCTCCAAAAGGTGACAATCATCCCGGACGTACATACGCAGGTTTGTTAGCTAAACTGTTTTATTTATTTTATTATATTGTTGAATGTATTAAAATTTAAATTGACTTGAATGAGGAAGCAAATCGAACATTTTTGTAGCAGATACTATGGATTTCCAAAAACTCGATCAAATTTTAGTGATCAAGTAGAATTGTGTTCAACTTACATCAAATTTTAGTATGCAAGTATCAAAGAAGCTTGTAATATGTATTTTTGAAAGAAAAGAAAAAGGAATTTTAGAGTCACATAGCCATTCTGTTTTTGACAAGTACTCAATGAACTTAATGGAGCAAAAGAAGCTACACGTAAGTTTTTTCATAGTTTTGTTTGCCGCGTGGGGGGGTATGCAATCCGTTCCTACCTGAGATGTCTGTATGTGTTACAGAACAGAACAGAATACGGGTTCTGCACTTACTCACTTGCTTTACTACTGACGCATCCCATGATGTGTCGCGAACTGTGCAGATCGCCGAATGCTTCCAATTGCTTTCCGGATACTTCTGTCAGCCCTCTGCGTAAGTCGTCTCGGCCGATACAAATCACCCAGCGACCGACGCAGGAGACCAGTGGTGATGATGGAGCCCTACGTAGAACGACAACTACCTCAAGGAAATTACAAACCAATCTTGAAGCTTCCTCACTGCACAATGACTGAAAGGTGCAATGTCTTAGGACAATAACCTCCAACCGATGTGCTTCAAACTAGTACTAAGTGAAAGAGTATATATGTTGGACTTTCCAAAGTTTTCGCAATAAATAAAGATGGTGTAAATAGTAAGATTGATCTTTCTTCCCCAATATTTATCTCTTAAACTGGCATTGATTGAGTAGTCACTGTGTGGAACACAATTGCAAACGTTCAGAAACCTTTCATAAGTGTTTAATTTTATTGAAGGTAAAAATTATATAGGTGCATTGCGCGATGTTTGGACGGGGGCAAATCTGAGAGTTCGTGACGTCACCGTCACCATGATGCCACCTGCTACGCGCGTCACCATTACACCACCTGGTGCGCGTATAATATGCGCATTGGACGCTTTTCGCAAAATCTTTATACAAACAGACAGTTTTTATCCGATTTTGATGGAACTTTGCATACGTATACCTTAAAACAAATAGTAAAATACTGTTTACATTTGATTTACAGAAATCTAAACCCTCTCCCCCTCACCTTAATTTCTGTCACCGTTGCTCATAAAAACCTACAGTTTTTAACCGATTTTAATAGTAGGTAGCACACGTATACTTCAAAACAAAAAGGTCTGGTAGCTCAGCGGTTAGGCGCTTGCTTCAGAAAGTTCTCTCTCTGGTCGAGGGTTCAATCCCGCGATGAGTAGGAATATTTATGAGTTGTATTTGATTATATGAGCAACGCCAGGACGTTCTGTGGTTCTGATTCCACGTTAAACTGCAGGTCCCTGAAGAAAGGAATCAGCCCTCTATCCTCTGACACAATAGCTTGGTACATCTCCTTAAGGAAGATTAGACGAACCGTCGGGTTTGGAGAAAGTTAGATTTTTAGTTTTAGTTTTTAATGGGTAATAATCTTATGAGTTCGTATTACCGACATGCTAACGTTAAGAGTACTTCCATTGCAGTCTCGTGACTCAGTGATTAAGGTGTCTGACTGACGAAAGAAAGGTGCCTGGTTCGAATCTCTGTCAAGGCGGAGATTTTCGTGGACTATTAACCCGAGCTCCACTTCTGGCATAGCTTGCTGTGTAATGTGAAGTACGCCAGAACGATTCCATTGTTCGGATTCCAGGTTGAACGTGAGGTACCTTGTACCTGGTAGCACTGCCAGATTCGGTTAAGGTGGCTAAGGCAGGGGCGGGAAGGTCAGCCTACAGAAACCCTGGCACCAGGTCATTACGTCCACACGGAATTATTTAGTATATATGTAGCTATGACGTGTTGCTCGTATGATATTAATAGTTTTCAGTTCTGTCGGCAGTCCCAATGACTGATTTTTTTTCTTACAATAACATATAAATTGGTTCACGTGCCATTCATGCATACAAAATTTACGTATTTATTTCATCACTAGCTGATACCCGCGACTTCGTACGCGTCGATTAAGAATTTCTTTGCCAGAATTGAATATAGAAAGTTGTTGGTAACGAAGGATTGGTCCCAAACAACACTGAGTCGGCATATAACAGGAAAGCTATCACTATATCATTCTACCGTCTAACCTGTCTCTTGAAGAGAATCAATTTCCAATATATTTCTGTCATCATTCGATAAGTTCTCAAAATTTCGTGACTACAACTGTTAATCATACCGGAAAAAATGTCCTGTGCCCTTCCTACAGATTTTCTTGTCAAATTTAATCAATATAGCCATTTATTCGTCAAAACGTAACAAAAAGACAGAGCCAGACTTACTTCCGCATTTATAGTATTATTACTGTAGATCACACACACACACACACACTGACTGCGAATAATCCCTGAGGGATCATTATAACGTAAAAAAGTGTACACCTACAGCATTGCAAGACTACCTACGATTTGTCTGGCATTGAACCCCTAAATTTGTGATATCTACAGTTTGACATTCAATCCGAATAACCGACGGTCCAGGCGTGACTCTTACTATCAAAAACAATTTTAAAAAATCATTGCCTGCAAGGAGATTTAAACCAGATACCACGATCCAAACAGCAGTAAGCAAGTGCTTTAAGCACTGAGCTACGACACCGCTATATGGAAAGACAGTACAGTGACCTACACATCCTACGCGTCAAACAAACCAAAAAACATACATGCATACATTCATTTATATATATATATATATATAGATAGATAGATAGATTTAGCATTTTTGACGTTTTAATAGCCCGTACATCTTCTATCTATTATACCGGCAGAAATTGTTTAGAGAACCAGTTTACCTAAAGAAACAGTTCCTGATCCCACAATACTACCATTTCACTTTTTAATCGGTAAGCCTGAACGGGCACGTCCTTTGAGAGTGCCATAAACAGGCGTTACGACATTTCTGTCCCACAGCTGCTACACGCGTGAGATTGGCTTTTCAGATGTCTCTCTCGACCAGACGACCAATGTTTTTACGCCGTGCCACTAAAATGTTCAGTCAGTGGAGTATCGCAGGCGCTTCTTCCTGCGCTGCGGTATTCTTTTTTACTTGCTGCATTGGATGACGCTGATGTCACAGAGCGATTGGCGGGGTAGCCGCTGCCGCGGATTTTTATATCTCCTAAATGGATCCCTGGGATCGGTGGAGCTGCACTCCCATTAAACTGGCCACGGGCGCAGTGTCGGAGGAGAGATGCGGCGGTGATAGCTGACGGCGAAATATCTGAGGCAGAGAGCGTCCGGATAGCAAACAGCTGGGACGGGTTTCAGTTACTGGTCGCAAGGCCAACGGGCGCTGAATGAGGTGCCTCAGTTGTCATAAACATAAAGCTGCTTTGTGGGGAACAACGGATCTGGTCAACTTATATATTTTATCACTGCATGTAAAAGCCTTAAAAATATAGATTTTATTAAAAGAAAAAGCAGTTCTGTCGTGTATATACTCAACATTTTCACTGGAAACCTACAATTGATACTAGTAGGTGCATGGTACCCGAGTTCATATCCAAACACCAGAGTGCCGATCAGCCTTATCTAGTGTCTTGAACAGTTTCTTACTATCATCTAGTTGCCTCTGCCATAATACATTACGCCGCAAAAAAAAAAAAAAAAAAAAAAAAAAAAAAAAAAAAAAAAAAAAAAACCTATACACCAGTCTCAGACAGGATGCAACTCTTAATTACCTCCTTTAGCTTAGTTAATTCCCACTTAACGACCACCTAACTGTTGACGGAAGTTGAGCCACAGCAAAAGTTTCGCCCACACTGACCTTTGTGTGCATAGTAATGCATTTTTCTCTCGTTTTTATTGCAGTAACAAAGAATAAACGTTTGTAATGTCGTATCTTTGTAACCTTTAAGGTAAATTAAATTCCACACTATATTTACCCTCATTGCAGTATTAATCTTTGTTTTACTGATATGAATAACATTTCCCGTATAGTTTAATGTTCGTTATTTCATTTAAAAAAATGAAGAAATAAATAACCAAATTTGCGTAGTAAAAAGAATGAACAAAATCCATTAATGTAGTTTTTATCTGTATTGTATCCTTATCTTTGGTGGGTATCTCGCAATGGAGTGTTGATAGATACGAACAAACTATCATTTCTTACTCCGTTCCTTTGTCACTTACGGTAATAAGGGAGGAAGTAATACATTTAACACCAGTGTAACAACTTATTTCCCTGAAATTGTCTCTTCTGTCATTGTGACCCAAATATGTTGGTTCAAGTATTTCTCCGCAGTTGTAAACGAATATGGCTGTCAGCAAATTTGCTAATAAATTCGATATAAATCTATTTCTGCTAAAACTTTCAACCAAGTAAGTGACACTTTCGTAAGGTATGTAACAAGGGGTAAAAAAAAGTGAGCGGTTCTTATCGATACCAGTAATTAATCTCATGTAATGTGGCTCTCACATAGGACATGAGCAGTAAAGAGTAGTGAAAAGTAGGAATATTTGCATACTACATCCTACGTTTGTTCTTAAATTGACCTATGAATTTCTTTTAACTTCAGCTGAACTAATGTGCTGATCCTACTTCTGAGATGCTTTCTAATGTTATGCCTATATCCTCATATTGGTTCAACAGCATCAAGAGTAATACTTCTACCGTTGTACAAGTTTACAAGGTGATTCTTTCAGTTCGTTATGTTACCTTGGACTTTTTGCTGTTTAGTTTGAGTTGTTATTCATCGCACCATGCCGTCATAACGCAAGAGCACTAAGCAATCGGCAGAATTCTTCGCTTCCCTGTATCGTCAACGAACAATCTCAAACTGCATTCAAGATTGTCCTTCTATGGTCGACTACATTTTCCGCCCCCTTCTTAACAACTCGCATGTGACACCAGCCTCTAATGACCTCGGTGTCGGCGTGTAGTAAGGACCAAACACAAAAATATTTCTCCCCTCTGTGTCTGAAACCTAATATCCCATTATATCTGTGAAACCAGATCTTAGTCCTCCTTCATTCCTCCCGTTTATCCATACAGCTTAGCCACCAAGTTCAAATCATTTACTGTCGTTCACCTTTAAAACAGACTTCACAGGTTAATGCACATAAACGAACATAATAAACGTCATAATCATAAAAAAAATCGACTTTGGTTACAGTATTAAAGATATATTCCTCCATATTATTCTGACATTCCTTACTTCCGCTTTGTTCCATTAAATCTGCCGGCCGCTCACTTGCGCTCAGTTACAACAAGGGTTTGGATCTTTAAGACCTAAAAAGTAGAGAAATATGCAAATATAACCTTAAAAATTGGTAAATAGGAACTAAAAATGTCAAAATATGATCAAACCTTTAAATTTACTATACATCAAATTATGCTCAATTATACATCAGCGCCATTATAGCAGTGCCACTTTCACGAAGACAGCATGATTTGCTTGCGTGCTCTCACTACAGCTTGGCGGTACTCACTGATCCGCTGCACTGTTAGCACTGACTGAGGAATTGTTTTCAAAAGTATAGGTGACAATGAGACATTGACGCGGCTTGACACAGGCATGCTGCTGCTGTATTCTCGAGGTTAAAAGTAGGGCGGGACATTAACGTTTAGAGGGTGACAATAATACGAGGCGCGACCAGAAAGTAAGTTCCGTTTGGTAATAAAATGAAATTGTACACAGATACAGAAGAAAATTTTATTGCACAAAATTCTACAACTCTTAAACTACTTTTCCACATAACTGCCGAAATTTTGCAGACATTTGTCATAGCGTGGCACCAGGTTTTGTATACCTCCTTCATAGAAATCTGCCGCCTGTGTCTTCAACCAGTTGGAAACAGATTCTTTCAGCTCGTCGTCATTGGTGAAGTGATGACCACCAAGGAAAGACTTGAGATGTAAGAACAGATGAAAGTCGCTAGGAGCGAGGTCAGGGCTGTACGGAGGATGGTGAAACACGTCCCAGCCAAATCCCTGTACGAGGTTTTTCGTCACGTTTTGTAAGGTCCCTCTTATCGCTATTTTGACTGCGACAAGAAAGATTGATAGCCCGCTTTATTTGGCCCTAATATGCCTTATAACGGTAGTCGCTATCACCTCACCGATATATTAATATACAGTACTTTTTATTACTAAAGTTTCAATAATCTCTCAATTTGCGCAACGGATATTCTAATACTATGTAAATAACTTTCACCACACTTTTGCTATAATCCACAATTTATTATACTCAAAAATTCACACAAAACAAACAATGCTTTTACTGAAACGATATTCTGTACAAATTTGCCTTGCGCTCGTCGAAATTAGTTTCTTCACATATTCACGCTATGCTAGCTCAAAACAGTCTCTCTCGCCATATTCAGTCTTTCTACATGTTCACTCCATGCTAGCCAACGACAGACTCTCCACAACAGTCTATCTTCTGCGACACTCAATCTCATACTCACTAAAAACCATCCCTCTCGCCATATTGGCTTCTTTCTCCTGCGACAACATAACATTACAGTACTGCCAACTTCTCGCAACACAAATTACTAAAATAACTTATAATTACCCCGTCCTACACAAACTAATATACTAGAAGACTTATTTATAAACAATTTATAATATAATACTATAACGCCGTAATGACTGGTGAGTGGGAACCTCACAGTTTGCAGTGTGTGGTCGTGAAGCAAAACAACACCTTTTGACAGCAGTCCCCGGCGCTTATTCTGAATTGCACGGCGCAATTTTCGAAGTGTCTCGCAATAAGCATCTGCTTTGATTGTTTGACCACGCGGTAAGAAGTCAATGAGTAGGATGCCTTTCCAGTCCCAGAACACTGTGCACATCATTTTCCGATGTGTCATGATTTGCTTCGGCTTAACCTTTGGTGGGGATGAAGTGTGCCTCCATTCCATTGATTGCCGCTTACTCTCAGGGGTGTCGTAAGAAACCCACGTTTCATCTCCTGTGACTATCCGTCTCAGAAATTCTTTACCGCTTTCAGCATAAAGGGTCAAAAACTCAAGTGCACTACCCATCCGTTGTGTTTTGTGTTGCTCAGTGAGAATCTTTGGTACCCAACGTGAGCAAAGTTTACGGAATTTCAGTTGTTTGGTAACAATTTCATGCATCAGTGATCGTGAAATTTGGGGGAAGTCCATAGCGAGAGCACTAATTATAAACCTACGGTTTTCCTGGATCTTGTCATCAATCGCGTGAACCAGTTCTTCTGTAACCAAAGGTGGACGCCCACTTCGTTCTTCATCGTGCACATCACTACGCCCGCCATTGAACTGTCGGACCCATCTTCTCAACATCGAATCACTCATCGCATTTGGTCCGTAAACATCGCAAATTTGCCGATAAATTTCACTTGGTTTCACTTTCCTCGCATTTAGAAACCGAATCACAGTCCTGATTTCATAGGCGGCGGGATTTTCAATCAACGCCGACATTTCAAACAAGCACAACAAAGCGTACGTAACTGACAGCGATCTCCGAAAGGCGCACGTTCTTCCCCTTGATACACGTCGTCTACAGCGCATGTGCGGAACTGCAATCGCAGCGCTGCAGCGGAGATAAATTGAAACGGAACTTACTTTCTGGACGCGCCTCGTATATAATGTAATTATTGACTGGTGAATTCTGACCAATTCAAAGAGAATTAGTTTTGTTTTTTCCTCCTATGTGTAATAGCAGAACATTTCTGCGAATAATTATCTTAATTTTTTCTCATCTACAGGGTGTTACAAAAAGGTACGGCCAAACTTTTAGGAAACATTCCTCACACACAAACAAAGAAAATATGTTATGTGGACATGTGTCCGGAAACGCTTACTTTCCATGTTAGAGCTCATATTGTGGACGGCTGTGATACAATACGCCATTCTCCAGGGCTGCATCAGCGCATCAGGGATTCCATGCGACGGAGGGTGGATGCATGTATTCTCGATAACGGAGGACATTTTGAACATTTCCTGTAACAAAGTGTTTGAAGTCACGCTGGTACGTTCTGTTGCTGTGTGTTTCCATTCCATGTTTAATGTGATTTGAAGAGAAGTAATGAAATGAGCTCTAACATGGAAAGTAAGCGTTTCCGGATACATGTCCACATAACATATTTTCTTTGTTTGTGTGTGAGGAATGTTTCCTGAAAGTTTGGCCGTACCTTTTTGTAACACCCTGTATAACTTCTAGTGATTTCCCGGTATTCCTAATAATTACCAGATTTGTTCCTCAAAACATGACCATGATCATAAATATTATCTTAATATGACCAAAATTTAAAAAATGGGCTGAGTATGCATTTATATGCTATATAAAATACAAACATACGCGTTCAATTAGCGATAATTCAGCATTCCAGCTCAAAAAAAAAAGGCGGTAAAAAAATATGACTTGTCCTATTGTAGCAGGTAAGCATTTCCACCCTAATGACTTGTCTTTTCAAAAATATTGTTTTCTAAGAGTAAATATTATACTGTGCAAATCTCAGCATGGATCAATATTTTTTTTTTCGAAATTTGTGAAACACGATTATGAGAAAAATAATGGAAAAGTTTATAATTCGGCTATGCCTCACTTCCCATCAGCCAGGTCTTCGATTTTGTATTTAGACATTACAAAAGAAATGATAAACAAATTTTCACGGTGGATCAAATACCTACCCAAAAATGTTTACCAGCTCTTGGACTATAATAAAAGAGAGTAGTCTGGAGGCTCAATGGTCAAGCGCTTGCTTTAAAAATTTCAGGTTCCGATCGTGTTTTCAAACCCCGCTGGAGACAAAAGTTTTTAAGCCATGACAGGACGTTCCACATTAAACTATAGGTCCATCCACTACAGAGACGGAACTCGTGGTAAATCGAAACTCTGACACGCCAGCGGTCGAAAAATACTTCAGGATCTCCCACCCAACAATGTCATACCCGTTTACGTCTTCTTCTTTGTTTGTTTTTTTTTTTTTTTTTTTTTTTTTGCGTAACCAATCCACCTGCTATTTGTCGTTTCTCGTGATCATCTGTCCTAAAACATCGTTTCGTCGATCAATTTCTGTAAATATTCTCTGTCCCTTCTCACTATATATGTCCAAAGAACGAGGGAATCCTCTATTTGACACTGGAAGAAAGACGTTTCAATTTGTTAAGTTCCTGTATAATAGATAACTTGGTTCTCCTTTCAGTGCAAGATACGCACCTCATTTTACGCTAATATCACATATGAAAGTCCTCGTTGAAGCTGTTGTACCTAACCTTAAGGCTCCAGGTTCTTAACCATAGGAGAACATGACAACGAGTGTGATGGGTGAGCAATAACGCTCTGGCCTCGCATTCAGGAGATCGCGGGCACGAAACTACATCCAGCCATCCAAATCTGGGTTTTCCAAATCACTCCAGGCGAATGCTAGGCCGGTTCCTTCAACATCATTCCTTGCCGTTCTTTGCCAAACAAATAAAGAAGAAGAAAAAAGAACAATTGTTTCAACCATGTACAACTTTGTGGCATTTGTAACCACTCTTTTCTGTTAGATGTTGGTAAATATGTTCTTGACAACTTCCTGTAAGGTGCTTCGTCTCCTTATCTCTTTCCCGGAACTCCTTCTGTTACGGATGATTAGCACGAGGTAGACAAAATCATTTGACACTTTCACTTATTTCAATCTACCTGCGCTGCTCAATGGTGTGTCATTAATTTAGACTTAATTATGTAGTTCTATAACACATAGGACAAAGTACAGTATAGCATAGTGTCCTTGATACCCAAATGTAGTCTGTATTGTTAAATGCACAGTTCACGTGGTACTCCTTTCTCCCATTCGAATAGTCTGCGCATGTTTCAGCAATCCCAGCACCCCTTCAAAGGTCAGGAACTTTTACAAACACCATCTAGTATCGGCTAGGTGAATCTGTATTGAATCTGAATCCATAATGTTATTTTATTATTAACGCACCCCGGAGCAAAAGCAACCTGCTTGTACTGGCTAATGATTTTTATTTAGAAATCGTCTGCTTATGGCAATTACTCATTTAGTCTTTCAGATCAGGCAATGAAGTACTATGTGCAGGTAGGTGGATAAATGAGATATTTGGAACTAAGCAACACAAACCTGAATGTATGTTTAATCACAACCAATCTATACGTGGTCCAGACACTCAGCATAGCAGAAAACGCTGCAATCAGCACCACCACAGTGTTGTCTGTATTGTCTCCATTGCCGCTAATACCTGAACGATGCCTATTGTCCTGATAATGAGTAAGCTCAAACATACAGTTAAATAACGCTGCTAAATACATATCTATTCACATTTTAGTATTATATTCCGAAGCGAAATAGAAATAGGCTTAAGTATAAATATTTGATACAGGAATTAGTCGACCACTTATTCCCTGCCGCTCACAAACACTGATATTGCTTTTAGCGAACAAGTTTCCTTTAAATATATAACAGGAGCATGGAAGCAGTTATAGCCAGCATTGTGCAGAAAGGCAGTATATGCGTTGTCGAAAACATAAAACTGTTTAGATATTAAGTTCCTTGTTTTACAGTTGTTACAGTTCATAAAATTAAGAATTGTTTCGGTAATTCATTTATCAATATTTGATGTATATATCTTTAATCTATACCTTTATGTCACAACTTCGTTGTTAAGATTATTGTCTCCCGTAGTTTAAAATAACTCCTTGCGTTTTTATTTTAATATAAAAATAACCAGAAAAAATACATTTTGAATAAAATTTCAAAAATTTCACTAAATATTTATGATTCTATGTACATTAATCATTTTAGCAATATTATTGAGCACTCAGTGAAGGCTCTGTGAAGACAATGTTTATGCAGGCCCACAGATCTGCTAAAGTGGTCATTAGCAGTGGCACAAAATAAATAATACTCCATCACGCATGGCGATAAATCAATAATCCTATAACAAATGTCATTACGTCAAAAACGTGATAATATTGTTTCCACTACAAGATAACCCGTCCGTATAACTTCCTGCATTTGACAGCCCATAGCAATCACAGAAGGGAACCGGTTGGAAAATAACTAAAATGAACACTTGATCACAAGCTATAGCAAGGGTGAAATTAGCTTTAAATCCTGACAGAAGATTTTAGGAACGAATTTCGAGGGAGAATCTCTATACAGTTTAAATTTTCAAACTGTAGTTGCAACAACGTAATGTGCAAATGTAATGATATTACGGTTCCTAAAAACATTGTGTTACTAGACTCTGACAGTAATACTTGAATGTAACATGGGCTACCAAAATTTATTTGATTAATGCATCTGCAAAAATATTTTAAAAGAATCACTGCTGTCGCGCAACACTAATTCCTATGACCATTTTTTATTTTCCCGTGTTTAAATCCACTGTTTTTCTGTCAAATGTCGTCTGCAAAACGTCATTTAATTTTCATGCGGTTATATAATCAACTTTTGAACCAAACACGCTTTTTTCTGCCTGTTTTATTTTTGTATAGTTTTTTTGGGTCTAAATGACAGAACCTTCCTTCGTTAACGTTCATGATCGTGGATGAACTTAAAAAGCCGTTTCTCGTGAGGTGGTATCTGAAGTCACACATGACCTAAATTCCCATTTAGCATATAGAAGAAACGTTTGTAAAGAATAGTTAAAATTAAGATTTTTTTTTTTTTGCTTGCAACTTTACCTTGACGTCGAGGTCATTAGAGGCGAGAAATGAATGACTGGCGGCAAGGAACGGGAAGGAATTTGGCCATGGAATTTTGAGGAAACATCCCGACATTCGCCTGAAATTATTTGTGGAAACAATGGAAAACCATAATCTGGATGGCCGGACGGGGATTCGAACTCACATCCTCCCGAATTCAGGGCCAGGACGTTAACTATTCACCCACCACGCTCGAGAAAAAAAAATAGAGAGCGATCGTAGTAGTATCCAAAGCCATTCTTACTTTTATTTACCGAGTTTGTTTGATAGAGTGTATTTATTCACTGTGATATTGTGTACTATATGCGGAATAAAAGCAGTATTTCACTACATATCACAAAAATACTGATGAGCGCATACTTCTTATTTCCTTCACTCTGACTCACGCCAAACAGTTTCACATCCATAATACTTCCATATGTGCTGTGATAAATGTATGAACTCATTAAATGCAGTCCGTTAATCCTCTTTGATGTGGATTCCACGTGACACCGGAGTTATGTGGATCTCTCCTCCGCGCATCAAATTATGACCTATAAAAAGCAGACTCCTGTTCGTTTTCGTTGAAACGGAAGCTATACGCACATTTCGTATTTCCTGTTCTGGAACATAGTGTCGATATATTCTGATGTGTTGAAGAAACTCATTTACATTTTTCTACTAATACTGATTTGTATCAGATGATTCAGTTTCATATACAATGCAGGACTTCGCTGTTACTTTACTTCGGATAACTTGTAAACGTTTGGAGACTATGTTTAAGCATGGATGAAACTTTTACGAGCATGCTGATGCCTTTATCTCCAGGTAACATATTAGTTTCTGTCAGGTAATACAACGGTGTTTGTTTTGAATTTAAGCTAAAAGTGCTCCTGAAATGTAAACAGAATGGTAGAGTAATTTTAAAATTGACATAAGTTTCATAGTAATTAATAACACCATTACTTTAGTGAAAGATCCAACAGATTTTAATTAAATTTTGCCCATTACCTTCTTGATGCATTTAAAAATAATAACACAGATGGTAAGAAGAAATAACATAAAAAGATTCATTTGTAGACAACTAGTAATCAAATTATGACCTATAAATAGTCGACTTCTGTTCGTTTCGTTAAAACTGAAGCTTTACGCACAGTACATTTCCTGTTTACGAAACATAGTGTCCACATATTTCGATATGTTAACGGAAATTATTTACATTGCATAAGAAATTCGATTTAAATCATTATGAAAAACGTATTGGATTATAAATTTTTCGTCTATTTGGAATAACAAACAGCCACGAGAATCTTTCTATAGTTGACGCTCAACAGCTTGACACATAGATGACCACCATTCAAAGATTACCTCCACTCATGTTAAAGGATGGAGTACATTTATAACACTAATAACAAGCAGTTAAATATTAGAAAGTGAAAAGTAATTTACGTTGAAATTATGAAAGATTAGTCTTTCCCGGCGTATTATTGATACATATTCTTCGCGGGTTTGCCGCCGGATCACATTTTCTAACCACAAGCTTTCGGCGACTTGCACTGCCGCCATCATCAGGTCTGTTGTTCCTTCAGTTACAACAGACCTGATGATGGCGGCGGTGCAAGTCGCCGAAAGCTTGTGGTTAGAAAATGTGATCCGGCGGCAAACCCGCGAAGAATATGTATTACGTTGAAATTATTTCCCAAAGCTGGAAACCGTTACTAAAACAGAAAATTAAAACAATTTAACGTTTAAAACACAACCGGAATGGATATTTCTCAGCAAATTATTTCTTAAGTGGCTTACGGAAAACATTTATATGCCATACTAACTAATTTCTAAAAAAATACCTGCAATGATGTTTCAGTGGGTAATGTATGATTTACTTACGTTCTTCATTTTAAAAGACACATAATATTAATTTGCATGTATAGGGAATGTGCATAAAGGTAGACTGATTATTATTTAAAAGATATTGTTGAATGTGGTTACTTGGATGTGGAAATTTAATTTCGGCTCACTAATCTAGCACAAGAAAAATAATTTTGTATTACTTTGTGCGCATTACATTCATTATGTTCTTAAACATAAAATCAATTTCTTTATTGTTTTGTTAAATACACTAATTTTTTTTTTTTTTTATTTATCAAGACGTCCATTAGAATTACATGTTAAAATATACAGAACCGGCGAGTATTCATAAAATGAGTACTTATTTAAAGGCAGTGTCACTTAAGCACTGAATCAATATTTGTTAAAAGTACTAATTTAAAACTCGTCGTTGAAGGTTTAAGAATATTACCAACCCTCTTTTCTTTCCGTTCGACACTAAAAGTTTGCTCATATTTCCATCTCATGGCTGTAATAGGTGCTGAAGATCTCGTCTGGTTTTCTTTTATGTCCACCAAATCTCACACAAAGTTAATACATTTTCAGCGCAAAAGCTTAATTTCGGTTCACTAATGTAAAAGAAAAATAATTATGTATTACTTTGTACGCATTATATTCGTTATGTTCTTAAACATAAAATCCATTTATTTATTGTTTTGTTAAATACTGATTTTTGCAACAAAAAAAAATAACTTCAATTTTTATTTATAAAGACGTGTTTCCAGTAGAATCACATGTTAAAATATACAGAACCGGCGAGAATTGGAGTACTTACTTACAGGCAATGTCGGCTAGGGACTAATGGTAAGTGCTAAAACAATATTTGTTGAAAAAACTAATTTAAAACTCGTCGTTGAAGGTTTTAGAATATTACCCGCCCTCTTTTCTTTTCGTTAGGCACTAAAAGTTTGCTGATATTTCCATCTCAGGACTGTAATATGTGCTAAATGCTCTCGTCTGATTTTCTGTAAGTCCTGCAAATCTCCCAGAAAGTTTAATACATTTTCAGCCTTCTGAGGTCCTTCCACAGCCAAGAGTATTTAATGTAACGTAAGACATATGGAGAATGTTCCAGCATGATAAGGAAGTCGATGGCCTGCTGCCTGTACAGTGTACACATTTTGTTCAACGCAAACTTTGGATTGAATACTGACTCTACTGAATTATAATTATTCTGTTAGATAAAGGAGAGCTGATTTGAGCATCCTCAATTTGCAGATAAGTATAATATTTAAATGAAGGGCCAATGTTGAGTGATTATTACCGAAGACTCTGCAGTGAAATCAAATTCCGTAGACCGATGATACTTCCTGACGTTGTGTTGCATTTTAAAATGATTCTTCTTACTTTTGTTGGTCTCGGTTTTCGTATTATTTCTTTTTTTTAGTCTTGATTCAGGTCGCCAGGGACAAATGTCCCGTTCTTATCTCGTTCGGTGATTTAACTTTCACACTTATTCATTTAAATTTATATTCAAATAATAATAAAATTTAATATATATTTCATTAACATTTATTCTCGTTTCACTTCATTAGTAAATATCCGAAGAATACAACGATCCTTTGCTTTCAGTAACTTTACATCATTAACTCAAAACTCGAACTAAACTTTTCCTCTCGCTCGCCCGATCTTATTGCTATCTTGTTACCATCTGGTCTCCATAGCTACCGATTTCCCCCCCAGAGTAATTATCATTCTATTATCTCTTCTCTGAGTAATCTGTTATGCTACAGCTACTAGTTTTAATGTGATCTAACTTACTGAAGAAAAAGAACAGAATGTTGAAAATAGATATCGCGAAGATTTCATGTCAATGGAAACCATCGTGTTCACTTAAAAACAGACGTCTGTTCAAAAATGTTTCGTTGTACAAAATCGTGATCTGGGAACTGCAAACATCCTTATGTAGATTAAAGTTACAAAACCGCTAACATCATATTAACATGTAACAGAACGTTTATTTTACTAAATACTAAAACCACTTTAACCATGTTCACTGTCTAGGTAGTTTTCGTCTGGCTTACTGATGGATCAACTGTTCTTCTTAGAAAAAATTATTTTTCCTACCTCATACCTATTTATTTTTACCCTTTTACACTAAGGAGAAACAAAAACTTATATTGAAATTCTGTTTCGGTAAAACATGTGAGACTGTGTGATTAATCTTTGTATATTTTCACAAAATCCTTTTTTTTAAGCGATTAAAGAGGACAATTTCAACATTAACCTGTATGGTTACACAAAAACGCTTGATGAATGACGATGTGGTGGCTTGGTTTGCATTCGAGTCCATTTATCTCCCTGTGACTCTCCCTTTGACAGTAAATACAGTAAGAATTCACAGGGTAATAGAGGAGCAGTGGCACAGAATGTATGTACAGTATTTACACCGGCAGTGCGACTACCCCTGTGGTATCGGCTACCGCCAGCACCCTGCCCCATATTGTCGCGTGTGCCGCAGCACTCCCGTGGCATTGTGGCTGCCTACTGGCCTGTTGCCTGCTAATCCGTCGGCCCACAAAGACCGCCGCAAATGAGCCGTGTGCGGGCGCGTAGCGGCAAGGTTCCTTTCTCACTGCCGCTGTCGGATTAGTGTCTCAGGTGTAATCAGAGTCGCGGCCCGGTATGTGGAAAGTGAACGCCACTGCTCTAGCCAGCTTTCCCCCAACTATGGCGCACAGGCGACGCGGGATAAATTGGTTTGTAAGAAGCGTGACTCTGGTAATCTAGCTAGTATTTCACTAGAGCTGCGCGGCGGATAAAGTCTTACTTCATAGATTAAAGGGACTGTTATGCATACTTTGACTGAGTTACAGGATAATCTTTACTTTATGAGATCAAAAAATGCCTACTAGAATATGTCTTTATTTCTTTCATTTTTTATTTATATAATTTCGTTTTACTGCCTATCATTCATTTCTGAGATATCCGGTTCTCATTTAGTTGATACATCCTTCTAGGTAGTATTAATATGGGTAGGATGGATCGAAGGAGTTAGATATCAAGAAAAAAATTACACAAATTACTCCACTGGTCAGGAAGCTAGTCTACCACTGACGTTTGTCTGTATTTTGTTGCATATTCTTTATACCCTTCGCAATTAAGCCATTAAGTCTATCAAATTCATTTAGTTAATGTTATTTCAGCATTTGTATAATTTTTGGGAGCATCAAAAATCAGTCGAGACAGTTGCTCTCTGGGAGCTAGCGGTAATGATTAATTTTAATATGGCCAATAACACAAGCTCATTAAAAGTTTTGTTTTGAGCGATCTAGTTTGAATAGCTGCAACCGTAATACTATCCTGTAAAAAGTATTATATTCGGGAGGCTATTCGAGGCAGATCGACCACAAGAACATTGTGCATTTAAAATTTCGCACTAAAAAATATCTACCATACTGCGTATACAAGTTGTGAAATGTTAAACGAACATTTATCAGCACTAATTATTTATCTGAATCTCTAATTTTCAGCTGAAGAAGTCCCGATTGTGTTTCTTTTGTTATCTAGTTGTATATATTTATAAAACGCAATGTTAGCATGTGAGCCCGATATAGTCTACAAAACTATTGGACCGATTTAGGGGCTTAAAAAAATGATCCGTGTTGTTCGAAGAAGCTATTGAAAACCTCCTCCAGAAAGAAAGAAAGATGAAATAAATAAAAAAATGACATATGTCACAGTCACGTTTTACTGAATTATCAAAGCAAGGAGAAGCATGAAATGAAGCAAATCGAGTCAGAGAATTAAGACAATGTTTGTGAATATCTTGTAAAAGTCGATTACACATACAAATTAAAGGATTAAATTTATTGTAGAAACATGATCTATTTCAGTTTGAATATTTCAGTTTTGAATATAAATATAGCTTGCATCTAGGTCATTGTTGAAAGTATGAATAAACTTTGCACACATTGAAATGCATTAAAATTAAATAATGGATCTACTGAGATGTGTTGTATGAATGGTAAAAATATATTGCCACCATTCTACACTGATTTTTAGATGATTTTATATTCCGACTGATCGACTATGCTGTTGTACAATTGCTATTTAGATTGGGTTTTTTATTGATAAAAATGCCGACAAAACGAAAAATATAGATCTTCGCACAAATCCAGAAAATAGAAAACGAAGAAAGAAAAAAATTAATCAGAAGAAGAAATAGCACAGCGAAATAAATAAATATATAACTTGCAAAATCCAAAGGATAGGCTGTCTTAATATCACACATGCCAATAATACCAACATATATGCCATTCTAGCACAAACGATTCTAATTTCCAATTTAACTGGCATTTACATTAACGATAAACAATTTACAAGATCAATCATTGAAAATATATGGATTAAATTTGGGAAATCCATGTTTTCTCTTGGTCAATTATACGTTGCATGATCCCATATGGGAAGTCCAAGAGATTTATTTGTGTGTATGCCAAATGGAATCATCAAAACATTATATATCTAAGATATTTGTAATAAATTTAAGATTTTAAAAAGATGACAGTTACTTAACTTTAAGTAATTCAAACCATAAAAATAATAATGAATACACAAATATTTAATTTTGACAAAATACAAAAATTTATATGAAACTATGAATTGTGTTCATTTAATCTGTTTAAAATGTTTTTATTAACTTCCTTTGTGCTTTGTCTCTCCGGGTGTAATTTAGTAATTGATTTTAAACCAACTTCTCGATGAGCTAGGGGCGTTAAATTTTGACCAAAGATCAGAATGGGATGACAATGCATGAAAATTGGAAAAAATGGGGAAATTTTTCCGGAAAATTTGAAAATTGTGGAAAAACTGAAAGTATTGTTTTCTAGAAACTATGAATTGTGTTCATTTAATCTATTTTTACTCAGATCTAGCAATCGTGAAGCATTGTTTGGTCAGCTATTTTTTAAATACGCAGACATCCATTAAAGTTTCTTGAGTGCCTAAAATAAATATCAATTTTTTTTAAAAAAAACTATTAAATAAAATCAAAGAGAAAATAGTGATTCCTGAATCAAGTTTCCATTGACTATAAACCTAGAGGAATAAGAACAACGTTGCAAGTTAAATATTATCCTCATTACTTTCGTAACAAGAGAAACGTTTTCTTTTAAATTTTCCACATCGTATCAGGACTAGGAAAAACCTGTAAATTACCATTGCCCTGGTATTTTAAGATGTAATATTTTACTTGCATGCTGTATTGCCTAGCAGCCTATCTAAAGGTCCCTGGTTCGAATTATGCTTTGGGCACTTCTAACAAATCTTGTTTTGTGTTTGAGAATCAAATCTCTTTTTAGATTCCAGTTCCCTCCTTTACTACAGAAGCAGAAAGTGAGCGAATTTTAATCTCTCTTCCAATCACATTACATACACAAAACATTAATTTCTTATTGCAATTAATGCTCCTTGAATGGTGCTATATACTTTGATGTACAATTAAAAATACGAGGGTGAAGAATGTAACATTGTAAAATTTAGGCACTATACGGTAATAAATCATTTAAAAATTATTTTAGATTTAATACATGACATATGAAGATGATTATAATATTAGTTCAGACTATTTATGATTATATAAAAAATAGAAAAAAAATCTTAGCTTTAAGAATTATTAAAAATATTTGATATTTTTGTTTCAATGTCAAAGCAATTTAGATAAAATAAAATAAAAATATTTGCTTAAAAAAGTCAGTCGGAACGAAAAATTCCATTCATCAGTGAGTCCTACAAGGATAGTGGAGGTTTATTTTTTTTTTGCCATATTCTCATCAAAAATTTTCCTCGAACACTGCACAGTACCATACAGTGAGAAGACAATATTTATAAAGGATACAATGAGACGAATGTGTCGTAAGCTGCCGAATGTGGCATCAAAATTAATAACAAGAACTCATTACGCAAATCAAATTACAAATTAAAGCGCAACCATTCGGGATGATAAGTTTAGCTAATTCTTTACTGAAAGCGTTTGATTTTGATAGTGTAAGCTTAGGAAACTAACTTTCAGTAGTTCAGATCTCGTTCCCAATGTCACTCTACATCAGGAAATGAGATTTCGAAAGGAGTAGATTAAGAAAATATTTAAGTCTTAAGAAGAAATTTGTTGTAATCCCGAACACAAACACATTCAGTACACTCGAGTATAGCATATGTTAGTGTCAAATTATATTTCAATATTTTCACTTGTGTTTGACATACGTCGGTGTATGTAAACTCACAAATCGCAGTTACCTTAATTGAAGACCCACTTTAATACACTTACCATAATTGACAAAATATGAGGAATATCTGTGCAGTGATAGTGCGTCTGATTCAGGTTGTAGGGTTCAGATTTCTACAGTAGTTACTAAGGGGATTTAATCCGACATATACCTGCTGCAAGATATGCTGCTACTTGTGAATGCTCTTTAGTTCAGTTTTCACGTAAACTGTAAGTCACAAAGGAAACAAACTGAACGTTCTGTCACAATCATTAACATAATGCACTTCGTAATAAAACTAATATTCCGGTAAGCATTTATATTCCTGTTTAAACTGACTGCTTTAGAATGTTGAAAGCCATATATAATGCTTCCAGAAGGAATGAAATTAGTTTATTGTTCAAGATAATACTATTACAAAAACTATTAATTTCCATATCTGTTTTAATTTTATCAGTAAACACTTATAGTAACTGTTAATCCTAAGAATGGGGTATTGCCATAAAGGTGAGTAGGTGAACACTGTAGAAACCTTCATTTCGCACAGTGTTATAGGTCAAATACACGTTAGGAAAACATTCTTATTTGTTAAACACCAGCGACAAGTGTGTATTACTACTGGCCTGAGATATTTGCTCCTTGGAAACGCATAAAAGAGTTTTTCGTACAGTCTAATCACTTGCTGTCAGTTATTTGCATCTTCCGCATTGATAGTCTTTGAATTTAAATTATTTTAAGAGGCTTGGTTACTGTGAGACCAATACTTCACTAAACGGTAATACAAATTTGGTTTTTCTTTAATCATTACCCGAGATAATCCCCACTATCAAAGTTTTAACAGTAACTTGTGCGTGAATATGACTGATATTTTAGCTGTGGGCTAAGTTACCAGGATATTTTTTACCTTATCCTGTTAAACAGAAATACGCTGAATGACTTTTTTTTTACAAATTCCATTTCGTTTATTCATAAAAGGATATTAGATCTCGAAACTCATTACACGTTATGTGGTAGAATAATTAACTAGAGATTTGTCGAAGAATTATTGCGTGGCGTAAAAGCTATTTTTTTGTAACATCAGGATCCAGTTTACAACAAGGATAATTTTCGTTTGTAAAATGCAACACCTGGTTTGATTCAGTTACCAAAATGGTCAGGGTTAATTATTATTGGATAGTAAAATTATGTTTATTCTCTGACATGAATACATTATTTAACGGATTCATGATCATTGAGGCTTATTAATTATTTGAACAAAAATCTAAAATGAAAAATACATGTGAAAAAAATAAAAAAGTTTTCGAATATTCATTGAAATGGAAATTCGCATTATGAAGAGTACTCCCCTGCTACGCCAAACGTTTGATTATTAACACATACATTTATCGCAGGCTTTGTTGCGATTCAGGTTTTAATAATTTACGAGATACAACATACGAACTAGTGCTATACCATCCTACGTATAAATTCTTCCCAAAAATCTAAAATCCACCATACTTCTGTAATTGAATTAACATTCTCAACTTTAAAATTTAGCAGTTATGGCTAAAAGCATATTACTGGATCGACTCACTTCAGTGATCACTTCCCCTTACATTTCTATGAAAGGGTAGGCTGAACATTGTCTAGTTCCAGCGAACGTGGAGTGCTACCAGCTATCTAAATACTAATATAAAATAACAGATGAACTAAGAATTAAAATAATATCAACTGTTCAACATTGAAAATTTAAATAGAAAAAAGTAGTTTTCATCCAATAAGAAAATTACATATATCAGGTGATACATTCTGTACCGTAATGCAATCTCCAGACTTTAATGAAATATTAATTATGTTAATTAAATTCAGTTGAACAGTACTAAATCACATTAACTAAAGTAAATACTGACCTAAATGTTAGATGTATAAACCTTTAAAACGTCCACTGCATAAAACAAATAAAAAAACACATAACAGTTCATTGTTGGATATAATTCAAAAATCAGATATTTTATCTGAATTCAAAACATTAATACATTTACAGTAATTATCATTAGTAATCTTCAAAAGACCTAGTGAAAATAAACTAAGAAAAAGTGAAACCACAAGCGGACAATCCGAGATTCAGGAAATGGTCAAAACCGATGTGCAGAGACATAATCAGAAATACACTAATAAGCAATATACAGGAATACTAACTAAGAACGTCTGGTCAATTGACGTAGAAGCCAGCACTGATGTTTTTAGTTATACTCTGTTGGTCAGCTATGTGGTTTTTAGCCTGGATCAGGAATCCAGCATGTCAGCACTGATATGATTACGAAAAATATCTAGATATCCGGTGCAGAATTTGATTCCTAGTAACTGGTTAAAGCATCGGTGGATAGTGAAACGAAATTTTCGCGGGTTTTCTGCCGGATACGGAAGCCTTTATATCTTTATTAAACATAATTTCTTTAATATGCAACTTTTCGGCAGCAACCTCCGCTGCCATCGTCAGGTAAGCTGTCATAACGAAGCTAAGACTGTGACTGCCCTATTAAACACAATTTCTTAAATAAACAACGTTACTGCAGCTACCTCCACTGCCTTCGTCAGGTAAACTGTCATAACCTAAGACTGTGACTTCGTTATGACAGCTCACCTGACGAAGTCAGCGGAGGTTACTGCCGAAACGTTGAATATTAAAGAAATTATATTTAATAAAAACATCATCCGGCAGAAAACCAGGGAAGGTTTCGTTTCATTTATACGCCGGGAAAAACTGAATTCCCACATCCGTGGATAGTGTTTAGTGCTACATCACAACGCGCTCAATAAGAAATCTGTACGAATTTTTAATCTGATTCATTGTTAGGACGTTGCGCTACTGTTGTGTTACCGTGTAATTTAGTTCCTACGTATGGAGGTAGATCTAACATTTTTCCGGTACTTTATTTGTATATTGCGATTAGAATGTGTTTTATATCAAGCCTTTTCGCCAAATATACGTTGATTTTTTTATTTTAGAAAAAATACAGTTTTTATCAACACCTCAATATTCGAGATGTAATGAACTCGGTCACTATGATACAAACAGATGAATCTATAAATGCCTGCGGTTCCTTCAGTTATTTGTGTGAAACAGTTTATATTAATAGAGGACTCTTATTTGAAAAATGTTTTAGAAATACCATTCCTTGTAACACATCAAAGGTATTGTTGTCATATATTATTTGGTAATTTTTCAAGTGTATACTGCAAAATAGATAGTTCGGGAATGTTGAATCATGACGAGATATATTGATGAAATGCCTGTTAAACTTACTATTCACTGAAAGTCTTGCGACACTGACGCATCTGTGACCAGAATATAATGGAAAGAGTATGAGTAGACTTTAAAACCTTAGGAGCGAGAGTCTGTCAATCTATTTCTTTAAAGGAAAAAGTGTTCCACTCACTGTTACGTAAGTGTAGTTTGCTCAAGAGTTTTTGTGTGTGTGTGTGTGTGTTTATTTTGTTTTTTTGTTGTTTTTTTTTTGTTTTTTTAAAGAATGTATAGGAAGTTTTGGAAAGTTTAACAAATTTTATTAATCAGGAGATAGGCAGCATCATTCAAACTCAAACACAACGTGTACTAAAGAAAGTTAAGTGATATAGTCGGCAGAGTTATGAAGAGTTAATTTTTTTGGTGGGAACCTAGGAAATATTGTACCGTTGTGAAAAATAGGAAGTTCGTCAGATATTTCAGGAGTTTTTGTTCTCTGAGTGTGTTGCGGTTCTCAGTTTACTTTAGGAAAATATTTCGGTGGCATTGTTTACAAAAAAGTGACAAACGGTAATCTTATATATAAAAATTGATGTTGATATATATACTTATATATTTCCGAGATGAATAAATGTCGACACCGTTTGACCAATCACCATGATAGTTGGCACATATATGTATTTTTCCAAGGAGAAAGCTTATGACCAAAAAAAATAAATAAGAAAAACAATCCCTTCTCCCCCTTTATAACCACTAATTATTATGCAAAACCGCATTTTTTATCCGACTTGGATGTAACTTTGCACACGTACACATTAAAATAAACAGAAAAATCCTGTCAAGATTTGGATTGCAAAAATCAAGTTCCTCTCCCATTTTACAACCTCTTAATTTAGTAAATGATCTTTATAGAAAACTACAGATGACGCAGTTTAACCGATCAGACTAAAATTTGACACATATATGTAATTGTTTAATAAGATTTAACTTATGTACACCTGTGAGCATTTGTTTGTGTATGTTCACAGGTCTAGAATAGTTCCAGCACCACGATTAAAACTGACATCAGTTACAACTCTGTTAGTTTGTTATATAGATAAAATTCACAATAAATAAATACACAAAAAACACAATGAAGAAATACACATAATAACGTAATAATGCAATGGCAGTGTACACGCCCCCAATGTAAAAACAAAATAGAACGTAATAAAAGAAATAACCCACAGTGGTAGATACTTAGGTACAGAGAATGTAAAGAAAACATCTACAACAACGAACATAAATAAACAAAATTCAACTAATAATTAATATGAGAATTTAAATGAAATACATACTTTTCTATTAAGTTCCTGGCAATTCATTTCTTTTCAACGTTTCATTCCCCCTAGGTGAGTCCGAGTGAAGGGCTGGTGTAGGGAGTCAGGGATTCAGGGTCCCTTTTCAGCCAACCTATCCTACCCCATCCCATCCATTAATTGTTATTAAATAAGGCTCATAAACACGATTTTGTAGGAACATCTCTGACCCTTGCTCGTCGGGACACGAAGGCCTTGTACTTGACGTCACAGCGTGACGAGTGAACTAAATAATCTGAATTTGTTTTGTAACAGAAAGTTGAACCATAACCACAACATACACGAGAATAGTTACAGTAAATTTTAAATACAATTTCATTCACGTGTGGCCTGTACCATAGCTGAAGAGTGGTCTGGTGACTCAGTGACTAAGGTGTCTGACTGGAGATCGAAAGGTTCCCAGCTCGAATCCTCGTGTCGGCGGGGATTTTCATAGGCAATTAATCCGACCTCTGATACTGCTTGTTGTATAATGTGAAGTACACTAGAACACTTCAGTGGTTCCACGTTAAACTGTAGGTCCGTTGTACCCGGTAGGATTACTGGGTTAGGTTAAGGCGGCTACGACAGGGACGGAATGCGCAGTCAATAGCAACCATGGCACCAGGTCGTTACGACCACACGGAGGTATTATTATTACCATAATTGAATTTTTTAAATTATTTGTATACCACTGCAGCTACATTTTCCGAAAGCATAATTATTTTTGTGTTATACTGAATAATTCGCACATTTCACAGTTTGAAATTCGTTTAAAAAATTTCTATTATCCATGGTCAATAGAGTAGATATTAAATATTTCATTTCAAATAAAATATTAGTTAGAATTAAACAGTATGACCACCAGGAAACAGTAAAACAATCTTGAGGGACAGTATCACCGAAGAAACTGAGAAATTTTATTACAGGAATCCTCAGATATAATTATAACTAAGTACAACAATATTTTTAAACTATCTCTTAAAAAAATCGCTTCTGTAGCTCTGTCTTACCCCAGCCAAATGGGAATGGGCCAAGATGGGGAATACATTCTTGTTTCATCTTCCCAATTTGGAAAAATATGAACCAACTCATAACCGTCGTGTAAGCCAGCACATCCACAATATGCCAATATTTCACATGTCTGGCAGGTTATTCCTGATTCACGAAATTCCGCATAGATACCTTATCAGTAATTGCACGCATCTCCTGTATCGCTGTCAGAGTATGCTTTGTAAGGTGACAAGGTCCCTTAAAATTATTTTTGTGAAGAATTTTTGTTAAAAAATTAATTAGCTATTAGTCTTGCTTGTGTTGCGTGTACAAATGTGTTAAATTGGTATGAAAGAAAGAAAAAAATAAGCGTGTAGTAAACTGCCAGAATATCTATGGACAGTGGTCATCTATGGTAATGTATATCTTTGGACAGCGGCAAAGAGAGAAGAAAATATGGCGAGTTTTCGACGAGGTGGAATAAAACGGAATGTAAAGAAGTGTATTTTGTACCAAGTGATTATAAATAAAAAGTGTTTTCGAGTGTTTCTTCAAAGAATCCATTGTCGAAATATATATTATTTATTTGTTTCTGAACTGTGAATCGAAATAATCTGCCGGCTTCTGCAGCTAATATTACGGCTTGAAGACGAGCAGATTATACATATCAAGAGGAGCTAAGGTAAATTATCTAAATCCAGGAAGAGGGGATCTTACAGCTTGCTTTCTCTTTTTTAAATGCACTTGCTATTTGTTGTCTTAATTTTATTTCCTTGAGTTGTAAGATATTTCGGTGTAATGATAGTAAACCATTTTTACTTACCGTTGGTTATTTAACCTAGTAGACCAAATATGTTCTCAAGAAAGCTATTATATGGATTTTCAAGAATTATCGTAACTTTAGTGGAACTTGGGTTTGCATCAGTCTACATCCTATCATTCTGTCCGGTCTTTCTTCCCACGTTCTGTTCCATCTGAATACCAAGATAGTAGATACTAATCCTGGTAAGCCTGCTCCCATATATATCACATTACCCGAGCAGACGCGGCGCTGAAAGGGCGGTCAACCACTTGTTGTGGGCTCGGCTCTGCTGCTGATCCCCACAGTCGTATCTTCGGCTTAGCGGCAGTGCAGGGCGCTACTATATGGAGCGAGGATTTGGTCAGAGAAGAAAGATTTGCGCAGATACATTTTCATTATGCTCAATCATTCACATCCCTCCTTCCAGACTCCAATTTTCTTCTGACTCAGACAAACTCTTATTACAACGGCGCCAGTGGTATTGGTAGCTATAACGGTAAACGCTTCACCACACAAGAGGACGCAACACTTGCCGCAAAGAGTATTTGAATAACTTGCAGTTATGGTTCAATAATAAATAAGAGACTATGAGCTTGTACAAAATTTCTATAGAATTGCCTAATTTCCAAGCTCTGTCACGGAGAAACTGGAACTGTGACGAGACAACGGAGAATTTCTTGGCGTGAAATTATGTAGAAGTTTTCGTAAATATGTCACTGAATTTTACTTTCAAAGCTCGATGTTTCGACCACTTCCTCTGCACTCATCTTCAGATGGTGACAATCTGTGTGTTTCATTGAACTATCAACTACTGCAGCTGTCAGTTTGTTCCCCCTTTAATTAAATATGTTCGTGAGGGATTCATTCAAACATCGTGCTTAGGAAGCAAAATTTGGCGTAATTGTCATGGTTTTCTCATTACCAGGGCACTTTCTTTCCTTTTTTTTAGGTAGCTCTCCGCAGAGTAAAAAATTATGTATTGATTACCTGGCTGTACTGCATCTATAGTTAATGATGTTAGGGGATAGACTGCCAGAAAACAATATGATTGAAAACAGAAGAACATTTTCAGTGATGTGCACAACGCTTCATTGTTTGCAATATACCTTACGAAAGGGTTGAAAGAATAATAAATTGTGCATTTTTCAATGAGAGCCTTTATAAATGGAATCTATAAATATGGAAAGCGAAATTATAAAGATACTTTTGCCCAGAAGAAAAGAACCAAACACAAAATTTGTACCTTCACAAAAACTTGGCATCGCTCACTTGTTTCCAGCGTGTATTGAAAAGATTCGCAAACGCCTGACGGTAGAAATCTTGGTCTTACTGGTTAGTCTCTTTTCGGGTACTTTAGCCATGGGAACTTTTCTCCCACGTGCACAACAGAAAAATTCAGCAAGCAAACCACAAGGAGATTCTAAGCCATAGTAAACTATCATTTATTCAACAATTGAAGTATTATTTGATATTTTTTCACTTTTACCTATTATCTGTCACTCATTGTATCCAAAAGGGGAAAAGTTTATTTCTCGTAAACTGCAAATTAAATTCTTAATGCTCCACAACGGCGAACAATGTGGGCAGTCTTCATTTACATGACGACGTTAATTATTGGTTTCCTTCACTCATTTTGTCCCAACTTGACAATGCCGGCACAGATTACATCACGCTTAATGAAAAGCGGTCAGTCCAGCGCGCAACCTTTCACAGCTGCTTCAGTTCAACATTACGTTGAGCTGAGTCTGTATTTAGGGCGGAAGTCGCTCTGCATATGACTGTGATAGCTGGTATGTAATTACATCTGAATTTTCCTCTTCTCGGAGTAAACGATAAAGTTATTAACAAATACATCATGTTGGGAGCGGGAGATGGAGATCTGACGTAGGCTCAGTTAAGTTATTGAAATGTTAAATTTCCGAAAGATATTTAGGTTTTACTAAGTGTTACTGCTGTACTGTTATTTTCTGTGTACCACGGCCGTAAAAAAAAAAAAAAAAAAAAAAAAAAAAAAAACCTTATGTAACATGTGGCAAAAACCAGTACGGAAAATGTTTTGAATTCTTCTCAAAGAGAATAAAACAAAGCAGACCGATGCGTATAGTAATTATATTATTATACTGCGTCACAGAAAGGCACAAAAATCATGTGTAAAACAGTGATGATTATGTGCTTTCTCCTTTATAGTCACTGACTAGAAAAAAGGCAAAAAGTAACTATTAGTGTTTTGAAATGAAACTAGTGGTCCCGTGGCGAAATTCCATAATTTTTGGACAAAACGAAAAGTTAGACAGATTACAAAACCTCTTTGTAAAAAGCAGAATATTAACTGAAGTGCTAAATCGAGTAGCTGTGGTAAAGCCGTAACGTCACCCATCCCGTTTCGACGTACCCAGGTAAAAAGGCTCTAGAGTCGAAACGTCGAATTATAAAGAAGTTAATAATTCTTCAGCAGCGGCGAACCTAATCTGTCAAAAGGTACCTCATTTATCGATTTGAGGTACGTACGAAGGGAGAAAAATTGTTTGCCTTGAAATAATGTATATGATAGACCACGCGAACAGCAAAAATAATATCTTAAATAACTGTAGTAAATAATTAACTCTTATTTCTCTCTACATCTTCAGAAAAATAAGTTTATCCGAAAACTGATACACCGTTTAAAATTTCAAGTTACGTTGTAATCAATATTTGATTCTGAATGTAGCTTTAGTTGCAACTATTGTGTACTACCTGCCGAAAGAAGCTATTTTTGTCACATTTGTTATTGTTCACGGATTGTTCATGTGACTACGTACCGGTTCTGTTTATTGTAACTCACCACTGTTGTTAAGAGTTATTATTATTTCCAATATTGTTGCATTATTTAATTCGACGTCATTAACTTATATTGAAAAAGCTAAAATTTGATAACGAATTCATTGACGCGATTAAAAACTATACTGTCAATAAAGTTGTGAAGACTCCCAAGGAATCACTCCCGCATTGTTTCCTTTCACGACAGAAACGCTCAATCCGAATCAGGGTACAGGATACAACTACGACGACTAAAAGACATAGTATATTTTGGTAAATTTGTAAAATCTTTCTAATCAAAAAGATTCCAAGCTTTTTCTTAACAGTGCATGAAAATCTAAATCAAACTTGTATCTACAAAACTCTCGTCGGAATGTGTTCGCGTAGAGGGTATTTCGTAGTATCATTTACACTGATGACGGCGAAAGCAAGTTTATAAATGTTGCCACTGTATGTTCGTTACATGGAGACCTCGAGTTTTAAACCAAAATGTGATTGCTAGCGCCGTCCCATCACGAGCAGTCGATATGCAGAGCATCTGTTAAGGGTCGGGCCACACTAGACCGCACCGAGCCCGCAGCGTCACCGCACCGACATTTTTCTTATTGTTGTCGCTCACTCGATTGAAGTGAGTTCAAACGATACTGCATGTCGGCTGAAACGCGGCCGATTACAATTACGAAATGGTGTGTATTTCACTAAATAAATGAATCATTCCTATAGTTATAGTGAAATACAATGTTTTACTTTCTGTTTCATTGGCATGGTTAACTGGATTAGCATTTTTACTTCCTCCTGACGGAATCGGAAAAATGATAAAAGCTATTCAGAAAAAGTAATGTATTGAAATATATCAACACCCCACAATACACGCTCTTATGATTAACTAACCACAACTCTCTCCTTCCATACTTAAGTTGCAACCTTGCTATTTTATTATATCTCTCTTCACATACTTCCTCAAATTCTGGGCAGTTTAGCTTACGTGCGTACTAAAATACCTTGTTTCATTTGCCATATTATACGTGGTCAATGAAGTTACCACAATTTTAACCATAAAGCGTCAACCAAGTCTTCCTCTTAATTGTATTTTAATCAGCAGTTGGAGTGAATCATCAGGTAAAACGAAATTATCGCCATTAATACTCAATTTACTCAGTTATATTCTGATGAATACACTATGAGTGTGTTTTTCATATTAAACTATAATTTAATATTGTAGTAGCTTTCTAAGCTTTGCGTTAACTGTTATATTGCGGTTCATACTGTTACTATTAAATCTACTATTCTTTAATACCATTAAAAAGAGACGTAAAGCAGTAAAAAATAAAATTAAAAAAAAATTCTTTAATACCAGGAGGAAAACTTCGCAGTCACGTTCACTTGTTGTTAACATTGTATTTCATGTTATTCTGGTTTTGAAGAGACTAATCATGTTTCGGTAGCGGGAGAACATTGGAAAATTTTCTGTTTAATTACGAAGATTAGCGTGATTGTAGTATTGGAGATTACGTATACGCTGGTGATCATATAATTGTACATATTAATGTCGTATTACACTAATATATGAACCGTATGCCAGAATCATGCAGTCACATAACCCCAGTCTCGGCTACCTTTAAGGTCCGCTACGTCTCCAGAAATATTGTTTGTTCGTAGATGACCTGAAATGGCCACCTCTAACAGCCTTCGCCTGGAAACTTGGCAGGCTGCTCACAGCCACTTCCGTCACTGGAATGGGGTGCCTAACGTCGCTCCTATTGTTCAGCTGGGTTGCCTACCATCACCTGATTGGTTGCCTGCTTCTCAGGGGCTACCGGGAACACAACACACTCAACACAGTCCAATTTCATACTTGTGATGCTGTAAATGGAGACCATTCCAGTATTGTCCAAAATAACAAAGAAAAGGCACATAAATACCGTAAACATTTATACCGGTAGCTGTTTTTTTTTTTTTTTTTAACTTCCTTGCTCGACCGTTCCTACGAGCCAGTAAATCTCATACAGTGACAATCGACACAAAATCTACATCTATATATGGCACTTAACAGTGCAGTAGGAGATTTGCCCTATTGCTCGAATATCCCAAACCCACAGCAAAGCTATATTCAGTATAACAATATTCTACTCAATATCATGGGGCTAATATTACAACAAATATTAACAGCACACTTTTAAGGTTTTACTAAAATAATAAAAGATACGAATCTCGCCAGCTTCACGGCTAGTTAGATTATTATAAACATTTTACTAGTATCACACTTCATTTTTGGGTAAGATAGTCTATTTTTCTAGGTTTTTTTTTTTTTTGTAAATGCCAAGGAGAAACAGTTAGTTAATATTCGATTTCAGTTAAACTGAAAACTACAATATGCTGAGATTATTTAATAAGAATAAGTAATTTGCTATAACATCTACTGAAGACCATCGCTGTTAAACAAAATAATAAAAGTAATAACAGTGATCCCGTCTTTTAAACATATCTGCTATCGTAAGGTTCACAAGATACTTAGTACGAAATTTCATTAAACTCATCTCATTATTACGGGGATAAACATTAGGAAAAAATAAATACTATCCATGAACAATTTAGTGAATACAAATTATTTATATTTTTAATATCCGAATGCACATCTTTCACCCGAATGTATTTACATTCTTGTCATTTAAGTTTGAACCTAGTGCATGAATCCTAAATCCAGCATAATACAATATACCATTCATTCTAACAACAGTTCCTCAAATAACCACTGTACCTTCTGTTCTTATCATCTCCATGTATAATTCGAATTCCTTCAGTTTACCAAAAAGCAAAAACTAATGATGTAAATACATTGGAAACGAAACCGCTGATGATGCCTCAGTGATAGAAGCGAAACGCGTTCTGGTAACAACACGAACAGAAATCAATTGCATTGGATTTTCTAATTACAGGCAAAACTGATTAGCTGTAATTGAGGAACGAAGCCCACACGCCAGCTACAGCACAAATTGGTATAATTAGTTGCCATTACCCGGCAACAGGTAACTGTGTTTCACATTCATCTGCTTCATACGATCTTTATCGCTATTATTTGAAATTATTAAACATAAAATTAAATATTTGAATGCTACAAGTTTTATTAGAGAATCATTTTAGAACAAAAACACCTAATATTATATGTTTAAATTATAAATAATAAGAAAAAACATCACTGAGTATCCAAACGCAACTAGGAGAAGAGGTAACGCATCAAACAAAGTTGCGAATTTGAAGTTGTTATTCATTATGATGCAACATTTTCACGTTTCCACTTCAAAAACACAGTTTAAAAAAATACATTAGAAGCTCTTAATATTTAGTTTTAGAGAGTGAAGCTGATAGTTTTTCTATAAATACAACATCTCCCGTGAATCAGGAAGTTAACCCCAAACCACCTCGCTGCATGTTTCAAAGAAAAATACTATGTGAGAGTATCAATTATTGAGCTGTTTCAACTCTCAGGAATGAGAAACAGTATTTTATAATTCAGAGTGGATTGTAAACTTATTAGTGGATAGATAAGTAAAGTTTATTTCATACACACTGATGATTAGCCATTTACAGAAACATGTAACAGTCACGTCAAAATCATGTAAAACGTCTACAAGTAAAACCAAAACGTTTAATTTAATGAGTTCTCGAAATCTAAATTTTAAACAATACCTCTATGAGCTGGTGTGATATATAGTATCTCTTTCGTTACGTATCACATAAGTAGATTGAAGCATCGTTTCGCTACATTACAAAGCAGATGTAGTCAACTCATCTAATTGCTGCAGGTTATTAGAACTAAGAACATGGGGAACACCCCTAGTGTGATAAGAAAATCCAAGCTAATTTCTGCGTTCGATTACTCAAATACTGTTCTTTTCGTTTTACGTAAAGAAAAACCAAGGTTTGCAATCATCACAACAATCAACTGAAATGCTTCAGACACTGGAACAAACAGGTTCACGCGTGGATATTTCTGTATTAACACATTAATTCTATCGCAGCCAGCGGATTATTTCTATCGCCATAATTTCCTTACTAGCGTCAAGATAAATAAGGATTGTGAGGTCCCACTCACAAATCAATGCCGAAATTGTAAATAGATTAGCAAATAACAGACTTTCACAGCATAAGAAGTATGTATAGATATTTGCGTAATTTTAAATCTTTTGCAGTAATGCAATTTTTTGTAGTTGGCACTACTGTATTGTTGGTCGAGAAAGAAGGAAGGTGGTAAGATGGCGCGGAGAGACCACGAGGGAATGTATTAATTGTACAGTGACGACTATGTATTGTGTTATATGAGTGTTTAAAGTGTTCAATAAATTGTGCAGTTACGTGAAAATATTGGTAGATTTGATTTAACATTAACATCCGTTGCGCAGTAGTGTGCAATTTGAGATCAGTTTATCAAACAGTAATAATGTGCTAGGTGATAGCACTACCGTGAAAAACAACGCTTGGGCCATGTGTTGAAGTTGGCGGGCTGTCTACCTTCGGCCAATTGATAGTAATTAGTGAGGAGGACCTAGCAGGATATTAATAAGTATTTTTTGTAATACAAATGTTTGGATCTAGTACTTCGTCGTTATCGACAAATAGGCTGAAAGATTGATAAACTAAAAAATATTAAATTCGTGTGGGCACAAATGTTGGTTTTTAGCGTTAACTTGAACAAACTTCCTATCACTGTTTTAAACATACTTTATATTCAGTTAATACCAGAATTCTATCAAATAATGTCATTATTTTTTGTTTATTCACTCAGAAGAAATTTAAGCTTACGAAATGTAGTGTGGAAACTGTGAATGCGTTACACTGTTATATACTCTCACGTCGCCAAAAATGAAAGAAGGTAAGGACAGTAGGTTCTTTTTCTTCAACACCTTCTCACAAAATTAGGGGCGTCTGCCTTGGATGAGTCTTTCTCATCCCTGGCGTGGTCAAATTTTGAGCTTTGATTTCCTTTGCTGAGGCCAAGCATTTTACACCTACTGCCAGGGCCGGCGTTAGGGGGGGGTTAATCAGGGCAAAAGTACCCGGGGCCGGAGCCACCAAAGGGGGGTCCGCCGTCCTGGGTGCCTAAATAAATATAAATCAAACACAAATTTTAAAATCTGCACCAATAATTTTAAACATTTTTGTATTAAAATTTTCTGCGTTATCAAAAAAAAAACAAAGTTTAAAGTAAAAATATTTTTGGTGTGGGAGGGGAGGGGGCCTAAGATCGCTTACCCGGGGCCCGAGAACCGTAGCGCCGGGCCTGCCTACTGCCATGTCGTACTACGTACTAACGAAGGAAACTAAGTGTAGCCATCTGTCTACGAAATGTGTAACTAAGTTCTGTGTGTCGAAAGTGTATTTTTTTAATGAAATGTGTAGTTTATGAGGCGGAGATTGGGGAACGTCTAGGCATTTTCCTAGAAGGCTGCGAAAAACCGCCTACGATGACCGATACGTAGAGGCCTGGACTTGAGTGATGTCCCGATGTACTGTACCTCCCCGATGCAGCCTACAGCCTCGCAGAGCACTGAGATACACTGGCTACTAAGATAATACAGTATGATTGTGAAAAAATATTTTAAAAAAATTGCGAATAGCGGACAGTGATTTCGATGAGCTGTTGTATACCCAGTGGACTGAATAAAAAGGAAAGAGTTTGTCAAGCATACAATAGAGTCCCTATTGTCCTGATCAGCCTTTCAAAAAATGCACAGCACTTCTTTCGAATTACTGACTTAACGTAATATCAACACTGTAGACGAAATGTTTCTTAACAACGCTTTTTCGGTTTCATATGTAGCATACCCGTTTAATAAACTATTTACCACTGATACTTCTGCTGCACTCATGCTATTGCATTATCATCTCGCCCATGTGAAATTAAAATATTAATTTTGCTGATAACAGAATAAGGCGAAAATCCAAAAGTGTTTAACCCAGAGTCATTTTCATTTAAAATAGTAATTAACTTCAATTATTTAGAATTTTGCAGATGTTGGTCCGTGAATTTCGAACAACAAGTTGTTTTATGTATTAAATGGTACTGTGTGGAACTCCAACCGGAGGCTGCTCTCAGTATAATCTCAGCTTGTAGAACTCTAAGCAATTAAGTGTTTTGGAGAGTATAATTACGGTGTAATAGCCGGCATTCTCTGTTTCACTCTGTTAATTACTCCCAAATGTTAAACTAACTTTTGTATTCATCCAAGTTATTTATTCTGATATCAGGCAGTGGACTCGCAGTTTTTTAATACCATTTCAACGATTCAGTCACTGTACATCAACATGTGTTTCCTTGAAATTCAAGCAAACCATTGCCAATGAGAAGATTTGTTTACTGACTAAGGAAACGAAAAAAAGATTGTACAGAATTACTCAAGTAGAAGAAATTGGTCTGACAAAATTTCAGTTTCACTTTTGAAAAAAAAAAAATATGAAACTTGGTTTTTAATAAATTCCGCCATAATTTTTGTTTTGAAGAAAGATTGTAATAAACTCAGTAAAACAACACTGCGATCAGTCGATCACGGGTGCTTTGAGGAAATTACTGTGCAAAAACCCCTGTATTACGTCCTTAAACGCATTTGAGATATCTTCGGTCATACATTTCTGTTTATACATTCTCTCCAATTTCTTGATAATTTGCTATTTTTTTTAAGTTCTCAAGTAGAGTTAAGGTAGTTGTATTATTCCAAGTTATAGAGTTTGGTCTGGCAAGGAGGTACCTTCGCAATACCCATCTCTTATAACATTTGTGAATTTATTTCACCAAGAGTATATTCATTTACTATTACACTTGTTATTTCCCCGCAGCTAATTCATATGGCAGCCCCACCAAATTTTACGATTTATTGTAGTTTTATTTGTTCAATTTTTAACATGTTGTTGTTAATTCATTTATAATATTCGGTAATAATTCACTGATTTTCAACATTAATTTAGTCTCATTTGGTGAAATAAACTAATTTCTGTAGTCTCATTAAAAATACCTCACTATAGGTTCACCAGTGCCATTATGAAATTGGTTCTCTGTGTTTAGTATAGTGAGCGGACAGTCTTCAATAGTTCGAAACAGCGATGACTCGTGTGTTTCATTGTCTAGATTCTGTTCATTCTTCAATATATATTATCACCATTTCTTTCTTTCTCATCGATTTAACATCCAACTAGTATAATTGTTCGGGAACTGTCTATAATATGAAATAATGTAATTTCCGAACTGCAAACTGAATGACGTGTAGAGACATGTAATAAATATATCCCACAAAAATACGTAATTTCTAGATAAACTGTGTATTTTTTAAAGTATATTTTTAATTGCTACGCGGGGACCGGGATTCTGGGGGTGCGCTATTTTCTGAAATTTGCTTCTATACAGTTTTTAAATAAAAATTTCATTAATAAATTGAATTCGTTTTGGTCAGAGAATAATTCATTCTTGGGGATTGCGTCAACTAGCTGAACTATTGATTCACCGACAAGACTGCTGGAATGGTGAGGTAGAAAGTGTTTAGTCTTCTGGAAGGGTACGAGGTAATTCGGAGATAATATTGAAGTCCGTGCTAGGTGACGTCATTTTATAATAAACTTTTTAAATGTCTTAACACAGTTCCACTGTGCGTGAACGTCAGGGACTGTAGCAGACTCTCAAATGTTTGCGAAGCCGTTACTCGTAATAGCCCGCAGGGAATAAGACTGGTTGCAGCGACCATCGTAAACATGTGATCTCGAACATCCCAAGGGGTACGTTTATCAAGGGTGGGGAGGGAAGAGGAGACTGTTGGGGACGTGACCGCCAAGGGAAGAGTGTGACCACCCACTACAGAACTAAAAGGAGACGAAACACAACTGAGCTATGTAAGTTTACTGACTCCTATAGACATTGGAATAATTCAGTCTCTGTATACAACGCAATCTGATTAAGTATTCATTACTAAGTTCGTATGTATCAGTTTCGACTATTTCTCACTTAAAGAACTCTGATAGTCATTAATACACTGTGCCACTTTATCTGTTTCATCAGCCAAAATCTCTTTACAAGCGATTTACATATTACATGTGACCTATTCGTTGTCTATGTAAAAAAAAAAAAAAAAAAAAAAAAAAAAAAGGCATGCACTTCAGAAATGGAACAAAGCAATGCATTCTACTGTTTATCGATGTGGAAAGCCGATCCAACATCAGTCGTAGTATTTGGAGGAGACGTACATATTTCACCAGAAATATATTTCCGTGAAGGATGACAGTGGTTAAAAATCGGAATTGTTTCTCACTGAGGAAAATTATTAGATTAAGACAAAAATTCTAAATTTATTAATAATGTATTAAGAATAATCATTATAACAAAAGAATCACGAGCTGAAAATACTGATTCCTCAATCCATTTGTGGTTAGAAGTGAATCAAAAAAAGGTTACGTCAACATCTACTTTTCAGTTAACATCTGTCGCTGTAAATACTGAAATGTGATGGTAATAACGTTATGGTGTTTTATAATACTGTCTCAATCACTTGGGTACATCCAAAGTCGAAGTAAGGAATATGTTTTCCCTACAGTCATTACGCACAAAGCTATAAACATTAAATACATAGTATACACATCATCATCATTGATCCTTTTCAGTTTATCGTACTAGTACTAGTAGAGTTGTATTTTCTGTTTCTAAAGTGTTTAATTATACAGGTAGCTAACCCACATTTTAGTACGCGTCTCCCAATTCCTATAATTATTGCGATTGCGCAATATTACTAAACCCATTTTAATTCCAAAAATATTCAAATGTTTACCGCCAAATCATAATTCAATTTAATTTTCAAACAGATAGAGACAACGTTCCTTTAAGTTGTTGGTGATATTAATCATTTGCGTTGACAGCAAGCTAAGGCAACCCCGTCGTATAATGTCATTTAGTGCAATACGACCACTTTATTATTGAGACAGCGCTCTGAGAGAGTTTGACTGTTAATTTGGAAGTAATTGCTATAGTAAAATTTAAACTTCTAAAATTTCCCAAAAATTCGAGATCTAATACTATTCAAAGTCTAAACTTTTTTTTTTTTTAATATGTTGGACTGAAATCGAATATGCTAATCCGGTTGGAAGCATGATCGTTTTTCAATGGAAGGTGTTATGTTTTGCTCTAAGGCTTTGCGGCTCATCGAAGCCTGTTTGTTTATAGCCGAGAGATGATAACAGGAAAGAATTAGGCCAATCGACCATAGCCATTTCTATGAAACTTAGGATATTTCTGAAACCTTTTGAAATCGAACCCTGGTCCTCTAAGAAGCCAGGCCCAACATTTAACCATTCATTCATCTGCCATGCTCGATGAAGGCGTTACTGGTTCTGAGATATTGTGACTATTATTCTTTATTTGTAGATGACCGCCTGTAGTGCGCGTATTGTACAAGCTGAGGAAGAAGATGCATCCTGTTGCCAGTATTCAAGACACACTCTTGCAAATGACATGAAAAAAAAGGGGGGGGGGGCTGGAACTCAAATTTTTATGTCCACATCTGACAAGTGAACCATTAATTCTCACTGAGGAAAATTATTGTATTAAGACAATCACTCCTTATGCTTTGTGCAGTAGTATAGGCTCTAACACAGATGTTGTAGATAATCTGGAGGTAGTATGAGGGAACCAGGCCAAAATCTTGACCCATAAAGTATGGTTTAACTAATATTGACCTACGACTCTAAAACCCGGAAGATCTGAGCACGTTAGAGACGACAGAGAAGAGGTTTGTAAGTGGAGTGGAAACGTCCCAATAGGGACAGAATTAGAAATGGAGAGATATTAAAGATGTAACCACTAGAGTAGAAGCTAACGAAAAAAGATTGCAGTGGCAGGAAAATGTCTTCAGAATGAAGAAGAAGAAAATGCCGGAATTTGGGCTCTTGAACAAAGGTAAGAGAAGGAGAATTACTGGAAGAATTCGTTCAAGATGGATGGACCAGGTAAAGAAACACAGAGGCTAAGCGAGTTGGTTGAAGACACGCAGTAGAGGAGGAACTATGGAGAGACAGTAAATAGCAATTCTAATATGTTGATCAAGTATCAGATACTAAAAATTATTTCCTTCACCAGTCTTCAATGTAGATAACGTTGTCACCGCACCATAATGACAACAGCTTGCGTCATAACTGACAGGTTGAACGTAGTTTTCTGGCAAAGTGCTTAACTAAATACAACTGCTATTATGTGAAGCCCATAACTTTGATTTTGGAAGAATGTAATGTCATACATATTTCGGCTCCACCTCGTTCCGTTGCACGACCCGCTTCATAATTTTGATTTAAAGAGTAAAAATACTGAACCGCAAAAAATGTAGGTAATCTAAATTCTCATCTTGCTGTAATAGTCACGTCTATGAACAGAAACATATCTTCACAGATCGAATACAAATAAACAAAAACAATAATAATTATTTTTTATTTAAATTAAATACATACGCTTATTTTTGAATGGTTTGCAGTTTAAAACATATTGAGAATTGGAGAAATATAAATAGGTAACCTTAATTTTTATCTTGCTATAAGAGCAACATCTTTGACTAGAGAGTAAAAACATCTCTGGCCTTTACTGCTTTTCAGCAGTGGTATAAGAGCAACATCTTTGGCTAGAGAGTTAAAACATCTCTGTCAGTTACTGGCATGGAGGAAGGAATAATATGGAGACGACGCAAGAGACCTTTACCACGCATGGGAGTGAAGCAGGCCGGCGGAGGAGTGGGGGGGCATGGCCGGAGTGGTGGGGGCTTGACCGCTTCCCAACAAACACGGGGAATATATACAAACACCTCAAGGGGACTCTAGGATAAACGTGACGCCGCAATCTGGTGATGGATTATTATGTAACTCGATGAGACAAATAAAAAATGAAGAATAAAATTTTTTGATATCCTGCTTAGTTTTCGAGATATTCTGTCTCAAATGTGAAATGGTTTTGGTTGAAATTCAGAAGAAAAAATTATTCAAAGTCAAATTTTATCATGAATTTTTATTTAAAAAGACGAGACAAATAAAAAATAAAGAGTAAAATTTTTCGATATTTCACCTAGTTCTCGAGATATACTGTCTCAAAAGTGAGGTGTCTTGAGTTGAAATGCAGAAGAAAAATTTCGCAAAAGTCAAATTTAATGATGGATTCTTATGTAACACGACGAAAAAACTCGATAATAAGGAATAAATGTTTTCGATATCTTGCTTAGTTTGGGGGATATACAACATCCAAATTGAGGGGTTTAGGTTTGGATGCAGGCTGGACCAAAAATTAATTCTGTCAAAGCCACAATGATTACATGGTTGACATGCAGAATGGATATTTCAGTTTTATTACTACCACTTGTGGTTAGTCTGAAATGTGTCCTAGACCAGAAAAAAAGTAAGAGGACCCATCTAGGGATGAGCAACCCAGACATTTTGTAGGCTGGTACCAGAAATAAAATGTTTATTCAGTCACCTTAATGAACATTATCTTGATCAAGATGTGTTGTCTAATTTCACAGCCCTACTTATTAGGACAATTGTAAAAAAATTATCTCTCAGTTAGATTTAGATACGGGGGGGGGGGGGGGGGGAGAATGTTGTACAAAAAAAAAAGAGACTAAATTAGAAACACATTCCCCAAATTGATTTTGTTCAAAGGCCAATAACTTCTTTATTTATGAAGCCCATTTTTATTTCTGCATGAACCTGTTTCGACATAAATAGATGAGAAAGATTTCAAAATCGGTAAAAATAGGTATAGACGTATTTACAAACAGAAACAAGTCTTATATGAAGCTTTAAAAATATCCTAAGTCAATGGCCTGAAATAGCTATTTAAAAAATTAATAAAACTCACAGCTTCTCACATAACAGTTAATTTCATCATCCATTGTCAGTATAATCAGCAACGTGACGAAAGAAATCGTAATAGTAAATTCACTGAATCGCGAAGTAAAACACGCCCCTTTAAATCTCATTTTAAACACTCGTTAAAAAATAATGCTAGTCTATTATGTGCAAAATAGCAAGTTTGCTGATTTTCTACACTACACCAAGAAAAATTTGAGAACAAAGTCATCCCATTGAGAGCTATGACTAAATATTTATAGACGTGCTGCAAAGTTTACGGTGTCTACCACTCACTTCAACAACGATAATTACAATTCAACTTACTTATGAAATGATATTCCAGGTTCTTTTCTGTCTGGCCTATTTGTGCAACCGTACGCAACACAAGCTGGCATTTTTAAACACTTATACACAATACTAAATGAAATAATCACTGCATCTAACACAATGTTAACACCTTAATTGTTGGGAAGCGCCATATGGTCGCTGCCGGTGCTGCCACCATGCGGGAGAGTTTAGTGCTTGCTTCACCGATTTAACGTCACTTCTCCTCCATATAATTCCTTCCTCCATGGTTACTGGCCCGCAGCAGAAAGGCGGACGCATGACGTCACAACTTCACATATTATTTGACCTTGACCAACCTGGCCTTCTATTAGTATCGGTAGTTGCACAAAAATTTTCAGCTGACGTAGAAGATTCTCTGTCGCTGCAACCTGTTGATCGCCGCGCTGAACTGCTTCCTCGCAACATCGCAACGCTGGCTAGTGAGAAACCGACAATTCAGGACTTCCATAAAGAATTTCAGAAAACACTTTAGAATTTTCGATTTGAGTGAGCTGTAAAAACACAACTGTTAGAACTTTTCGCAGTATTACAGTACGGATAAGTGAATGGTTGTACCATTTCTTTCCGTTCATGTTGCTATCTTCTATTTGCCACCAATTTTTGTGCCATATAATTATCCATGACGTCAAATATTTTTCAGTAACGGTTTGCAAATCCAGTTTCATTGAGCAATCCAAAGTCTGTATACAATATGAGCTGTACTTGTTAATGACGACACTGCTGGAAGAAAATACTCGTTATAATTCATTCAGCATTCCAGTCCATCAGTTATTCACGTCGCGGTCAGGAGAAAATGCATATGCAGTGCTGGAAACGCAGTGAAATTCTCTCGGATACGGACAGAGCAATTGGCAATGAGCGAGAGTGTGTTAGAGGACATTGATTACATTCAGTTGGGCGTACGTATTTCTCCCGTCCCGACATAACTTGCTATGGCCACCCGAAATGTTGGTTCTGTTTTAATATTCAAATGTTATTACAGAACCTTTCACGTTCCATAAACAGACAGGTAGATTATACAATGCAATTTTGTTGATTAACCTGAAATATCAGACGACAATTATCTCTATACATAGATCTGTAGCGGGACGCCTCTGTTTGGTGTGACATCATGAACAGATTTTGATAACGTTTTCATAATTTCAAAGCTTATGGAAAAACTTAGAATAATTTTCTCTTAGCCTCAAAATTTTTGATGATGATCGTGCCTACCTTTCTATGGGTTAATTTAATTTAATTGCAATAGAGCGCAAGCTGCGATGTCAGTTTCCTTACATATATATTTGTCCCTTTCCTTTTCCAACCTACTTTTTCCCTCTACTAATTTCAACTACAATGTACATGTCAGTTTCCTTACACATATATTTTTCCCTTTCCTTTTCCAACCTACTTTTTCCCTCTACTAATTTCAACTACAATGTACATGTCAGTTTCCTTACACATATATTTTTCCCTTTCCTTTTCCAACCTACTTTTTCCCTCTACTAATTTCAACTTAAAATTCATTCAGTGTTTTTGGTAAATCATTCATTTCCCTTGGTAATTTATTCTAACCCTTAACTCCCGTACCTACAAAGGAAAATGTTCTCTCTTATGCCTAAAGTCGGGTTCCAACTTGTGGTCATGGTCATTTTTCTCTTCATTCATGCACCACATTTAATTCTTACACCAATATCTTTCCACGCCTTAACACCAATATACATTCCCATGACTCCTCTCTTTCAATGAATCCCATTCCAGTTATTTTATCATGTCAGTTACTGATTGTGTTCTGCGGTAATATCCACTGGTAAATCTAACTGCCCTTCCCTTGCACCCCTTCCGACTCCTGAATTTGATATCCAAAACGTGGGTCCCTACTACTCCACCATATTCAAGCAATTTCCTAACCAAAGTTTTTTAACCAATTTCCCTTACTTCTCTGGCACATCCCCTCATCGCTCTCTGCAACAAGTAAAGGATTTTGAAACTTTTTCCTACCACCTGTCCAATGCGTCCTCCCAAGCTGAGTTTGTTACCAAATGTTATGCCAAGGTGTTTACATTTCAAGTCCTCAAAAATAAATTCCTACCCCACTTTATAATCATAATCAACTTTTAGTTTTTATTCGCGTTCGCAATAAGTTGACTCTTCTTTGCGGTTATCTTCATACCATGTTAACCCGTCCGGTTAGATATCCTATACAGATCAGCCTGCAGCTTTTCACAGTCTTCTAGCGTTTTGATCCTATTATATGCCATTATGTCACCTGCAAAACAATTTAACATCTGACAAGTAACCAAAACACAATAGTTCATTGGTACAACGAATAGCAAAGGTACAAATATACTACCTTTGGCATTCCAATTTTCACTTCCACTTCTTTTTATATAGCGTTTCATACCCTAACGTTTTAATTTCTACCTTTCAAGAATTCTTCTACTCAGAAAATATTTTTTTCATCCATTCCGATAGTTTTTACCTTATTTAGCACCATTTTATGGAGCAATCAGTTTGCAAGAAGATGTTTTCAGCGTGAACATGGAAATAGTATAACAGCTCAGGAATCTCACTTTAATGCCAGACGTCGTGGCGGTCATTTGTTTATGCAAAATCGAGAGTTAAAATTTTTAACATGCGAAATGTATAGTAGTAATGTTATAAATATTTAAAGGAGCTGTGTGTGTGTGTCTTTTTGTTCCAAAACCACACAAAAGCTACTTATCGGGTGATGGTGGGGTTTTAACAGTTTCGAAGATTAGAATCTTTCTTATAATTTCAGGGATGTTTCATGACTAGGTTTTTAGGTCATAAATTAAAATATACGAAACACTTTATCTCTTAAAAACTGTAATTTTTAAGGGGAAACCACTTATATTACTCATTTGTTACTCAGCCACTTCGAAGCAGTTGAACTGAGTAGGCTAAATTTATCAACACGGTTTTGCACCTTTCTTTAATGTTATTATTATTCTCATAAGATTACTATTCCCAAAATACCATCCGGTACCAAATGAAACATTTATAGCTCTATCAGTAACAGTAGATGGTACAAAAGCGTTGATTATTTGTTCATGACGTTGTCAGTAGACGGCGCGAATTGAATTTTACAACGCTCTTTGGCGTAACAGTGAAAATCAACTGTTGCGGTATAAAAAACTCAAACGTTACGATACCTTCTGTCTCTAATTTCTTATTAAACTTTGACTTATTGGATTAGTTTTGGAATAAGATTTTATAAATACTATAGTTGACTTTGTCTTTACAAATAACGCATATTCCAATTTATCTTTGTACTGTTTTCATTAATTCATCAGAAAATATCGAACGGTTAAATATACGAAAAGCATAAACAAACATTTCACAGAAAAACCTATGAGACAAGAAAGTAGCAAGAAGTGAGGAAACATGTCAGGCGATATTATATTATATTATATAATACTAGTGTAAGGCCCGTGACCGTTTTTTGCTTATCATCAAGGGTCTAGAATAGTTCCAGTTTTTGGGATGAAAGATTATGACAGGTTGACCTGTCTTTCAGGGTGGATAAAATCTCTTGAGCTCTCAGAAGTATTAATAGAGGTAGGTATTAAAAACGAACAGGGACGATAGCGCAATCGTATAATTGTTTCAAAGGTCGTGGTTGGTAGACTCGAACTTGCTTAAATACACACTTGACTTTTATTTGACCCTTAAAGTTCACTCTGCAAAATTTTAAAAATTCCTGTTTGCTTCAAAAGCAATTTTAATTGATACTGGGCAAACACTCGTAATCATTGGTCATAGTATCTGTAACGGCCAGAGAACTTAATACACATTCCATATTATTAAACAGTTGAGCAACTTCGAAAAAATGAATTACCAGAACAGTCGATTTGGTAACATACTGTATTTGGTCTGATGTTCACTTAAAATAACCTAATAACTCACGTACAGCGGACATGAATAAAGACCATTAACAAAAGTGGTCAGTAAAATACCTAAAAAGCAAATAAACCGTAATGCATAAACTTTCGTCAAGTGAAAGCTTTAATTAAATTGAAATTTATCCTAAACAGGAATTACAATTGGCATTCGTGGTTACAGCAGATACCATGAGTAATCTAATTTTGAAAGATTTTTTTAAAAAAAATTGCTTTCATTAGCAACATGTTACTGAAAAGCAGATTTACGTTTCTTTCCAGCCGAAAAATTATCAATATTTTTTTCTTAACTATGAAACGCTACGAAAAGCAAACTTAATGAATGCATTATGGCAATTAATTTGGTAGCAGTTGCTTAGTTATTAAATTGTGGACATAACCACGAATTTCTTATAATGTTATCTCTGGTCGCTGTTTTGTGAGTGAAGGCTGACACGTGACACCGTCAACCAGCCAATAGCTATCGAGATGAGTGAATCAGTGATATTAGGAAATTATATAGTAGATTATTATGTTAGACATCTGTTAATGTTACCTATCTAATTTTGTTGAAGGTTGGTATTAACAACAGCTTAGGGAAAAAACATCGTCCACACGAAGCAGCTGACGAATGCTAGTAAATGATAAAGTGATATCTCTGAATCATACCACGAAACTTATAACTCATTTTACTTCGATGGTAAATGGGAAATAATGTCGAAAGCAACGATAATTATTTCTATTCTTCCGCTGTAGAGTCATACTTCTGACGTGGCTGGATTCTCTTTTCACTCCCCGGGACGCTACCAGTTGAGCCTGCCTCGGAGGACTGTCCCTTTTCTATATCTGACTTTGATTTTATCTTATTCACAGCCCCGTGACCGGTTCTTGGGCCATCCGAAATCTATCTGATGTAGCCTGGAGTCCATTTCTTTGTGTGCTGAAGAAGAGCAATATCTCTGCTCAATGTGCCATAGTGAAATCAATATATATTATTCAGCGTCATGACATCTCACCTCCATGTTTGTCTCATCGCAATGGTTTGCTTCACTATTTTATGTACTCGACAAAATAATTTATTTTTCATGCGTTTCATTGTTCATGTTACATGATATTAGATGTAATTACTAACGGCATATGAATGGCTGAACATTATTCGATTTTGAGTTTATAAGGCCTCAGATTTACCAAAAGCTTTGCTGGATAATACGCTTCTGTTACAAAAAGCAGCCAAACAGCTTCGAAATTTCTTAAGCGATTATCTGAAACTTCGTTTTAACTTCAAAATATCAATCTTTCTATGCGCAAAATCATTTAAGATTGTTGTTAAATTCAGTTGATTGTATCTACTGCATCGATCAACTTTGGTTTTAACAACTTAAATGAAGCTTGCTGTAGCGAACAGATATGTCGTTAGGTTATTCTCTTAGTTACCTAAAACAAGTTTTCCTTAAATGTGACTTGATATTAGAAAAAAGTGTCCATCACATTTCAATCCAAAGAAAAATTTTAAGTTAAAAGAGAAATATTTACTTAATGATTTTGGTATGAAACAATTTTATATGACATATGTAGTAAGATTTTGCCAAAAATTAACAGTACTGTACTATTTTTAAAAACATAAAATGTTTCTAGAAATAATTACGGAAAACACCTAACGCTTGTTGTTTTCGCATTATGATTTTTTTCTGATTCCTTAATGTAATGTAGAAACACTGATATGGTAGCATTTTCTCCCATCGAAATTTCAAATTTTCTGGTGTGTATTAGGTTTTCTGTCCACTTATCACAGAAAGCGAGGTACTTCACCCAGATCAAAAACATTAAAAATCTGGAATTGAATTAAAATAAAATTTAAATTTTCAACAATCTAATTTTGAAACAAGTAAAATACTGTTCTGACAGCTATAATTATTTATAAAATAATTCAACTAAAATATAATTTTAACGTCCATTCAGTATGAAGCTACAGAACAAAATCTGACGTATAAAAACTAAGAATAGCATCAACAAAACACCAAATATTCTCTTTTGTCTTTATGGTATTTGAGTATAGTTTTCTATGAGTGGCCTAATACAGCTGTGTCGTAGTCGCTTAACCTTACGCTATAATCCTACAAGGTTGTCCACAATTATACCATAGCAGTGTTCTAGCGTATTTATTGTAGCATTGCCGGAACTGACTCACGGGTTAAAGGCTATTGAAAATCCCATTCGATTTTGGGGTTAAAAGGCAGGCCCTTTAGAACTCCAATCTGGCATCTTGCCACGGGACTGTGTTTTTAAAATAAATACACTATTCTTGATGCGCATTTAGTTAATGGAAATTTCAACTCTCAATCAACGTTAAACACATCTTTTTTAAATTAATTCCAGTAAATGGCTGTTGATTATGTTATACTTTTTGGTGAAGCACCTTAATCGACTTCAAATTCGACAGTTTACTGTAGAGATTATAATCGCACAAAGTTTCTATTTCGAGGCTACAAGAGCATACGAAGTCTATTAGAGATATTTTCACTGTATTCGTAACTTCTGTGTTTGTGTGTGTATTTGTGTGTGTTTGTTTGTGTGTCTGTGGCAAGTCAATATTTTTGTGATCTTGTGCGAGCATCATCTGATAAGTTCATAACCTGACGAAAAAGATACAATCTTTCAAAAACTATTTAATTATTTAGTCCTTTGTGGAGCATAACAAAATCTTTGAAAGAATCGTTATTTTCTCTAGGTAACTGAAACATTTAAAATCAAACGGGGATGAAAAAAACGTGCTGAGGTTATATATTTGTGCAGGAAAGAGATATCACCAAACGTCATGGCAACGTCAGGAAGAGTATATGCCGTTAAGGATGGCATAGTAAAAACGGGGAAACCAGCCCAGGATGCCTAGTGGAATCACTCAGAAAAATGTGAACAGTGTCAGTGAGTTGATAATGTAAGACACAAGGTCAACAGTTTCGCGAACTGACGAGATATCAAGCATTCTAGGAACTACAGTAGATAGTATTTTGAGAGCTCGAAATGAGAAAGATTTCTATCCGTTGTGTGCCAAAATTTTTGACAGCGGGTTAAAAGGCACACAGGAAGCGGAAAATATATCCTCTTTGAAATGAATCTATTAGATTTGAACAATCTGTGACCATGGATGATACCTGGAGCATTACTTTGTGTTAGAATCAATACAGCAATTAACGCAGTGGAACCACATCATTTGTGTTGCCTCCTTGCCTCCTTTCATAAGATCAAAGCTGTTCATTGTGCTAGGTATCTATTTCTAGTGGTGATTACCAGAAAAAGGTGATACTGTTACGGAGGCACATTACACTAACCTTGTGAAGCAACTGTGTGTAATTATTAATGGGAAATGAAGAGAAAAGTTGTAAAACATGTGTTGTTTCATCGGGACGTCCTTTCAGTAGAAAGTCTCTAATTCTCATAGCTGCAAGTCATTAATGCGATTTTCTGCTTGTGCTGCAACCTACCTATTCAGCATTTCTGTCTCCCTCAGATTTCCGCCTATTTCTAAACCTAAAAAGTTAGCATCTTCACACGTAACACGTACTTGCTGATGCCTCATTCTGTGACACCTTTGAGAGAGTCTTCTAAGAGGCTGGCGTAAAAGCGCTGGATTACCGTTGGTGGATGATTACAGCTTTTCTTTTACGTCATATTATGTCTCAGTATCTGTGCATTAACTTATCTCTTATACTTTGACTACTAAACATTATAGTTTCACTTTAATCTGTATCTTGCGGTACATGTACGGTTTTTGGACAAACCACACTATCATAAATCAGTATTTCTATTCTATGACTTCCTCAATTGGTGTTTTTATTCCAGATATTTTTTCAGAAGTTTGCTTACATTACACTGATTTAGGTGAAATTTGGAAGTACTATATAACGCGATACGCTTGTACTGGGTGCTCAAGTTTGATCAAAAGAAAGACACTGCTCCTTGTTATAAATGTTCATTTCTAAGGTCGTTCAACAGACCGTTGCTACCGCCTTTGTGGATGGTAAGAAGTTGTTCAAACTCCAATAATACTGTAATTAAATACTGACATATTTTCAGACATGAAATTATCTATTTGATAACTAATTCAATTTTACTGAAATCTTGGTTGATAGAATAGCCTACATCAAACACAGTTTATCGGACGAAGCAGACTTTAAAAAAATATCAGGTGCGAATTAGGATATTTTATAAGACTAAAGCAGTTGCAGTATCTATCAGCACAATTGAATGTAATTTTAACAGTCTCTCGCTCATTCGAATTTTTTTTACAAAAAAATCGAACCACGCAAAAGTTTGCCCCACAATCAAAAATAATTCACAGCGTACCGTTAATTGAGGTTTGAAACTTTAATCCATATCCAGTGAATGCGAAATATTTCCCGTGTATAACTTAGTAACTTCTTCTAAATAGACAAAGCATAGGCTCTAGCTCACAATCTCATTACTCCAACTGAATCTCTGAACATAGAAACAAATTAAATTAAATCAGCCGGAAGTTCTTTGGAGGTTCCAGGAAACAAACATATCCCGATCACCCCTATCTATAATAAAGAATTTATATCAAAATTATTCCAAACATACTATTACTTAAGAAATCCGGTGTATAAAAACTTCCCAGCGGATATTAATTGAATAAAGAAGTATAGTCGCAATATAAATGAAATTCTTTATCAGAAAATTGAGGGGAACTATTTAGAAATCAAAATGTCGCCTCAAAGGAGCGGCCTGTCCCCGACTTCAAAATAATCCTGATAAGCTCAGAGTACATGACAACATGGTAAAAATGGTCGTCTCACGACAATTTCCAAAAGACGTTAATGAATTATGAATTTTATAAACATGATTATAAGAAAGGCATCATACGGAGCTCAACTGACATTTATTTTGACTGTGGTAACCAAGACAGCTAACGTTAGATTTTCTCGAAATTCAGTACGAAAATATTTCATATCAAGTTCTCAATGTAATTAAACTCCGGCTCTTTTGGGGCAGTTTTGTCTTAAAGCTAAGATAGTTCTTGAAAAATGTGTCTTATACGTATTTCAGTTTCATTAGTCTCATATTATTGTGTATTGAAATGATAACTGTTGTGTAGATCCGAAAGATGAAACACACAGTTCCGTTGTACTAATCGTCGTTTGAATTATGTTAGTTTCTTCTTTAGAGAAACTGTATCGCGGGCTCTATTTTGAAGCGGTTACTACACACATATTCCCGTGAGCCTGCCTACTCATCCTCAGATAAATTAACTACGCGTTAGAAAATGAGATATTAATAAGACATTATACCTGTCGCATTTACCTAGAAGCCGAAGTTCACCCAAGTTTTAAAAATTAATCCGTATCATTAGAGTTGCAGTCAAGCATCTTGTTTCCCTTAAAACGTAGTCCTACAGTAAACAATAGGCCTTAAGAGAGACTTTAGCTGTCAACGGGCGGAGATATGTATAATGTATCTCCAGGGAAATCAGAAACCTAACAAATCCCCGGCGCTCAAGAAAGCAAGCAGGTGAGCTTGACGTAATATTTTCTGCATTGTTAACTTCTGAAGATCCACTCTTTACCAACGGAAGCGCCTTAGCACGACTAACAGAATCATAAAAGAAGACGTAAGTAGTTACGAAACACTAGAATATGCCGTAACTTCTGTCATATAAATAAAAACTGGATTCGTTGAAACACCAATAATAAATTGTAACGTGTTTATTTAATAGTAAGACCCTTATCGGTTGACAGTCGCTCCTGTTTACCTTTTTAAACCTCACGTTATGTGATTCCGAAATTTATTACCAACGTCGCTAATTTTGGGAAATTGAAAGCGAGTAACTTTGTAATAATCAGCTTTGTTTATGGCATTACGCCTCGTAGTTGTCGAGGTTATTAGAGGCGGGGAAGGAGGAAGGACAAAAAAGGGTAAGAAATTCTGACATTGCCCTTTTGAAACAACCATCCCTTGATTCGCCTAGAGTGGCTTCCGGAAACCATGGAAAACAGGAATTTGGATGGCCGGCCGGGTATTCGAACATGTGTCCACCAGAATGCGAGGCCAGCGCGTTGTTAGAGGGAGATAATATTAAGGACGATAAAAAAGACTTTCGATAGAAAAAGTCTTTCATATAGGATTATCGAACGCTGTATAATAACATAAATCCTCTAAAAATTTATTGCTGAATTTTCCATGTTTACTAATAACTCTTTGTATTCAGAAAAGACCCATATACTTTTCAATAATACATGGTTTTGATGAACAATTATTGGCAGATTATTCACTTTCATTAATTTTGTGGATGTGCTATTGAAAAGGAAGTTGAATCCAGACATAATTTTCTTTACATAATACAAAAACTCAGCCTGAATATTTTAAGTGACTGTCTGGTTATCATACTATACCTTAGAATCAAATATAAATAGCTATTAATAAACATCAAATTATTAGGAGGTTTGTTATTAGTTAACTTAGTTATTATTCCAGTCATCGTCTTCATAGTAAGTTATCACTAGATGCAACTAAGCAAGGTGGCACACTTTTATCAAGTGTACTCCTGACTACTGTCATTTAAATTAAATATTTTATTTTACTTATGGCTTTACGCTTCGTCGACGGCTAAGGTCATTAGAGGCGGCATGGGACTGGGGACAAGGAACGGGAAGGAATTCGGCCATGGCCTTTTTGAAGGAAGCATTCCGGAATTCGCCTGTAGTGATTTGGAGAAACCATGGAAAACCCAAATCTAGATGTCCGGACGGGGATTCGAACCCGCGTCCTCCCGAATGTGAGGCCAGAACGTTAACCGTTCACCCACGACGCTCGGTTTAAATTAAATATACCTACGCGTCTATTTCTCAGGTATCTGTAAAAATTTAAAGTAATCGTAAACTGATAGTCTTAAAATTCAGTTATAACAAACAATTTCTAGCTGCATTTAAAATTCTTAAATGTGTGCCTTAGTTGTACAATTTCTCTCACTTCGTTTCACTAAGACTCAAATAATCTATTCCATAAAATTTGTCGGAAACAGGCATCAATCTAAACATAACTATAACAGCCCCAGCATGCCTATTACATTTTATCTCTTTAATTGAGAAGAAAGGAACATAAGATTAGGCAGATATATTTATTTGCGATTTACAATTAAGATACCAGATACCATTGCAACCAATATCATTAGTTACCCACTTCGTTATTCACTAGTGGCTATGTTTGTTTAAATTTATCCACTTCACCAATTTAATCTCCTAATAAATAACTGATCCTACAATACTTCTGATCGACTATCCAATACTTTCTGTGTACAAGATTCTTCTACATCAAATTAATTTCGTAATTTGTCTGTACAATCGATCGGTGCAGCTTATCTTTCTGATCTTTCCGCTGGTTGGGTGTGTACTCTGCTGTACTATACACGAGGAATAACACTATCGTGAGCTCAAATCCCGCTGTACTTATATCGGACATACTAATTACAGTTTATAAGCTTTTATCTGTAATCTTTCAGGAAACGCTTGGATGATCTCAACTTTCCAACTTAGATTCATATGTTTCACTAACTAAATAAACACATGGTGTGAAACTACAATAACCTAGCGATCCACTATTAAAGAGTATCCGTGCATCTATCGATAATCGACACAGAGCGAGAAGCACTACTTTATGCTAGACACGCAGTTAGTCATGTGTTAGCTCTCGTAGAAGTAGCGCGAGAAAGTGGTAGTTGCTCAGAAGTTAAGTGATGTGTTTTGAAGACTTATTCGGGCATGTGGATACGTGATACGCACTTCCGCGACGGGAAACAACTATTGGCTTAACGTCCTAACGTAAGACGAGCCAGACGATGTAAAAATACACAGAGACATTCTTGGAGAGCTGATAATGTGCTATTGTGGACTAGTAATTGTTATACATACATTTAAGGTATTGCTAATTGAAGGAAAGTATTTTGGGATTAAACTTTCCACTCACAACGACTTTCAATCTTCGGACAAGTGATATTTAAGTTCAGTTGGTGGTCGGCGTACTAATGTAAGACATAAACTATTGGAATAAAAGATATTCAGCTACATACTTCTGAGGTGTGTTTTACATATTGCTTATTCCTGTGAATTTTTGAATACTTAAAATAACAGAGAATTGTAAGTTCATTTTAGTACGTTCATCACACAACTGTGGCGACCAAAAGAAAATAATAACTTACGAAGTCTAGATGCCTCCATGAGGTGGGTCAAACTAAAGTGTCGTAATAACCTCACTTATTGTTAATAGCATCATTAATAAACAAGTAAAACCAATACGTTTTACAACGGCTTATATGGGCTAACAAAAAAATAGAAGCATTCCTTCATAACCTTAGGCTGGATAATACTATGTCGAGAGGAAAGTCCCAGAAAAAAATATTGGTTTTCAAATTTATTTTATCATGCCCTTAATGGGAGTACTCATAAATAAATTATTAAAAAAATCCTTTCTAGATTTTGCTGCAAATAATACTTTGTTGATCCTTAGAATAGAAACTTCGTTTTAGCACCAATTTTTTCCAGCCTCCTCTTCGTCTCATAGCACACATCAGAAAAACCACGGAACCCGTTTCGACGAGAGGATGATAAGGAAAGTCAGTTTAACGGTAAATAACTGTGTGTGGAGAGAAACATATGGGTCCCAGAAGTGCATTGGGCAGCCTTACTATTGATTCAGATCCAACGAAGAAAAATGTTGAAGATTTTCAGTGCACAGAAGTTTGACAAGATATCCTCTGTCAAGTTCGTCGGTGAATTCTGATTTCATGAGTGCTTAGATCAAGCTGTGAGGGAGTAGTAAAGCATCTTGCAAATCATTTCTCCAAGTCATTTTTCCTCCCGGCTTCCGGCGTCACAAGTTTCCTTCCGACAGAGCAAAAATTTATGTCGTAGGTATGCAAAACTATCCTGAATCGACATAAACTAATATTTTCCGTAACAAATGGTCAATAATTCAGTATTCATATCCACTTTATTAGAATAATCAAATTCTCCCCTCTACCTTCGTTTTATTAGAGATTTAGCAGTAATACCCTTCTTTGCCCGGAATCTAGGGTAATGCGAGAGAATGCACCTTTGTATTGGCTGCATGCTTTATTAACGCGTTCCAAGAATTTTTGCCTCTGCTCCTTCAGTGTAGTATTTTGATACAGAATAAACGTTAGGTAATAGGACTCTGTCATTGTGAAATTGTTGTGCTTGCGAGTCCGCGCTCTTAAATTGATTATTTATGTGAGTTGAGAGTTTAATTCATACAGTTTTAATGGTCTCTCTATTTGATAGTAATATAGTCTTTTTACTCTTTCTTCTTTCTTTTTTCGTTTTATTCGCAAGTTACTTTCGAAGTCCAGTATTAGTACACTATTTAAAATTATTTTTATTTGTGAGTTAAATCATTAATGCACTGGTCAGAAAAGTGACTGTCTCTCCTAGAAATCATGGACATTTCTCTTCTGATATGATTGTAATATGGTCTTTTATTTCGTTCTTCGTCTGATTCTTTTTTATCACATGAAGATTAATGTCGATCATTCTATGCAATCATAAGAAGTGTCATTGGTGAAAGTAAATGCCTCCCTCTTTTGATACCGAACCATTTTGTAAAATTCGAGATGTATAAATTCAACTATTTTGTTTAATATAGTGAACAAATTAAAAAAACTATATTGCGAGCATATATGTTATCTATATTATCGATATCTTATTTATGTTCATATTCTGAAAGATAATTAATGTATGTATATGTAAACAAATTCTGATTCATCCTAAATACTAGACAGTCAATTAGATAGTATCATAATTCTTTTCTGATATTGCATAAATGCATAATCTTTAGGCATATGCGTTATCTGTGGGACGCAGCAAAATTCGGAAGGGAAGGGAAGGGCGCGCAGATACAAATCTGAAGGTCTGAGCAGCACGTACGCAATCCCGATGACGCTACGCCTTAAGCTGACTGTAATACATAACGCGGCGCCAGAGCACGTGGGGTGTGAAACGTTTTTCTTCGTTACTGCGAAAATGTTCCAAATAAAAGAACTGTGCGTTTTCCTTCATATTATTTTGTAATATCTCCATTGTTGGATGACGACAAAGCTGACTGGGATTTAGGACACCCATTTCTTAGATTGTCTTAAGCAATGACAGTAATGAAACCTGGATTGCAGAAAAACGGATAACCTACGCAGCCAATCAAAGGAGACAGTGGGAAATGCTGCCTCTACTTAAGGGGATAGGTATAGTTATCAGGTTTCAAAAAATTTTTTTCCTTTCGATTCACAAAAATAGTTTTTACTTTTGACTTCATGTTGGTGAAAAAATTATTTAAATATCTTTGACAGTGTGGTAATTATGCGTGATTAAGAAAAGTCCTGCACGATTGACAGCACTTAAATATTACTGCACTTGAAGGTAATCCAAATCTTTAACCTTAAATATCTCAAAACAGCAGTTTATCAATTGATTTTAAAGATAACTTTTTTCCACATGCATAGATCTTTTTCAAATTTTCAGGACATGTTCTACATACTAATTACTACAGTCCCTATCATTTCTGTTAACGCAGCTTTTCAAAAATTTAAAATATGCCTATATGTTTAAACAAAAAAATAAAGAATTTTAATTTCTTGAATTTTTTTTACTAACAACAAGTTAAATATGTTATATTGTTGGTATAACTAATTTCCTGGATATTAGTTTACAATATTAAAAAAAGATTTTTGCAAAATTTCAAATATTATGCTTTCTATCATTAAAGACCTTAATGACAACATATTTTTAACTGTCAGTTTGGTTGATACATTAACGTATTGTTAAATAGTATTTTTATTTTAAAAAATCAATTTTTATATATAACTATAACAGTTCTATGGAGCTACGAAATTTGAACCCTCAAATTTAAATAGATTTGGAGAAAATGAAATTTCAATTTCTACAAATACACCCTTAAATCAATTATAACGTTGACAGTGATGTTTAATAATCATGGTTGATGTTACTAATTATAAAGCGGAAGGTACTTCCTTCCTGCTTGCCTCCAGTAATTTGGGTTGACTCAGATTTTTTTAAGCCTATGCCTTTACGCCTCGTTGACGTCGTAGAGGCGAGAAAGGGCTGAGGTCAAGGAACGGGAAGGAACTCGGCCATGGGCTTTTGAAGGAACCATTAAGGTATTCACTTAGAGTGATTTCAGAAAACCATGAAAAACCTAAATCTGAATGGCCGGATGGGGATTCGAACCCATGACCTCCGTAATACGATTTCAGAGCTTTACCACCACTCACCACGATCGGTGGCTTACTCATATAGTGTAGCTCAGATAATGTTGCTTATAATTCATAGTTCTTGTGTTGCATGAGCACAAGATGATCAATATTGGTTCAGACTTATTAAATGTGAGAGTTAATTATTATTTCCAGTTTTATTTTAAACTACATAAAAGATTAGTGTTAAGGAGAAATAGATGATCTTTGGAGCTCTCTGCTGACTCAATGGTTAAGACATCCGACTGGCAATCGAAAGATCCAAAAGGCTTCCGTGGTTCGGATTCCGCGTTAAACTGTAGGTTACCTCTAGGACTAACAACCCTAGTTGTAATACCAATGTGTACACATCTACAATAAATTCAAGCCAAAAAAAAAGCTTAACGTTGTCCTAGTTGGCCCAAACGTACATAGATGATTCTTGTTTTCCGTGGATGATACAAAACTATCAATTAAAAATATCCCATGATAGTTTTTAGTGAAAACTTTATTTTTGATGTTGACCCTAGAATTATATTTCTAAAGGTAACTGATATAGTGGGAAGCCGAGGTCTCTGTCTGGCAAATGATCGTAGTTCGTTCCCTGATCAGGCAGAGGAATCTGAATGTTCGAAACATTTTTTTTAACTGCTTAACGTCTCTTAACAGCGAAGTCTTTAAAGACGGGAAATGATGGGGGCAAGGAATGGGAAGGAATTCGGACAAGGCCTTTTGAAGGAACCATCCTGGCATTTGCCTGGAGTGATTTGGGAAACCATGGAAAACCCAAATCTGGATGCCCAGACGGGGATTCGAACCGGCGTCCTCCCGAAGCGAGGACAGAACGCTAACCGTTACACCACCACTCTCGGTGAAACATTTTCTCAAGTTCAGTCAGCCTTCTTTCCAGTGTGTACTAGGCAAGAAACTCCTCGTGGTCAGCCGGAGTATGGCATTGACCGTCATATCCACCTGATCAAGGGTGGAAAGACAAACGATTTCCTCCACGAATCCCAGTGCCAAATCGCGGCCTAACACATAATTAAACTAGCAGTTGTTTGATACATCCCAACGGTATTGTAATACAGGTTTTATTACTGTCAGTCATTGCTATACATTCGCTTCTTCATTATTATTCTTCTAGCACTGTCTGTTTACTTGTTAGAAATGTTTGGAATCCATCATGGAATAGTTTCGCCTGTTAACCGTTGCTCTTACGAGGTGCGTCCACAAAATAGGAACCAATTGCGTACAAAGGACGCGCACATCACGTCATTGTAATGACGCCACCTTCAGTATGTTATTCAACATCTAGCACCAAAATTCTGAGAGTTATGGTTCTACAAAACTCCTCGTTTCTTGTGTTAGTTTAAAATTCACGCTACAAGTGAGGTCTGTGAAAAGATTTTTCCGCTAAAAAGATGTTCGTACGTCGGAAATTTACAACAAACTGCTGAAGTTTACGATTAAAATGTGATGAATGAAGGCAACGTGAGGAAATAGCTTCAGCCACATTGACACAGGTGACGAAATGTGGGTTGCCATTGCACCCCTGAAATGAAGGAATGGTCTTAGCAGTTGTAACGTGCTGGTTGCCATTATACAGTGATGGCTGTACGCCTTGACGAGTTTCTTCGAAGAAGGATTACAAACCGTGGTTTTACGATGCGTCAATAAAATTTGCGAATACGTACAAATGTAGTTTAATGTATGTAGTAACTTACAGCAATGAAGAAATTCTTTAAAAAATCGTTATAATTTTTTTTCTGAGTTTGTGCACGCGTCTACTTTTAAAGAGGCAATGTCATGGCTGTTGAATCACTGCCGGAGGTTCTGCGCGAGTTAGAAACTCTTCTTCGTCCAGATCCTAATTTTGCATGGTTTCACATGGCTTCTCTCCATGTTCTCATCCACATAGAGAGTCGTACCATTCACTACTGGGAAATATTAACGTGACAGTAGAATGTTATTTTCACAACACATATTGGAAGGATATTATATTGCTATCTGAATGCGAAACGTACAACTATGCTATGTCTGAGATAAGGGTATATTTGTTTGTCATTCCAAGCCCTGACACCCTTGCCTAAAAAAGAGAATCTCCCCACACCCTTGTGTCTGAAATCGAGTGCCAGCTTGTGGTCATGGTCATCTTGTCCCTCCCATGCACTACTTTTCATTCCTACTCCAATATATGACTCATCGGCAGTATACCCCTTGCACACTCCCATGACCCTCCTCAACCTCCTCCTGTCTTGCAATGAATCCCATTCCAGCTTCTTTATCATATCTGTCACTGATTGCATTCTGCGATAATTTCCAGAAACAAATCTAGCGGCCTTTTTTGCGCCTGTATTTGATACTCAAAATGTGGGTCCCATACTACACTACCATATTCGAGCAATGGTCTGACCAAAGTTTTGTAACCCAATTCCTTGACTTCTCTCGTACATCCCCTCATCACTCTCCCCAACAAGTGCAGGATTTTGAAACCTTTTGCTACCACCTGTCCTATGTGTCCTGCCCAGTTAAGTTTGATGGAGTTAATTTTGGTGGAGCCTTAACGGGCGAAGCCATAGTGGCGGGTTCCATCTATTAATGACAAACCTAAATTCCACGTGACTGAGAAACTAAAATGTAGGGAGATGCTGTAAAGAAATATTTATTTCTTTTAAATAGGGTCATGAAATCACGAAAAAAATTAAAGGAAGCAAACTGTCATTTATTATTCTCGTTGTAGGAGGTTACAGTAACAATACCATTGTCTTACACAAACGTGACTGTTGAATGAATTTTCAGATAGCTTTATGTGCTACTACTATGTCTCCCATAATTGACTCCGTTCTACTGTGACGGTGTTACTACAAGATGTCAGGAATCATGAAGAAAATTATCAAATAAAACTAAACAACGCATAGAATTAACAAATTCTTCACTGAGCTAATACAGTTTTTCTCTCTTCTTTTAAATACTTTACGTACAAGGCAACATCAAATACCACATGAATAATATTTAACGTAATATACTGTAATAAAATACTGCACGTAATAATTAAGAACACAGAGGCCGCAATTACTACATTTTCCATCGGCGTTTAGCCAGCTTACTAGCGTATCAATTCGTATCAATTCTCCTTAGCGCGATAGTGAATCTGATCCAATATCGCCCTGCTGGTAAGTAAGGGAACGGGACATGCTGACCAACTAGGCGAGTTGGTTCCGCAGACTTATTTTGTGAACCGAACGTAATTGTACATTTCGATCTGGCCCACTGCGGTACACCGCTACTTTGAGTGGGGATTGCATCAACATATATACTTTATAATACTCTTCCAGAGGTATTTAGAGCGGTTTGCATGGAAAAACTGAGATCCCCTGTCAACAAAAAATTTAATTCCGTAATATCTGGACTTTGTGAAATAGAGAGACTAGATTTCCAGGATTACACTACCTTTCAAACGGCTGCAGTTACTAAAAAAGCTGAAACTAAATTCTAACATGTGTCTCTCGTACCACTATTTAAATTCCTAATTAAATTAATAGCACAGACTACTTTATGAAAATAACCTTCAAAAACAATCTATACAACTTGTCATTCTGCAATTTTTTTAGCAATAAATGAGGTTCTCTTTTACTTCAGGTAAGTTATGCACTGTTACACAGCAAAGGATTAAACAAAAATAATGTTTGCCACTTCGTTTTGGATGGAATTTAGGGGTTACATCTCTAGTACAGGACGCTACGAAGTGCGAGCGCCTAGAACCAATAAATGCAAAGTCACGAACCTATTTCTATTCTCTATCAATAAACACTATTATTACTGCCTTATTTTAAACCCATTTTTTTTTAACATTTCTTTTAAATATAATGGTTTACTGTAGAATATTTAAGAAGTTTATCAGCTGCTGTCAGCAGTTACGAAAATGAAACGAGTAAAGATGAAGCCGTAACCAAAACAATTTCAGTTTATCGGTATCCGGTTTATTTCTCGTTTAGGGCTTGATTAAATTTTAATAGAATGTGTCCCTTCATTCTAAACAGTAATTCAAGTTTGAATTTCCTTATGTCTAAAGCGATTACGTTTCATCGTTTAAGTTCGAATCTGTGCAGTTAATAGGACACATACACTACCAGTTTTTAGAACCTATTTGTTCAAGAAGCGGTAGATACAAGTTAGATTCTATAACTCTTTTTGTCGTAAAATTTTAAACTGTCATAACATTTATACGAATACTAATGTCTGTTCGCAAATGTATACGCTAAGTGAAAAACTAGTATTTTATTATTGATTCTAATTAAACGTATAACTTCAATTTAAATTAAAATGCTTTATAAATATTTCAAATACAGATACAAGCTAACATGGTTTAAAAATGTTTTCCTTCCGAATATTCATGTCTACATTTTCCTTTCGACAAGCAAGGCTCAGCAACGTGTTATTTTAATTACATTTGGTGTATAACTTGGCGAAACAAAACCAGGGGGAATGCCGCAGCGGCTTTCATGTCATATATAATTATTCCTCAGATTTAACTGAACGGAACGTGTAGCAGATTTACTACAAGCTTTTATTCGCATTTTATGAAAACGATTGAAGCCTTCTTATGCGAAGGAGATTCCTACCAGCGTAAACGACGTAATTTATTTTAGTTTTGGTCTAATTTCTTAGCTTTCCTGAATACTACGACTTATCTTTTCAAATATATTTGAGTTTTGGTAAAATATCTAGAAAAAGAATCTTAAACAAATACTGCTAAACATCTAGTAAGGGTTGTCTGAAAAAAGGTGTGATTTCATCTTCTACGATTTGAAACGTTTACAATTAACCTTACGATGTTAATTTTCATTCGAAGATGTTAATATTATATCACTGGTTGCTCAATAAACTGATAAATTCTAAAGTAAAATTTCGATTATATGAATGAAGAACATTTCTGACAAAGCGGTTACTTCAACGTTATCATAGATAACCAAGAATCTCCCATTTTAAATGACCAAATCAATTCAGATAGTAGTAGATAATTTATACATCTAAAGATATCATAAATTTAATGTGCTTTCAATAGCTTTCAGAGTAGGGTATTTGAGTCATACGCTAACTATTTACCAAGCGTGGAGGGTGAGTGGTTAACACTCTGGCCTTGCATTTGGATGGACGCAGATTCGAATCCCCGTCCGGGCATCCAGATTTGGTTTCCCCAGATAACTCCAGGCGAATGCCGGGATGCTTCCTTCAAAAGGGCCATGGCCAAATTCCTTCCCGTTCCTTGTCCCCAGTCCCATCCCGCCTCTAATGACCTCGACGTCGACGAGGCATAATGCCATAAGTAAAAAAAAAGTCTAACTTTTAACTTATGCACATAGACGACTTAATTGTATGCTGTAGTCTGGTACAAAAAAAATTAGAAAAGCACAACCCAGAAAATATTTTTGACCGTTTTCCTTTCATATACACAGAAAAAGTTAAAAAAAAAATTAGAGCAACAAATTGGACTCACGAATCATATAACCTATAAGTACTTCAGGGAAACACCGTTATCAAGGATTGAACGATTTGCGTTTATACTCGTATACAAGCGGATTATTTTTGTTTTTAACGCTCATCATAGTGTTTTATTTGCAAAATCAATTCGTAGTTTAAGAAAATTAAGAATGTGAGTGATTTAATTATATTTCCTTACAGATTTTTCGATGGTACGTTTAGATTACCAGAACCTCCGCTCTTAACACTAACATATTCAGATAAAAAATAATTTATCCATTATGAATACTCCGTATGCTAGGGTCTTCATTGAAAGGTTATTCTGAGAAACAGTGTTGTTAGCCTGTGGGCAATTAATTGAAATAGCGTTAACTTACGATCTAACTTTCATCTCACCGGCAGAAAACTGTTTTTGTTTCATATTATCCGCTTTCTTTTGGATCAAGAAAATTTGGTAATATTAGGAAATACTTAAAACAAACTGTCATTGATATTTGTACATAATAAAATAAAAAAAATTTAGACTTATTAAAGCACATATGAAATTTTATATGATTATAAGTACAATCGATTTTATCACTTCTGTGGATGTTAGAGAGTCATTTCAGTAGTATATTCAAAATCTCATTTTCAAGCTGTGTCATGAAAAGTAACACGCTTTAACAGCATTTTTTTTTTCCTCATTTCATCTCCAGTCAGCAGTAGCTCCTCCAAAAATCTAGCTGGTCTTGTTCTTGACGTTTTCATTTCACGCGAGAATGACCTCACATTAGAAGCATCAGACAATAAGGAATGCATCAGTCTATTAACGAATTTTTTAAGGCCACTTAATAAAATTAAAGTCATTTTCAATCAATATCCTTTACCAATATTTGCATATCACATCGTCATGAATTATATTACATTGAGATACCACAGAACAATATTTCTGACATTCAGTATTAAAAATAAACTCTATGCTTACCACTTTATTTTTCAGTTAATATTTGTTATAAGTAATGAATTAATCGACAAAATACGGGATTTAACATTACAATTGTATATATTTCTCATATTTTTCATATCTTATTTTCGTATTTTATTTAAATATTTCACGCAGAAACTGTGAGATGCTAAATTCCTCAGGTACATTACCATCGTCAAAACTGTCCCTCTCCCATGTTCGAATAGGCAGCCATAAACAATATCAATCAAAAATTTCGAAGTATCTTAAATTTGATAGAATCTTGAAATCATACTTGCCGCTTTTAAAAATTGTTTCATAGACGTCCTTTCAGTTAAGCTTTGTTTTTGTTGGTTATTGACGACTGTACTCAACTTGATTTGAGTACGAATTTTCACAACTGTCGTGTCTATTTCACATTGGATTTATCATATTCTCTAAACATAATAACCAGAATATTCGATACTGAATTTCGTAATAACTTTTTGTCGAAACTAAAGGAAGCTTGAGAATCAGTTTTAACTTGTGAAGAGTTTTTTTCTGGACTTCGGAAACCAAATAGGACTCATGTAATTCTCTCTGCTTTAAGTTGGAAAAGAGAGAGTGACAAAATTATCCACAATCGCCATTGTAGACGGAAAGTTTTTTGGATATTAGTTTAGAATTAAGTAATTATCTTTGGAAATTGTATGTTGATATCTAACACTTGACTTTGGGATATTAAATAACAAACCTTGCGAGCTAAATACTTTTATTGCATGTAGCTTTTTGTTCTGTGAAGGCTTCGCCAAATTGCGAGGTAGATACTTCCTTTTGTTGTTTAATATGGTCTGATAAGCATTCTGGATTAAAACAAAAAATGACATACGATAACCGCCTCGCGGCTGTTTAAAACAAACCATTATCTTGTGAAACTTTATTCATTAAACGTTTAACAGATCTTCTCCCGTTTATCCAACACTGAATATTTATTATACACTTAGTATTGAATCTCTCGACGATTTTCAAGTCAACCTTCTTCCATTACAACCAGTAAACAACATCCATAGAAACAGTCAGCGATGTTGATTGCATAACTCTTTGTGCTTAATGGTCAGCCAACTTAACCATCGCACTAAATTATTTTACTATCATTTACACAATTCATTACACCATTCTGTCTCTATGGTTGTTATCTTACAACCTTGATTATCAATTGGTCATACTATTGACTTTAAGAATGACATCATGTATTGTTCTACTTCTCCGAGACTGTTCTCATATGAGATCAGAGCAAACATATAATTCGATTTTTTGAAAGCTTGAAACTTAATTTTAACCATTTCGATAAAGAGTTAAAAAATTACTTAAATCTTAACAGCAGTGTATAGCTGATAGATTTAAGCCACTGCTATTAGTCTGATAGCTATGTACGTTCTCGCGGCTGCAATTCTCTATAAAAACATCTCGGGTTTCAAGCCGTGTCAAAACTGATGTTACCGACCGTGGTGGTGTAACAGCTAGCGTTCTGGCCTCGCATACGGGAGGACGGCGGTTCGAATCCCCGTCCGGGCATCCAGATTTGGGTTTTCCATGGTTTCCCAAATCACTCCAGGCAAATGCCGGGATGCTTCCTTCAAAAGGCCATGGTCGAATTCCTTCCTATTCCTCACCCCCCATCCTTCCCCGTCTCTAAACATCCTTCCCCGTCTCTAAAGACCTCGCTGTTGAGAGACGTTAAGCCAATAAAAAGAACCTGATGTTAAGCGGGGATTGACAATGGAAGCAATGCAAAGCTTCCGAAACTTCGCCAGACGACTCAATTTTGTCGCGGCTTGAAACTCGAGAAGTTTTATAGTGCTATTAGTTTGATTGAAACTGGTAAGTTGGAGCTATGGTTTCACTTTTCTTGGGAAATGTAACTCGTTTATTCATGGTTAGATTTCCACCAAATAAATACACATTTCCTCTCATGTTTTACGTTATTTAAATTTTGACCTCAATATCTACTTTGTGTTCATAGTTTACTGTTAAAGTTTCACTGAATTTCTGTCAGTTTTCTATTAAACGAAAGCAACGACTCATATATCGATTGTACGTTTGTTGCTTTCTTTGCTCGATACAACTCACAAACATGTGGGATTATCAGTTGGTTCGGAACCGGTACTGATACACCACATGCTTCAGAGGCTCCAGTGGTAACCGTACTCATATGAATTAAGTTCGCTCATGGGTTTTACGTCCATACTGGCAAAACAATTCCGAACATATTTTTTCTTGTAACATTAAAACTATTTTAATCCTCTAGTTAAGCAGCTCTGTACCCGGGGCCTTGATATTACCTTGAGGGTACTAAGTATCTAATCTATTATCCTGGAAGGTAATGGACGTAGGACACAACCCTCGTAAAACTGGAATTACTGGTTTATATTCCCGTACGTTCACTGAATAAAACGCCTGTTCCCTGTTAAATTATTAATTAAGCCTACAAAATAGTTATGGCAGCACGATTGACACCGCTGTTCTATTAAAAAAAATACCTGATTCACCTGTTCGTCATTTACATTTTCAGCTACATTTTCTATTAGCCCAGTCACAAACGAATCACAGTACATGCAACAATCACGTTTCTGAACAGTGTGATTCGTAGGATAAAATAAAATTATCAAACAGAAAACTAATCAATCTAATGAAAGGAATGTAATAGGACACCTAAAAGTTGTTATTAGTAAAACAATATATTTGGTTTTTTTTTCGTATTCATAAAATTTACAAGAGTATTATGTAAAACACTAAATGAAAAATAACGACAGAAAAACCTTTCAAACTGAATTTCAATTTGCTGTTACTATATAGTTCCATATGAGCGTCAGAATATCTTGAATGTTATTTTATAAAACATAAACAGCTCACATACATTAACACAAAATGTTATTATTTTTGGAAAAGTATTAGATAAACTAATACAAATCCATACACATCAACATTTAAATACAATGTCGTTATTTACCTAATGGCTGGACAAGAAATTTAACAAAACATGTGATTGCTTTGCTAATTATTGAGATCATCGAAATTAATCGTTTGTTCCCAGTAATCAACAGTATCTTCTTTTCATCCACGGCTAGGAAATTTATCACAGTTATAAATTCATTCGTCAGCAACGTGAAGATCAAACTATATAATATAAAAGACTTAAGAAAAAAATCTGTGGATAGAAACATGAGTATGAAAGCCTATAATTGCAGATTGTATCATTGTATAAATTATTATGAAATTCCTACAAACTCCTAGATGATACGTAAAAATATACCATACCAAAATAGCCCCCCTAAATTTAAAATTACGAATTTCTGTGATTTTGGTACTTCCTTATACTTTGACATACGGAGAAATTAATACAGAAAAATAACAGACATAATTCTTATTAATTAAGAACGCCATAAATAGCAAAAACTCTTAAAATAAGTCACTCTGATTACAGGAAAAAAAACACAATGTACCAAATTTACTAAAATTTAAAAACCGAAATTGCATGTTTTAGAAATAAATAATTTATTAACAAAATGGGAAAACACGCTGCACGGAACACTTCCAGCTGTTCGCACTTTGTCCATACCTCTGGCGATCAGAATCTAAAGTTGGCCAACAACAGCTCGTCTTGGTCAAAACGGAGAAATTTATGTGAGGTATATACCGGTCAAGCCTTCAGAATTAAAGTAAAACTATTACCAATACACGAAAGGTATCATTTGATCACAAAATCTCCATGCTCTCTTACAATCCTGGTTGTCTACCAGAATACGTTTTACAGAGTTTGGAATAAACAGTTAAAACCAACAAATACAATAAACAGAGCCAATAATCCTTGTTATTTGGTAGTAATGGTAAAGTGCCGGGTAAGTTTATCTCATACACAGACATAACATCATGTTCCCATTAAATCATATTTGGCAATATGCTGTTTCCTCACATCGAAACATGTAGCGCTGACCACAGATGGTTTGATTTATTCCTTCCTGATTAATATGTTAAACTAAACATTTCTTCATTGATTAAAAGCAGCTCTTAACAAAAATAAAACATGAACAGTATTTTTGCGTCACATTTTCATTAAATCTGAGATCTAAAAATTCGTTAAAAAAAAAAAGAAGATATGAACGAAAACGAATAAAAGTCAATAAGATACTGCCAAATTATATTCTCCGCACAAAAGTGAGTTAAAACTATCCAATTAAACAATTTCAGAAATTATTAAACAGCTCGTATGCGTTACCCATGGATAGTAGAATAGAAAACGATGTTGCATTTCTGTAAAAACAAAACAAACAAAAAATATTGTGCTGGTGAAGTCTCATGCCAATGGAATCATCCAACTAGAAGTGGCAGTAGATATTGTGAAATCTTCTCAAATATGATCAGAATATATCTGTAGAAGAAGCTGGTGGTGAAACATCATTTTAATTTTGGAAATATCCTAATTTTAGGCGATTAATTCTTAACGTAGATGTAACTGATTCCTTCGTTTGATAGTAGTGATTTATGTAAATGAAAACTACTATTTACATCGCCTATGAGTTTTAAGAAATTAATGCATCTTTAAAAAAAAATAATAATAGGAAGGAGCCAGCAGTTTCCCCTGTTTTTATACAACCGCCTTTAGAACAAAAATCAAATCTCTGATGGCTTTTCGTCCATTGAATGCAACGATTGAAATTTTTTTCAGTTTTTTTTTTCTCTTAAAGAAAAGAATGCATAAGCTTGGACAAAAAATGAACAAGTATTTTAAACAGTACATGGCATCTGCCAGCAACGCACTCTGGAAGCCGCGGCGCCGTCGAAGAATCGCGATAGGCACAAAGCGTCGCTCACCTGTCGTGTCGGTGGAGTCGAGAGCTGGAGTGCCGGCTGCTGGCTGCAACGCAAGATCGCAGCGGCCGCCTCGCGCCCGCGCTATATACCGCCCGCCTCGCCTCCCTCCATCCCCGTCGCGCGCACACGTTCGTCCCGCCCCCGGTCCAGCTTGACACGGGGGCCGGATACGTAAATCACCAAGTCTCAATTAGCCGAGCTGACCGCATACTGACAAAACCGTCGCCCTCCTTCGCTGAAAACCAACACCACTACCGAAATTTACAGCCCCACTTTTACGATAGTACTATTACTTTAAAATGTGTAACTCTTTTTGGGACTTAATACAATTCCTTATAATCTAAACAAGTGCAAAAAGACGCTCCTTCTTCTTTGCTTATGGCTTTGCGGTTCGTCGACGTCAAGATCATTAGAGGTAAGAAAGTACTGATGGCAAGGAATCGGAAGGAATTCGTAATGGCCTTTTGGAAGAATCAACCCTGCATTCGACTGCAGTGATCTGGGAAAACCAAAATAGAAAACCGTCTGCCTTAGATGAGTTTTATTTATCATTGGCTTGGTTAAATTTGGAGCTATAGTTTTACGGCCGCATTTTCTTGCAGACGCCAAGAATTTTATACCTACTGCCACGTCTCACTAAGTGTTGCCATCTGTCTGTGAAACTTCAAACTGTATTAAGCGTAAGATAAGTGGATTTTTTTGTTTGTGAAATGTGTGGTTTCTATCTGAGTGATGCCGCTTATATGTCATGAAAATACGATTGTTTGGCTCATATAATAGAGTCGTCTGTTAGGATAAAACGTTTATATTAAGCCTTCACTTACCTACTTCACATTTACAAGATTATTCGCAATGCAAGAACTTTATTCCTCTGTAGAAACAAACATGTGAGGTATACGCTTAGAAACGACCCTTTATGTGGGGTTTACGAGCGTATGAGAGGATCTTATTCTCCACATTAATAAAATCAATCACTACAAGTGTGTACCTAGCGCGTGGGTGAGCATTCGGGAGGACGCGGTTTCGAATCGCCTTCCGGGCATCCAGTTCTGGGTTTTCCATGGTTTCCCCAAATCACTCCAGACAAATTCCGGGATGCTTCCTTCAAAATAACATGGCCAAATTCTTTCCCGTTCCTTTCCTCCATTACCATCCCGTCTAATGACCTCAACGTCGACGAGGCGTAAAGCCATAAGTTAAAAAAAATGGAAGTGTGTGTAGTTAATAAGCGTCTGATTCGAGTGCACCACAAAAATTAACCTCTCCCCTAATCTCCCATGCTGGCTATTCACACCTGTTTAATTTTTCCTTGGACGAAAATAACTTATTTGTATGACTCATCACGCTTCTTGGTATAACTTCTTGCATTTTTTGATGTTTTAGAAGACTAAAATGCTGAAACAAGTGGTAGAAGTTCCAGGAGAAGAGTGTAAAGTCTGAATGTGTGTACTTTGAATCAAAGTAGATTTAGAAATTATTTTTTCCTCGATAATTTTTGAGAAACGTAAAGTGATTATATTTATCTTTACTTCCGAATGTTTTGCACATTATATGTTATTCTCTGCTCTAAAGAACTGATGATACTATATTATATTTATTTCCAGCGTAAATAGAGAACAGTGTTTAATTAGTAATACCGCAGATTAAATTTCACAATGTATTATTCAGTATTTACCATAATATTTTCCATATATCGCGTTATCTTATATATAAAAATCAATGTTTGTGGGTTTGTGGGTTTGTTCGTCTTCTATGCATTCCTGTACCATTTATCAGATTGCAATGAAACTTTGGAGAGTTTTCGAGTGAGAGTCTGCGAAGGTTCCAGTGAAAAAAAAAAAATCCAAAAAGTCACCCCCTATTCCCCATAACACCCCTAATTTACGCAAAACCACATTTTTTATCCGATTTAGATAGGAATTTGTACACTTATACTTTAAAACAAACATTGAAATACTGCCTACATCCGGTTTCCGAATATTAATCCCCTCACCCCCTTTTCACCCCCATAATTTTTTCACCCCATAATTTAGGCAAACCACATTTTTTATCCGATTTAGATAAGAATTTGTACACTTATACTTTAAAACAAACAGAAAAATACCGCCTACGTATGGTTTCCGAATATTCATCCCCTATCCCCCTTTCCGCCCCCATTACGTTTTTACCCCATAATTTAGGCAAACCACATTTTTTATCCGATTTAGATAACAATTTGTACACTTATACTTTAAAACAAACAGAAAAATACTGCCTACGTATGGTTTCCGAATATTCATCCCCTGTCCCCCTTTGCAACCCCATTACGTTTTTACCACATAATTTAGGCAAACCACATTTTTTCCCGATTTTGATAAGAATTTGTACACTTATACTTTAAAACAAACAGAAAAATACTGCCTACGTATGGTTTCCGAATATCCATTCCCTCTCCCCCTTTCCAACCCCATTACGTTTTCACCCCATAATTTAGGCAAACCACATATTTTATCCGATTTAGAAATGAATTTGTACACTTATACTTTAAAAAAGAGAGAGAAATACTGTACACATTAATTTCACAAAAACCCAATCCCTCTCCTCTCTTTCCACCACCTTAATTACCCCCTCTTCCCCATAACACCCCATAATTTAAAAAAACCCGCAAACCGTTCGTCCGATTACGGTGAAGCTTTGGTGAGTTGTCGACGGGATGACAGAGAAGGTTCCTGTCAAAGAAAAAATTAAAAAACCCACCCCTCCTCCCCATAATTCAGACAAAACCACATATTTCATCAGATTTCAATCGGAATTTGCACACTTATACTTTGAAACAAACAGAAAAATACTGCCTGCATATGTTTTCCAAAGCGCATCCCCTCTCAGCCTTTCCAACTGAAAATGAATGAAACAGCAGTTTAAAATTTATATGTAAATATTTTTTGTTTAATCTATGTGCCCACTCAAGTCCAGCAATAGTGAAGCATTGCCGGGTAAGCTAGTATATAAATAAGAGAAAGAGGGGAAACGTGATATTCGAAATATGTCATACTGCAACCATCACACTCATATCCTTTGCAAGGAACACACAATTTTGCCAATTCCTACGGGTTTTCCAGGCCTTTCCTTCTTCCCACAACGCCGTATCGTCTTCTGCTGAGATCGTCAGCTTAGCTGTAAGCTGTGGTTCACCACCACCGCTTTCTAAATGAGGCGTTACGATCAAATATTTATGAATGAGGTACAAATACATCTGTGAACGTCAGTGAAATAAGGACAGTTTTATACCTGAGGAGTTCTTTTAATGTGTAGTAAACGCTTTACACAGATCCAATAATTGAGAACGTTATGGTGGAATCATATGTTTTTATCACGCAATACACACAATAGCCTTCAGATTCGATCACTAGCAACTTTTCCCACAAAAGGTCTTCACACTGCTTGGCAGGGTGCGAGGAAAATTGCCGCTCTGCCTACACCTCTTACTATACCCACTGGCTGACATCATCCCACCAGAATGGACTCTCCGATCTTTGGTCCAGGCATATACAAAGTCTAAACTTCAATGCATAGGACTACCGAGAACTCCTGTAAGGCAACCTTCCGATTCACATTATTGGCTACACAATATCCCGTGTTATCGACGAGTGCCCTTAAGGTGGTTATCCCACCTTTAGGAGACGAGCCTCCAATGTTGACAGCCGCCACGCCCATCGACTGAGCCAACTAACAAAGCAGAGAGGGCTCACATGGCTCCTCACATCACCTTGATGTTTGGAATATGACTGAAAACCCTGAAAGTGTTGTCGCTTTGGTGATGGTATCTGACAGTAGTTCATTTCCGCAATATGTGCATCAGAAAGTATGTTTATGATTGTACGAAATCAAATTAAATGCTGATATTAACAAACAAAAATAACTTTGAAAGGCAAGCACTTTTTGATCGGCTTATTTCTTCCATATTAAGTTGACAGTCCGTTAGTGAAGGTCCAAGGGTTCTTGCCTAATGGTTCTGATAAGAACCGTTATATGACATGATAATTTCTGTGCTCGCTACACTTCGCACCTCAGCACTGAGTCTAGGGTATTCTGCAGCCGAGTACTGCTCAGCTGTCTGGATGAATAGCACCCCCCCAAAAAGATTGACGTAGCTTTTGAACCAGACAATGCGAATAATTAGTGGAGGTATCCACTCCACTGTACTGGCTACCCCCTTTTAGTAACACCGAACCGTCTATGATAAGACGACGCAATCACTTAATTGCCCAATATAATAGGATCTGTCATAACTTGAATCTCTCTATCTACGACGAAATGGAAATACAATTTCAGACCCGTCTCTAAAGACCTCGCTGTTAAGCAGTTTAAAAAAAAAAAAAAAATTTAAAATTCAGAGTCTTAAATCAAGAAGTCCAAACATAAAAACTGCAAAACAGATTATATGTAACAATTTTAAGAAGCATAGAGATTGATGTGGATAGCCTCAGCACCACCTGATGGCACTCTCTGTATGACAATCAACAAGCACTAAAGGGACTCGACCTTCCCTGTAAGACCTGGGCTGCTCTTAAAAGAGTTAGATCGGGCCATGGCAGATTTGCTTTATCTCTTTACATATGGGGAATGAAAGATTCACCGAATTTTGACTGTGGTGAGGAAGATCAAACCATCGATCACGTGACCTTTGATTGCCCACTTCGAGCCTTCAGGGGATCACCGAAAGACTTCATAGATATTTCAAATGAAGCTTTACATTGGCTGCACTACGTCGATTTTGAACTTTAACCATAATTTAATGTTACATTTTATTACTGTGAAACAATTGTATATAATTGTATCATTGTTCATGTGCTATGGCAGTACGATAAATAAATAAACAAAAAGTAAAATATACACCATACAGAACGTCCAGTATATCTTGTACACATAGCCTGCATAAGTAATCACACCAAGATCTAACTAATGACACACTATGTTACAGAGGTGTTTCACAAACAGTACGCCTTAAAATGTAGTCTTCACGGGTTTTCCGCCGTATGTTGTTGAAATGCGACAACGAGCTTTCGGCGGCTGACTCTGCCGCCATCTTCAGGTTGAATGTTGTGCAGGGAGAACCAGCGCTGCTCCAGTGCAGCGCTGGTTCTCCCCGCACAACATTCAACTTGAAGATGGCGGCAGAGTCAGCCGCCGAAAGCTCGTTGTCGCATTTCAACAACATACAGCGGAAAACCCGTGAAGACTACATTTCATCGATACGCCGTGAAAGCCTTCAATCTCACAGTACGCCTTAAGTTCAGAGCAAGTTCATGAAATGAGAGAATAGAGTGTATAGTAATTTACGTAGTTCATGAACGTAAACTTATTTTCTACTGTTTAGAACCATCGATTTTACTAACGGGCCATAGATTTTACTAACGAGCCATCTCTGCGATTGTTTAGAAAGACTTCAGGAAATAGACTTGACTCGGTATCTGAATGAATTGATCAGAAATAGAACCCACGACCTCTCGAATCCTAGGCCTTAGCGTTAACCGCTCTGCGTGTTTTGTGTGGGCGTAAAGGACACGGCCCTTACAAAGACCTCTCCGGTCAGGCGGACGCCGGGCTTAAGTTTCAACCCCGCCGACACTAAATTAACGGCGTAATTTGTGATTCGTTAGTCTGCGATAATCACTGGCGACAACGACATGATAACAGCACTCTAGTACACACCCGACGTTTGTCTCCGTCACTACTTTTTTTCCATTATTTTTTTATGATTTCTTGCTTTTATGAGTCTGCAGCCCATCCATAAGCATCAATTTAGCCGTCAATTACGTCACTCGTTAACCTGAATTCGTAACTATTTCATATAAGTACGCCAAAATTAAAACAAATTATAACTAGAAATTTTAAGAACTTTCAACATATATATATATATATATATATACTCCTATTTTCTATGAATATGAAGTTTATGAACTTAGACAAATTCATGATTTGTTATGATCTAATTCCATAGCATTTTAATTTCTGTTTCAACTAGTTTCGCTGGTATCCTTCCTTTTAATATGCTTATAAGTTGTTAATAATAATTATCCAGTGTTGTTTTACCAAAAAAACTACGTCTGATCGATCTGCATAGCAAAGGTAATTTCTGTGACAGTCGAATAGAGTCTGTGGTTGTTTTTTAATAATTTTTTATAATTTGACTTCGCTCATTTAATATAAAAACCTTTTTTTTTACTTATACCTTCACGCCTCGTCGACGTCGAGGTCATTAGAGGCGTACGGGACTGGGAATAAGGAACGGGAAGAAATTTGGCCATGGGCTTTTGAAGGAAGCATCCCGGCATTCGCCTGGAGTGATTTGGGGAAACCATGGAAAACCCAAATCTGGATGCCCGGACGAGGATTCGAACCGCCGTCCTCCCGAATGCGAGGCCACAGCGTTAAACACTCACCCACCACGGTCGGTAATATGGAAACCATTGGATTTCTCGTAGGATAAAACTGGTTTTTAGATACGTTAGGAATAGTTCTTAAAGCGCAAGGCTTTAATTAATATCAATTCATTCTTAATGTTGAAATTAGTTGTTAATGGGTAAAACTTTATGTGTTGCAACGGTGTTAAGAAAAACTACAACTTTTAAATTGTGTTCAAGAAAAATGGCAAAGCTGAAAATATTGTTATACAGTTTTATATAGTACTATCTGTAAGAACGCAGCTTGGTTCACGTGAAGTACGGATCCCTCGTTTAAACTGATATCCTATTTTACAGCCGGGACTGTGGGTTGAACGTTATTCGAAAGCCCATCTGAACCCTATTTATTATTTCTGCTTGAACTGCGTGCATCAAAAAAAGGATATTAATTTTTGAACACTTTTCTCAAATTTATCAGTTTTTCCGACTTCGCAACAAAATGAGACATACCTTATTTTACCTCCCGGACCATTAACTGTACGCATATTGAAATACCATAAAAATTTAAGTGGTAGTTTTTCCATGAATTCGGTTTATCCAAAACTAATAGCGATGACCATTACATAATTTATTTCTCGCAGTTGCTATATTTGATGCCTACGATATAAAAGAATCAAGAACCGTTTTTGCAGGTGGTAGTGAAGTATATTTAAATCGCTCACTGAAATAAAGACATATGCAACTATCCAGTTTAAATTAGTCAACAATAGATATATGACGTAGGGTACTCCTGGCTCACGAACGGTAGAGTGGGTTACGTCAATACATCTGACAGTCCTGTTGCAGATGGTGTATAATTCGTTTTGATTGAACTATAAAAGTTTTATTTTACTAATCGGATAATTTTATATTAGTTATGATACATACGCAGGCAATCAAAAATAATGCACCAGTTCTTACGTTGTCAGTGTTAAAAGAATATGCAACCACAGGAAAATTTAAAGCTGTTTTGGAGTGTTTTGTACTACTTCTCGCATATTCTTGACACCAGACGTATTCTACCGGACTTTAAAACTGTGATCGGTGCTATCGATGTGGATTTTAAAATTACAAACGCATGAGGCTTTACCCTTACTTCATTTTTCTAGTTGTACATACATTGTCATTTCCCATCGTAGTTTAAGTCAGCTGTATTCTACCGCAATTTTATGATAATTCTCGGCAGTTCTTCATTATTGGTTATGTGGAACATCGATATTTGAGCAAAAGAATGACCTCAAGAACGGTTATTTATCTCCCTCGCAAAGCTCCTAAATTATCAGTAACAGGCGTCAAACCAATATGTCGTTAAAGCAAATTGTTAAAGAAAGGGAAGGTCACAATTAAACCAAACAATGGTAATAATGAAATCCGGATGGATATTGTAGAGATAGTTCCTTTGTCTTTATGGGTGAAAACTTTTGGATGCACTTAAAGCGTGTAGATGTGCGGAAGTAAATGAAAACATTACTTAAATAAAATAAATTTATTTACTACAAATAGAACAGAATGAACGAATTTTTTAATTTAATTGTGTAGGTTATAAAGAGATAATGTTGAATTCTTTTGATGATATGAGGAGTATGACACATATGGTCTACAAATTAAGTGCATATATCTAGTGAAGGTTAAATCGATGTAATTCCCACTAAGCGTTTTATGTTCGCCTGGTTAATATTGAGTTGCAGATAGAAAAATTACGCGGGTATAGAAAAGTCTTTGCTTCCTTCGTGGTGTGAAGTAGCATAGAATGCTCCTTGGTTAGAACTGCATATAAATCTGCCGGTCCGCTTTAGCGGCAAGATTACTAACTTAAATAAATCTACTGCACAGGCGAAATGCGCGACAAATTGAAACGTTGTCACAAGGTTGTTAAAGTCTATGAATTCAGCTTTATCGTAAGCAAAAATTAAAAATAATCCACACGGAAACTAACTTGGTGGCTGATGACAGTATTCCTATATTGAATTAAAAATTCTTTAAAAAAAAAGTCAATATTCGGCCATTTTAAGAAATCAAATCACATCTTCAAACTTTTAGTGCAATAATATCGTATGCGGATATGTTTACTGCTTTACATCAGATTCTGATAACTACAGTTCGATTCCTAAATGTAATTGATCAAAATGTCGATTTTTTGCTTAAAAAATAATTGTATTTTATGATTAGGAATTCAGTAGTGCATCAAATACAGCAGATCTTGCGTTTTTCTGTCATAGTAAGTTGCAGTAATAAATAGTAGGCTACACTGTCGCGAACTATATTTTTGAAGGGAAAGAAACCGTAATAAAATTAAAATATTAGCGAACATGAAAAATATAATCACTAAAATTAATATGTTTATCAGTTTGAAATGTGACGAGAAATATGCTTCAGCGGCTTTCAACTTAAATAAAAATTGGATTTGGTCAACTAAACTAGGCAGCCAGCTACAACTACTTTGAGTTTTTCTGCTTAATATATTTATGCATTGACAATATGTATTTACAGAACCTTACTGACTAAGAATAGACAACACAATACTTCGTTAAAACTACCACAGTACAGTCTGCACTCATACCCATAGCCTCAGTAGTCAATAAAAAGTTTTAAATTTTTGCCTAAGGCTTTACGCCTCGTCGACTTCGAGGTAATTAGACGCTGGAAAGAACTGCCGAAGAGGAACGGCAAGGAATTTCGCCATGGCCTTCTGATGATACCATAACGGCAATCGTCTGGATTGGTTTGGGGAGTACTGAAAAACCCAATTGTGGATAGTCGGACTGGGATTCGAACCCACGTCCTCTTTATTGTTACTGCTCACCCACCACGCTCAGCCCCTCGTCAAAAATGAGTCATCTGGTATAATTGTAGGTTGCTTTTGTATTATTATATTTAAGATTAAATTCGGCTCTTAGGTAACACAGGTAGATCAATGTATCGTTATCAACAAAAATGTTCAGAATTTTCAGCTCCATGACACTACCTCGACAGAACAACGCTTAATTAAAGCCGCACCACAACAAGGCTTGGAATTTGCGACCGTGGGAGGTTAGCCAACGTGCCTCTTAATCCCCTCAACTAAACATGGCGTCTCTAGACGTTTCGTAAACATTGTTAGACCAGCTGCATTTCCTCCGCCAGCCTTGTGACAGCAACTACACACAGCCTGCATACACTGCACGTACAGTCTACAGACACTACACGCATTCTACGTACACTACATACCCACTACGTACACTCTGAAGACACTGAGTCTGGGAGTGGTCTTCAGAAAGGCAACGGACAATGCATCACGTGCCTAAGGCAACAACAAGAGCTTGATTTCGATGCCGCTGTCTACCGGCAGTTCTGCATCAAATTCACCATAGTTCACCTCAATTCCGAATACATTACGACTACCGCTTAAGACTAATTCCATCACAGAAGAAAAATATTTTCCATATAATCCATACATTCCTTAAATTAACCAGTACTCACACTCGAAACGACACAGTATACATCTGTTTCTGCCATTAATACGATACAACAGAGGTTAGTGGATGATGGGTTACGGACAACGTGGGATGCTTTCCCGTTCAGGTCATCCAGATTTCCTTTTTGCATGGTTCCTCGAAAACACACCAGGTGAATACCAAGTTGTTTTCCTTCCCGACTCCCGATTACAATGATCATACGTCATCGAGGAGCCGTAAACTGGCAGCTATATCTCTATACTCTTACACTGATTAGCCGGAACAGCATGATCACCTACCTAGTAGCCGGTATGTCCCCTTTGGCACGGATAACAGCGATGACGCGTCTAGGTATGGAAGCAATGAGGCCTTGCTGGGTCGCTGGAGGGAGTTGGCACTACATCTGCACACGCAAGTCACCTATTTCCCGTAAATTCCGGGGAGGGGGCCATGAGCTCTGACACCACGTTCAATTATATTTCAGATATGTTAGATCGGGTTCAGATCTGGCGAGTTTGGGGATCAGCACATGTGTTCCTCTAACCACTCCATCACACTCCTGGCCTTGTGACATGGCGCATTATCTGGCTGAATACCACTGCCGCTGGAAAACATGGTCGTTTTGTAGGGGTGTACGTGGTCTGCAACCAGTGTACGACACTTATTGTCCGCCATGGTGCTTTGCACGAGCGCCACTGGACCCATGGATGTCCATGTGAATGTTCCCCAGAGCATAACTGAGCCACCGCCAACTTGTCTCCGTCCCACAGTACAGGTGTCAAGAAGCTGTTCCCCTGGAAAACGACGGATTCGCAAGCTCTCATCGACACGATAAAGAAGGTATCAAGATTCATCAGACCATGCAACGCTCTGTCACTGCACCAACGTCCAGTGACGATGGTCACATACCCTTTTCAATCGTAGTTAACGATGTCGTGGTGTTAACATTGGCACATGCATTGGTGGTCGGCTGCAGAAGCCCATTGTTAGCAGGTTTTTGTGCACTGTGTGTTCATACACACTTGTACCCAGCCCAGCATTAAAGTCTGATGTTAGTCCGCCAAAGTTCGCCACCTGTCTTGTTTTACCAGTATGCCCAGCCTACGACGTCCGACATCTGTAATGAGGGGTGCCCACCAAAACCCTCGACGTTTGGACGTTGTTTCACATTGGTTTTGCTACTTGTTGAAGACACTAACCACAGAACTCCTCGAACACCCGAAATAATCGTGCTAGGTCTCCGGTCAAACTCAGATAGATCGCGCACCTTCCCCACTCTAAACACGGATAGCACGCTCATTGGTACTACATGCACCTTGCGTATGTATGACTAGCAGTCGCTCCTCGTCATGTGACGCTGCTGTCGCCTGGAAGGGCTTATATCGATTCATAACGTTCTGGCTGATCACTGTATCTAACTAACTTCTGACTGCAGCTTCGTCCGCGTGGGCCTACAAAGATGAGCCAAAACAGAATTACCACTCGCTTAGTAACGTTTTGGTCCAACTTTCGAAAGCAATATAGCACCGATTCAGCTAGGCATAGATTTTACAAAGCCCCGTCAGATTTCTGAAACTATCTGATACCAAATGTCTACGCTCAGGTCATTCTATTCACAAATTACGGGCTGGTAATTTGTGGGCTTCCCAGATTGGTTTTACAGAGTTAAGATCAGGAGAATTTGGTGGCCAAGACATCAATTATCATGCTACTGAAACCACTGTAGCTCTATTCTATTCTTGTGACAAGAACATATATCCTTCTGCAAGATATCCTCGCCGTTGTGGAAAATATGAAACATGAAGTGATATAGGTGATATGCAGTAATTTACACGTAGTCCACGGCTATCATGGTACCCATTGTGAGGTCCCACTTCATCAGACATTGAAATAATAGTAATAATTATACGACTTAGTTTTTATGCAGTGTATGAATGTATTTTTTTTTTTAATATAAGGCCGTACAGTTTAGTAGTATGTGTAAAAATGGGTAAATTTAAGATTTCATGATATTTTTGCTGTGTTGAAGTTGGTAGACTGTAATGTTATTGTTAGTTTAACCAAAGAGCAGTGCTGCCAATTCTACGGATTTTTATAAAAAGTTAGGATTTTCGGATTTTGTTAAAATATCTACTGATTTTTGCTACTTTTTACTATTTCTTGATTTTTGCTTATATTGGTGTTTTGTTAAACTTTGAGCATATAGCGTTAATGCATTACAGAATTGTCAATAATTGTTAATCGTTTCCTTGCAACCGCTCGTGTGAGCCAACCAACGATTAAAATAAAGGTCATATTTTGTTTGATTATAGATCTTAAAAAACCGTAATACAAAACTATCAGCGCACTCTTTATGCACGGTGACACGCTCGTTGGCACGGCTTACAAAGCAGTGCCTTCCGAGAAGGATTAACCAATATCCGAGAGTCAAAGTGTTCGCAGTATTTAACATTTCCTGTTGCGAAGATATGCTAAATTTAATGTCAACAAAGAAAATAGATAATGTATAGTCCCCCCCCCCCTCCAAAAAAAGAGTAGGCACAGCAGCAGCAGCGATGAAAGTGACGATGTATAAAACATGTTCAGAGATATTTTTTATTTTCAAAGTAGAATATTATTTAATTTTTCGAATTTTAAAGACCTGGAAATAAAAAGTATTCTTAATGTTGGCTCTCTCTTCGATATTATTGTTTTAGTCTTTCAGTTAGCGAGTCTCCGGATTTTTGTACCCAATCTACGGAAATTTTAGCGGCCATCTACGGATATTCAAAGCCCAGAGGCTGGCAGCACTGCCAAAGAGATGCGTATTAATATAAGAAAGATGGCGGTGAGATTAATGTATGTATCAAAGCGCCGTTGTTTGTATTTGACTTTATGAATGCGAGAAGTGTAATTATTTGAGTTGATTAAGATGTGTTAATAAATAGTAGTTGTTATAAAACAACAAATACCTTGATTTTATAGAGAAGAGTATAACTAAATTTAATCTGCGAGGTGATAGCCAAAAAACGTGTGTGACGATATCCTGGGGCCACACATTTATCTTCCAGAACGTGTTATCAAGTAAAGAAGAGATTGCAAAAGAACCTGGGAGGAGTGGTAAGGATTTCTTTCATTATCGACTTAAAAAGGATACCTCGCACCATGGAAGCTCAGGTGAATGTTCCCCATAGCATAACACTGCCACCACAGACCTGCGTTCGTGGCGTGATTCATATTTCCTCCAGCAGCCGTTTGTCTTCAAAACGGCCTATGCAGATCAGACCATCGACTTTGTGTAACAAGAAAAGTCATCCGACGAGCTGACCCATTTCCATAGATCCATGATCCAATCTCGATGATCCCGTGTCCACTGCAATCGATGTCTTGGGTCAAAATGGGGTCATGTAGCAGCCATATGTAGGAGAGCTCCATGTTCAACAATGTACGCTTAACGGTGTGCTCCGAAACATTTGTACTTGCACCAGCATTGCACCCTGCCACAGATCACCTCCTATCCTGCTTTTAAAAGCACGCAAGCCACCGACCTCCATTTTTTGTGATGACGAATTTAGAAATGTAAATAAAAAACTGCTGTCCTACTTCATTAATAAATAGTTTACGTGTCTCTGGAAAGATACCTTTCGTCAAACGTTTTTGATAATGAAGAAATTTATGTTATCAAAACTTTGTGAAGCTTCTAAGAAAAATAAACTAGTATTTTTGTAAAAATAAATTTTTAATGCTGCAAACAGCGAAAAGTATCAAAAAAGAAATATTCAGAAAACATATTCCCGAGAGGTGCTCGAATTTATGACTCCTTGGACGGGAACATTCCGCCTCAATCCCTTCGGCCTACCAGCCGCTGTTTAACAAGTGACTCTTCTCCTAGCAGGCAGCAGTATACAATTTTTAATCCTCGTTTTTCCATAAAATGAAACCCATCTGGTTAATGACACCAGGGGGAGATATTTTAATGCAATACTATTTTCCTGTTCTTACTGTAGGCTTCTCCTTGTTGGCTCACAGAAACAACAGAAAAGTTGAGGTGAAGAGAAGATTTTCACTTCCTGATTCAGAGCCAGGTCACGTAGAATCGTAAGACATAACGCACATTTTAAGTCAGATCTCAAGCTTTGGAACTGTGAGGCTTCTATCTAAATCTGCTCAGTTGTTTTTGCGTGACGTCCGGACAAACATACCAACACGCGGCTGCTACTATCACAAACCTTTGAAAAATTTTAAACTATTAACATCATACGCGCAACAGGTCATACTTACAGCTACAGATAGGCTAAATAATAATAATTCTATGTGATCGTATTGACTTGGTGACAAGGTTTCTGCTGCCGGGGCTTACCGTCCCGGTCTTAGCCTTCTTAACCTAACCCGGTAGTGCCACCAGGTGGAAGGGACCTACAGTTTAACGTTGAGTCTGAAACACGGAACCGTTCTGGCGTACTTCACACTACACAGCAAGCGATGCCAGAAGTGAAGTACTGGATAATCTTTATATATAAAGATGAATGTATGTTTGTTTGTTTGTTGGTTTGTTTGTTCTTCATACAAATCCACAGTTTTCATCCGATCTCGATGAAACTTTGCACACTTATCCTTTGAAACAAGGAGAAAAATACTGCTACGTCTGGTTGAAAAATTATCTGTATAAATAACACATTTGTCTCATAACTTCGAAATACGGTGGTAGACAGACACGTTGGATGTGGACGACTCCGTACAGAGTTTGACAGCAGTGGCCTGGCAGCTGAGTGGCTAAAGCACTGATTTACGAACGTCGTGGTCTCCGGTTCAAATCTCCGTCGGGGATAAGATTTTTAAAAATTGTTTTTCATCGTAAGAGTCAGGCCTGGGCCGTAGGTTATTCGGATTGAATGTTAAACCGTAGATATTAGAAAGTTAGGGGTGAAATGCGAGACAAATCGTAGGTATTCTTGCAATGTTGTAGGTGTATACTTTTTTACGTTATAATGATCCCTCAGGTTTTGTTCGCAGTCAGTGTGTAAGTGTGAACCACAGTAATATTATTATAATTAGGGATGTAAGTCTTTGTCTTTTTGATACGTTATGACGACCAAATGGCTATATCGTTGTGATGGAATTTTATAAGGAAATCTGTATGAAGGGCACAGGATATTTTTTCCAGTTTGATTAACAGTTGTAGTCACGAAATTTTGAGACCTTATCGAATGGTGACAGAAACATGTTGGCAATTGATTCTCATAACTTGGAAATACGGCGATAGACAGACACGTTGGATATGCACGTCTTCAGACCGTGTTTCCGTGTAGTGAGCTGGAAGCTCAGTGGCTAAAGAGCTTGCTTACGAACGTCGTGGTCTCCGGTTGAAATCTCCGTGGAGGCTAAGATTTTAAAAAATTGTTTTTCATCGTAAGAGTCAGGCCTGGGTAGTAGGTTATTCGGATTTAATGTTAAACTGTAGATATTAGAAAGTTAGGGGCGCAATGCGAGGCAAATCGTAGGTAGTCTTGCAATGTTGTAGGTGTACACTTTTTTACGTTATAATGATCCCTCAGGTGTTGTTCACAGTCAGTGTGTCAGTGTGAACCACAGTAAGTCTCTGTCTTCTTGTTACGTTTTGACGACTAAATGGCTATATCGGTATGATGTAATTTTATAAGGAAATGTGTATGAAGGGCACAGGATATTTTTTCCAGTATGATTAACAGTTGTAGTCACGAAATTTTGAGATCTTATCGAATAGTGATAGAAATATGTTGGAAATTAATTCTCTTCAAGAGGCAGGTTCGACGGTAGAGTGATATAGTGATAGCTTTCCTGTCATATTATGCCAACTCGATATTGTTTGGGACTAATCCTTCGTTACCAACAACTTACTATAATTAATTCTGGCAAAAAAATTCTTAATCCACGCGTACGAAGTCGCGGGTACGAGGCTAGTGGTCTATAAAAATCCCCCTCGAGACAAAGATTCGAACCGTGGACCTTTCGTTCGCCAGTTAGTCACCTTAATCACTGAACCACGAGACCGCAACGGATATATTGTTAACATTAGCATGTCGGTGACGCGAACTCATAAGATTTTAACCATTCAAAAATCGTACAACGTGCCTAGAGAAGTTTTCACTTCAAAAACTAAAAATATAACTTAATCCACAAACCGACGGTTTGACGAATCTTCCAGAAGGAGATGTACCAAGCTATTGTATCAGAGGCAAGAAGCGTAATTCCTTTCTTCAGGGGCCTGCAGTTTAAAATGGAATCAGAACCACGGAACATCCCGGCATAGCTCATATAATCAAACACAACTCCTAAAAATTCCTACTCACGGCGGGATTTGAACCCGCGACAGGGGAGAGAACTTTCGGAAGTAAGCACCTTAATCTCTGAGCTACCAGACCATCTTGTTTTTAAGTATGTGTGTGCTAACTACTATAAGAATCGGGTAAAAACTGTGGGTTTGTATGAACAACGGTGACAAAAATTAATCTGAGGGGGTGGAAAGGAGGAGAGGGTTTAGGTTTCTGTAAATCAAACGTAAACCGTGTTTTTCTATTTGTTTTAAAGTATACGAATGCAAAGTTCCATCAAAATCTGATAAAAACTGTGTGAAATGTTTGTAAAACGATTTTGGCCATCGGAAAAACCGTCCAACGCGCATATTATATGCGCAACAAGTGGCAAGTTGGTGTCACGCACAACAGGCGGTTTGTCGGTGACGCGACGTCACGAACTCACAGATTTACCCCCGTCCGAACACTGCGTAACACGTCTATAGAAGTTTTGACTTCAAAAATTCCATATAAATCCTTCGTTATTTTTTCAGTTCACAACAACACATTATCTGTTTGTCGTTATCAGCTTATTAGGAAGTTGTTTCAACGTCCACGACGCAGTGACTCTTAAAAAAAGTTTAAAATGTTCTCCTCCCTCTTCTACACATGCACAGACTCGTCGGAATAGGGACTGTCGTATTCTGACAAATACTCCAGGATGGTTTCGCAGGCACGTTGATGTAGCTTCTCTGCTTTCAGAATGTCCGTTGGTACACTAATGGTTTTACGTGGATCCACAGATAAAAACCCAAATGATAAAGGTCAGTGGAACGTGCTCCCACCTATTCATTTGTCATGGTAGATATGTACATGTCGAGGACTGTGACTAAAGTGTGCTGGAGCCCCATCATGCAGTAGCCACATGTTTTCTGTTATTTGCAGGGAAAAGTCTGGAGGAGTGTTCTGAATTAATACCGTGTCGATAAAGGCAGTAAAAAGTGCTGAGAGTAGACACTCACCTACAATTCCAGCCCTGACATTAATCTTAAACTGGTGTCTGGCCGGAATTGTTCATCGAGGATTTTCACCCGTTCATTTACATTGTTGGATAGTACCTCGAAACACGTTGAATGTACACTTGTATCGATAACTCAAAAACGAAGGATTTTCGTATGTATATTTATATGGACGCTTATCCGTCCTCAAAGATTACAAAAGTATTTTTGAGACATCCTGTATGTAAAGAGAGATTCTCTAGCTCCCGCGTCTGTCTGTTTGATCCGGCATCGAGCAAAAACTACGAAATAGATTATTTTTTATTATTTGGTTTACACATCCTGAAAGCTTATAACCTCTCTTAAAATTCTTATGATTCTACGTGACATGGGGCCGGAGCAGGAAGTGAAAACATGTTCTTAACGCCAAAATTTTTTACAGCAATTTTTCCTTTCTTTCTGCAAGTTCACAGTACAGTATGACACCTCAGATAACTCATTCTAATGTCTTTCGTCCTGGTGGGTTTTCGATTATGAGAAAATATTACTTGCAGAAAAGCCATTGCTATAAAAACTGGCGTAAAAGCGTCATGTTCACGTTCTAAGGATCACAGTTTTGATTTCCGCTTTTCTGTGCGCAGTTTTCCTTGCTACTGCTCGCTGTTTGTAGCATTACAAATTTATTGTTAAATACTGCACCAGATTAAACTATATTTCTAATAACAGAGGGTTTTTTTTCTGTCATTAGTCTTTCGACTGGCCTGATGCAATCCTCCATCCATTCCTATCTTTGACTAACCTCTTCATCTCTTCATGCCCATTACAACCTTCGTTCTCAATTAACTGTTTCATATATTCTAATCTCTGTTTTCCTCTATAGTTCTTACCTTCGACTGTTCCCTCCACTAACAAATTAACCAATACAGCATGTCTCAAAATATGACCTACCAGCCTGTCTCTTCTTTCTATAAGCTTCTTCCACGAACTTCTTTCCTCACCCATCATTTACAAAATTCGTTCATTTCTTACTTTGTCTGTCCACTTAATTTTCAGCATTCTTTTGTAGTACCACATTTCAAAAGCTTCAATTTTCCTTCTTTTCGGTCTTCATAAAGATCCATGTTTCACTATCGTAAAGTGCTGTGCTCCACACATAAAGTTTTAAAAAGTTTTTTCTAATTCCTAGATAAATATTTGAAACAGAGTTTAGATTTTGTTTATTGTAGTGGTTTTGAAATATGATTCTATTAATACTGTTGATGAATTGTCTCCGCTTTGTATGTGTATTCATATTTTTACTGTTTTTTCGGTTTTCGATAACGTTATGCAGTATCTGCGATAGTCAATAACGGTGTGATAGTAGTAAAAGCAGTTGCACTAGTAGTTGTGGTAGCAGTACTAGCTACTGCTGCTGGTGATCTCTTCAGTGCACCCTTCGTGAAAATTTTCCTTCTGAACTGTTATGTTGCCTTTACGGTTGAAACGGCGGATTTTGATCTCATCAGTTTTGCTTGTTTTTCTAATTCCAGTGGCTGCCTTATCCAATCTTTCATCAATGTGGCTGTTCCTAAAAAAAAAAATATATTTGTTTTTAAAAAAAGTAATATAGCAAAAATTGTTAATCCCAGAATCCCACAACACAATCCAGTATTTCTCCTCTGAACTTTTGTCCCACAATATGCACTACGAAACATTTCATTAGTTAAGATTTTCACATTAAATATGTTTCAATACGATGTTTTGAGAATGTAGCAACATCTACTACGTTCCTAAAAAAATGAACCACTCTGAGACAATTCTATTACGAAATAATTGTTGCCTCAACCGTCAGACTGTTGTGACAGGAATCTTCGAAGGCTATGTACTAAAAAATTAGAAAAAAAAACATTGCCGTAATGGAAGCTTCAGAAAAACGCAGACAATTTAATTTAATTTAATTGCAATGGAGCACAGGCTCCGGTGGCAATTTCCCTACACACCCAACTTCCCGCTATCCTTCACTCACCTCCATTTGCCCTCTACAAATTTTAACTTTAAATTCTTTTAACGTTTTCGGTATGTTATTCATTATTCCCCTTGGTAACTCATTCCAATCCCTGTCACCCTTACCTAAAAAAGAAAATATTCCCACACCCTTGTGCCTGAAATCGAGTGCCAGCTTGTGGTCATGGTCATCTTTTCCCTTCCATGAACTACTTTTCATACCTAATGCAATATCTTTCCATGCCTCATCGCCAGTATACGCCCTGTACATTCTCATGACCCTCCTCATCCTCCTCCTGTCTTGCAATGAATCCCATTCCAGCTCCTTTATCATATCTGTCACTGATTGCATTCTGCGATAATTTCCAGAAACAAATCTAGCAGCCCTTCTTTGCACCTTCTCCAACTCCTGTATTTGATACTCAAAATGCGGGTCCCATACTACACTACCATATTCGAGCAATGGTCTGACCAAAGTTTTGTAACCCAATTCCTTTACTTCTCTCGTGCATCCCCTCATCACTCTCTCCAACAAGTGCAGGATTTTGAAACCTTTTCCTACCACCTGTCCAATGTGTCCTGCCTAGTTAAGCTTGTTATGAAATGTAATGCCAAGATATTTACATTTCAATTCTTCAGCAAGCAATTCTTTCCCCACCTTATATTCATAATTAACCTTTTGTTTTTTATTTGTGTATCTAATTAGCTGACTCTTCTTTGCATTTACCTTCATCCCATGTTTACCAACCCAACTAGATATCCTGTCCAGATCACCCTGCAACTGTTTACAGTCCTCTATCGTTTTGATCCTTTTATACAGCATTATGTCATCTGCAAACAATCTAATTTCAGATAGTAAACAATCAACACAATTATTCATTAGAATAATGAATAGCAATGGTCCCAACACGCTACCCTGCGGCACTCCAATTTTTACTTCCACTTCCTTTTATACCGCATTTCCTACCCTAACTTTCTGTTTTCTACCTTTTAATAATTCTTCTACCCAGCAAATCACTTTCTCATCCACTCCAATAGTTTTTACCTTATTTACTACCATTTTGTGGCTTACTCTGTCAAACGCCTTTGAAAGATCTAATGCTACACTATCAATTTGGCCTCCCTTGTCCATTTCATCTGAAATATCTTGCATATATCCCACCAACTGAGATTCGCATGAATATCCTTGCCTGAACCCATGTTTCCTACTTGAAAACCACTTACGTTACTCACATATTTTTCTGATGTTGTTGTATATCAATCTTTCCATTAATTTACCTACCACTGAAGTCAAACTGATTGGCCTGTAATTTTCGACTCTATTTCTCACCCCTCCTTTATGTACCGGTACTACTATCGCACTTTTCCAGTCTTGTGGTAAGCAGCAAGTATCCAGACTCAAATTAAATAATATTTCAAGATAAGGTAAAATGTCACACCCGGCTATCTTTAAGATATCTGTAGTAATATTATCTTCACCAGCCCCCTTATGTGTTTTCAGCTTCGTTAGTTCCTTCATGATTTCTCCAGGATGAATTTCAAATTTTTTAGTACCTTCATTTCTAATCGTATTGTTAAGCTCGTTCTCCGAATTAGACCTTCCCGTTTCTGATTCTTTGTCCTTAATGCTTTCACTAAACCAGTTACTTAAAATCTCTGCCTTTTTCAAATCCTCAGTAACTACTTCTCCATCCTTATCTATGAGCATCTCTACACCCTAACTTCCCCTCAGTTTCCTGATATAGCCATAGAAATTTCTAGATGCATCAGTCAGTGGTCCTCCTGCACTGACAATACTCTTCATAAACCCACCTTTAGTCACTTTCTTTGCTGTTATTAAGTCCGTGTTTAGATGTTTCAAATATTCCCTACTACTGTGCTGTCTCTTAACTCTGTTATGTTCTCTTCATACCAACCTCTTTAACCTCCTCACTTCCCTATTATAGTACACAGGTTCTCTACTTCTCTTTATTTTCTGCTTTGGAATGAATTTTTCTTCCCCATTTCTTATTATCTCCTTGAAGTCTTCCCACCTTGACTCTACTGTACTTGTGCCTTCCTTCCATTTGCTGAAACCTTCTCTGAAATATCTCTTCAAATTTGAAATCTGTGCCTTTTTATAATTGTACCTATTTCCCCCTTCAGTTTTGGCTGCTGGTTCACTGAATCCTCTAATATCCATCAGAACTGCGTCATGATCACTTATTCATTCCGTTACTTGACACCCCACGAGGTTATCATCGGGCTTTATTAGGAATATATCCAAAATATAATTGTCTCAAATGGTTGCGAGAAACGTTGAAAAACGTAAATTCCTGAGGCGTTTATGTGATTAGAACAATATTTCTAAAGAGACAAAGCAGTTATTTTGTGTTTTAGTACTGAGTAATAAAAGTGAGGCAGAACCTTTCACAATGAAACGTTTATCTTGTTATATATATAAACGAAGAACGTATTCTACTGTATAATCTGTAGCTCATGAAAGAATAACTAACGTTTATTACATTGCACTGAAACATCTCTGGTGAAGTTACTTTTTAAGTTGTTTTGACTCGTTTCTTCCAGTTAACTTTAATACGTTACTAATAACGACTCTCAATTAAAAGTGTTTCAGCACGAAAATAAACGGACAGCAGATGGATCTGTTTCCGTTTTCTGCCTCGCAGCAAAAAGTTCATTTATATCACACGCGTCATGGGCTCAGCCTGTTTAATAAAATATCTGAATGAACATTTGCCTCTACACGGTTTTAAGTGGATTATTGTGCCAAGTATGCGCAGTTAAGCAGAAAAAAAAAATAATACACTGCTGTCCCAATTTAATAAAAATAAATGTTTTTAGTATTGCATTCCTACACAAGAAACGCAAACAATAAAATTAATTTATCAGAACTTTATTTATTTATGTTACTACATATAAAGAAAGATATATTAACAAACGCATGCAACACGAACATTACACGGTTGTTTCCCTGGCCTGGATTTCCAATCGACCTCTATTATCTTTATAGATTTTTTTTATTGGGGGGGGGGGGGGGGTAGAACCGAAAGAGGATCGTGGACTACGAACAAGAAGGAGTTATTCCTTTCCGAGCCATCCCAGCATTTGTCAGTAGTGATATCGGAAATTCATGTAAAATGAAATTAGGATGTTCTATCCGGGAATGTGGCGCGTGCACCCTCTGATGCCGGAATCAAGAATTAAACGCTCACCTAGCAGTCTCCGTATGAATGTTCTTGGTTAAAATACGTTAATACCGTTTTGTTAGAAAAACTTCAAATTACCATCGTACCTTTCTAAAACTGAAACCAACAGAATATATAAACTGTGTTTTGGTAACAAAGTACGACAAACATTTTGAGAAAATACAAATTCTATTACACACACATATGACTTAACCGCAATTTTAAAGTGCCACTACAAATAATAATAAAAAATCCAGTATAATACCAAGAACCATACATAATTAAAAAAATTATAATAATCTAAACTTTTTACGTTATGTTGAGGCCTCTATCCACAGGCTACAGTTTTTTCTAAAAAACAGTTAACATAAATAATGCTCCCAAAACTACCCATAAATGTAGTATAGAGTGGGAAAAGCCTGCGGTACTAAATAAAGCCGTAGAGGGGAAGAAAAGATAAAGATTGTGACATTGTCAACTATCCTTTTTGTCTAATTAATGTATATTTAAATAAACCAATCACTGAACTTTTAATTATTACCTTTAAACTGTCCAGTTAGCTAAAAACGAAGAGAATGAATGCTATTGGGTTTTCGATTACGTTGATAAACAAGAGCTTCTGAAAAAGTTTAGTCATTCGTAAGCTTAGAGAGTTCATGATATTTCTTTTTACAATAGCTTACGGCTCTGTGATTGGATTTATAATTTGATTTAGTAGTCTTACCAACAGTAAAACACCATATGATATTTTTTTCTTTTGTGGATCTAAATGGAAACTAAAGAAAAATCTTTTTAGTTAGCGTTCGAACTACTTTAATTTAAATAATTTTTTAAAACGGTACTTTCATGCGTACGACTTCAACTGTTTCCGCACAAACAGCAGCAGTTTTATAGTCCTTGGTTTTTCACACATATCATGTTACGCTAATCAGTTTTAATGATATTTTGGTCCACACGATATTGACATATTTTTAAACAATATGCAGTCTCTCTCGTCTGGTCGCAAGTGATAATCTCTTCCACGTGCTAACCAGAGATTGAGCCTGTCTCTACTCAGATAAGTTTATTATAAAACAAAAATATTAGAAAACTCACATACAAGATTGACAAACACTCATTTTATCAAAAACTATAAATAATATTGCCTTAGGATTGTTTCTTATCATAAACAATAGTGATTTTTTCAACAACAAAAAATCCTTCCAGCTTAATTAAGGAGACTGCAAATCATAAATTAAAGTGATCTCTGTCTACTATGAACAGTAACGGTGCCGAGGAGAAAGTCATTTGTACGGCAATTTCATTTCTGTTTTATTGAAATGGTAGTTACGTCTCACGCAAGTCAGATTGGACACTGAAAGTACATTTCCAACAATTTTCGCGAAAACTACACACTTCAGATTGAAAATTTTCTCAGAGAAATCGTTATATCAAGTCAATGACGCATATATGGACCAAATAAATTTGAAGTACTTCTTTGAATTTTTTATATCTCATCAATCCATCCCTACCAATACAAATTTGTGGCTCTGTTTCAGTATTCTTGGAAGGACTGTATAAGTTTCATGGACAATCCACTCGGATTCCAAGCTTCAATCAAAAGCGCAGTCTTAAATTACTCTACCTTATAAGAAATATTACACGATAATACCAATTAATGTATTGAGGGTTATTTCCTGCGCCTTTATACCTTCTGTTCAATTTATTCCTACGTCTCGTGTTAAATATTTAATTTTGACTAGAAAGGTAGGGAAAAAAAATACAAACCCTGATCGTAAACAGCGTACCAAAAGCAGGGCTTAAATTTCTTCAGTGCTAAAGCTAAGCTTGATATTCAACTCGAAGGTTGGTTGAACCCTCCAGTAGGAGGTATACTAAACCTGATACCGGAGGTAGAACGGCCAACTCCTTTCCTCTTTACCTAACATAACCCACTAATTCTGCAAAAGGGGACCAACAGTTTAACGTGGAATCCGAACCATGAAGCCTTCTACCGTAATTCACATTAATGCACAGCAAACTGTTCCAAGGGTGAAGGTCGATTTAAGGGCTATGAAATGCGTACGTAGTGAAAGCATATGGCAATTTTGAAGGCGATTCGACGGTTAGATGAGGACGTTAAACAATGATATCCGATTGGCATCTTTTGCCTGTACTATCGGCACTGCATTTCACCTTCTGTTTTTATTTAAACCCACACAGATCGCGTACAGCAGAATATCAAACAGCTGCTGATCAAAGCCATACACAATCAAGATAACAATTCGGAGCAAAGGGACTTGCGCTCATAACCGTATCACTGGCTTCATTTGACCGAACCCTGCTAATCAATCACAAGTCCTGTTGCAGAACACATATTCCTATAGACGATAGTGTATTTTCCAGATAATTTCATATTATTATCTCAATCCTTCCACGGTGAAAACTGTAAATATAGGGTAAGTAAGGCACTTCAGACGTTGGGGGAGGGGAGGAAACGTAAGTTTTTCATGTGTATTTCACTTCGGTCTAATTATATCATCTCATTTTTTAATTAAATATTAATTCATTTTCTGATAATGTGTTATCAAAACATAGTTATAATTCAATAAAAATTTACCGTTTATGAAGGAACGGATCCTGTTACTTTACCAGAAATATAATACGAGACAGCGACTTAGTTCTTGAGCTAGCATTCAAAAGGTGTCCTTTGATCAGGGAAAGGCAAAGAAATTCTGCGTGGTTAACTTCAATGTCACCTTCAACCGGTAGGATTACCGGTCTATGACACGCCAAAGGGAGAACGAGAAAAATCGAGCTGTAATTTATAATATCCACAACTATTTTATTTATTAGGCTCTTGTCTAATACTTCTATAAAATAATTTCAATTTTAAAAGTATTAATTTTTTTAAAAAAAGGCCGCCAACGCCATACAATACGTTATTGGATTTTTTTTGTCTTCTAATGCACAGATTTATGCAACTCAATATTTGATTTTGCAGATAATTCATCCATCACAGGACGCCCAAAACACTTGATTGAAATGATTGCTCCGGCAACTCTTGCAATGCGACACCAGCGTTCTAGACCCTAACCTACCTAGGTCAGCAAGATATAATTTGTTTAGTGAATCTCCAATTAAAAATTCTACAAACGAGCTAAAGCACAAGCAGAAGTATTATCTATAAAAACATGAAAGACAAACTGTGAAGTAATTTATAAAATATTGTACAGCTGTTTAGCGGTAAATTCAATAACAATTGTGAAGCTCCTTGTTTTATATTTAAAAGACTGGTATTTTCTTAAACTATATACACTGAAGTGCCAAAAGTAATGATATAGAAAGATGAAAATTTACAGGTGGTGCCAGCAGTATTCTGTCGGTGCTTTCATTTTTACTCTCCTGAATTACAGAGGTTGGACAAAATCTCATAATATGAAAACCATGCTATAGAGTACGGGTTGTTGCATGTTGGCACCACTACTTCCGTGTGTATACTGCGACGCGCATGTACGGCGTGGTTGATGTGACAGGTCTTGTAGGTTATGTCAGGTTATTATACACTTTACTCTGTGACGGTTACAACAAGCTATCGGTGAAATGCGCGATCTCTCAGACTTCGAAAGAGCGCAAATCGTTGGAGCTCGGTTAGCGGGAGCGTCTGTGACGAAACCATCTGAAATGTTTAACGTCTTAGGAGCGATAGTATCCACGGTAATGACAGCATACATAAAACATAGTAAAACATAGTAAAACATCGTCGGCGAGGAGGAATAGTGGGCGAAAACCAAAGTTAACCGACGAACATTAAAAAGGATTGTGACCAGACAACGCAAAAACTACCGCGGCAAAAGTGTCAGCAGAACTCAACACACACCTGAATAACACTGTTTCGACAAAAACAATACGGCGGGAACTCCAAAAAGCTAACATTAACGAAAGGGCTGCAATTGCAAAGCCCATTATAACGGCAACCAACGCTAATCTGCGAAACAAGTGGTGCCACGATCATAAAAACTGGACACTTGATGATTGAAAGAATGTGGTATGCTCCAATGAATCATCGTTCACATTGTTTATGAGTGGAGAACCCCAAAAGAAGCCTACGATCCGGACTACCTGCGTCCTACAGTCAAGAATGGGGAAGGTTCCGTTATGATTTGGGCTGCTATTTAGTGGTATTCAGCTCGTCCACTCATTCACATCACTGGCCGGCTGACTGAGAATGAATATCTCAGCATCCTCAGTTACGAAGTTCTTACTATGATTAGCATACTGCTGCCAAACACTTCCATCTTCCAAGATGATAATGCGCCCCTATACACATTCAAAAAGGTTCTGTCCTGGTTCGAGGAGCATCAGAATATCATCAAACATCTTCCCTGTTCATCACAATCGTCAGACCTCAACATAATTGAAACGTTGTGAGGAGTTTTAGATCAGAGTATAAGAAGCAGATTTCCTCATCCAACATCATTGAAGCAATTGGTGAATGATTTAGTACGAGAATGGGACAACATTACGTTGGAAACTATTCAGACTCTCTAATAATCTATTCAGTTAAGAATTGCAGCTGTTCTTCAAGAAAAAAGGTGGCCCAACACCCTGCTAATAAATCAATAGTATGTAAATGTCAGGTGTTCATATTATTTTGTCCAACCCCTGTATGTGAAAAATTTTCTGACGTGACGAGAGCCGCACGACATGAATTAATAGGTTTTAACGCGGACTGCTATTTGGCGCTATATGCATTGCGCATTCCATTCGGAGATTGTTTTAGAATTTAACATCCCACGGTACACAACGCCGAGACTGTGCTGTAAATATGTAATTGCCGGTATTACCTCCCAGTGGCCAACCACGTCTACTTAATTACCGATTCCAGCTACGTCTGTGTCGAAGTGTTATTGTAGACGGACAGCAAACCCTACGTCAAAGAACTGCAACTCTCAATGTGGGACGTACGGCAGACGTGTCCGTCCTGACAATGCAGCGAAATTTGGCGTTGAAGGGCTATGACAACAGAAGACCGGAGTGCCTCTGCTGATAGAATGTCATCGCGTGCAGATTCTTGCTCGTCAATATACCGGTTGCACCCTAGATGATTTCAAACGTATGCGTAGTCAGATAAGTCACAATTCCAGTTGGTGACGGTAGGCCTCGGATTCAGGCAGTCAGGAGGCACTGCGCAAGCCCCATTTCTCTCTGTGGGCTGTGTTTATGTGGCATGGACTGGGAGCTCTCGTCAGAGTAACTGGAAATGGTTACATTCAGCTACTTTGAGACCTTGTCTTTGTCCTTTATGTTTAATTTATTTAATTTAATTGCAATGGAGCACAGGCTACGGTGGCAATTTCCCTACACACCCATCTTCCCCCTATCCTGCACCTACCTACATTTGCCCTCTACAAATTTTATCTTTAAATTCTTTCAAAGTTTTCGGTAAATTATTCATCATTTCTCTTGGTAACTCATTCCAATCCCTGACACCCTTACCTAAAAAAGAGAATCTTCCTACACCCTTTTGCCAGCTTGTGGTCATGGTCATCTTTTCCCTTCCATGCACTACTTTTCATACCTATTGCAATATCTTTCCATGCCTCATCGCCAGTATATGTTCCCGAACAACGATGAATTTTTCCAGAACGATCGGACCAAAACCGTTCACCGTTGGTTTGAGGAACATTCCGAACAATTCGGGTGAATGGTTTCGCCACCTAAATCTCCAGACATGAATCAAATGGAACATATCTCTGACATAATCAAAAAGTCAATAGTACCGGCAAAACTTTAATAAGTATCAACGACTATAGAGAAAGCTTGGCTGAATATATATTCATGGACTTCCGACGATTTGTAGAATCAATGCAACGTCGGGTTGCATTTCGCCGGTCAAAAAGAATCGACGCGATAGTAAAAGGTATTCCGTGACTTTGGCACTTCAGTGTAGGTTTTGCTTTGGCAAACTGTCATCAATGTTATGACAGAAAAAGTGATAATGTGTAGATAATCTCAAATATTGCTAGATTATAAAGATAAAATAAACCATTTAATTTAATTTAATTCAATGGAGCACTCGCCCCGGTGGCAATTTCCCTATACACCCATCATTCCCCTTTCCTGCACGCACCTACATTTGCTCTCTACAAATTTTAACTTTAAATTCTTTCAACGTTTTTGGCAAATTATTCATCATTTCCCTTGGTAACTTATTCTAATCCCTGACACCCTTACCTAAAAAAGAGAATCTTCCCACACCCTTGTGCCTGAAATCGAGTGCCAGCTTGTGGTCATGGTTATCTTTTCCCTTCCATACACTAATTTTCATACCTACACCGATATCTTTCCATGCCTAATCGCCAGTATACGTCTTGTACACTCCCATGACCCTCTTCACCCTCCTCCTGTCTTGCAATGAATCCCATTCCAGCTCTTTTATAATATCTGTTAAAAGAGCTGGATTCTTTTCTTCTCAAACTAAACCCACTGTTGCTAACATGTTATAATCTCCTACCACTACTCTTTGTTAAAATCATCGATATTCATCTTATTCTAGTGCAGCTTACAGGCTAGCCAACTTAAATATTAATACCCTTAAGCTGAAACCATCCGTCTTGCATATTGAGATATTTATTTAGCACATATTATTTCATATTTATAGTAGTAGTTAACTCACAGGTGTCCTAAACTTTTATTATTTTGGTGTCGTAAAACGGTATCTATCAATACTAAACCGCAAACTTTCACATTGTTTGATTTTAAGAAGTGGGTTTTATCACAAATCTTTACAACCAAAAACAGAAGTTACAAATATATGGTTGTAATTAGAAGTGAAAAGCTGGTGAACCATTCGCAAAACAAAGATCATTGGAAGAACGGGCGAATAATCTGGCGAAATTTTCCTCGTGAAGAAATGACTCTATCGACTATTACCAACACACCATGTAGTATAATAAGATAACCGTTAATAGCAACTTACATCAAGCGGAAATAAACAAAAATTTCTGACATCATTAGCTAAAAGATTCTAGGCATTTATGAAGGTGGTCTGGAAAGTTTCAATATAGTGCTTTTTGTTGTAATGAGAAACAGAGGTCCAGAATATCGTAAAAACATAAATTACGCAAAGAGTTTTATCGCCAAGATCTCTCCATGCGTCAGGTCTCTCAATTCACTGATAGTGCCATCTCAAATATACGAAACTAACCATTTTTATGATCTCTTTAACTTCGGAGAAATTGTGGCCATAATTTCTCACAATAATTCATGCAGCGTCAAAAATAAAGGTTGTCGAAATATTTCCAGTTTCTTGACTGTTTAATTTAATTACGATGGAGCGTGATTTCATTTCCTAGAAACTGTAATGTTAATTGGGAAACATTTAATCATCTCGTTAGCTTGCTTTTAGAAGAGAACATAAAACCAGTGTTTTGCCATCATCTTCATACATCATCTTCAGTACTACAGTAGTCACAAAAAATTTAAAATTTTAAAAACAGATCTCGTTGAAAGTCCTAACTTAAATTAAGTTTTAACATCTAGCCATTAAATACAACCCTGTACTGTTAATCATATTGATTCGTCAAAGTAAATCAAATAACTTTGAATTCCAAATTACCATAAATATCTCGAATTACTTGACTGAGGTAATGAGGAAACGTGAAAAGTTTGGTAAGCTTTTGTGGAAAGCTTAACAATTTCACCTCACTGTGGCTGCAAGCATTCTTACCGGAGGTTTGCGTAGGTTTTCTTGACAAACTTCTCCGCTGCACTTCTCGTTCGTACGCCAGTAAAAAGCACCAATTCTCGATTGCTGAAATCGTTTTTATGAAAACTGTTTGATAACTTCTTCCATTAGGATAGTTACATGCACCCAAATTCAGTAATAACCTCCAGAAAGCCCATGTTGTTAACTGTGGCTACTTGTTAACAACGGCAGTGGACGAAATTACTCCAATAGTATTAACTTCTTAAAATATTACAATAATAATTCCGTATGGTGGTAATGACCTGGTGACAGGGTTTCTATTGGCTGCGCATTCCGCTCCTGTCGTAGCCGCCTTAACCTAGCCCGGAAATCCTGTCGGGTACAGGGTACCTTCAGTTTAACGTGGAATCAAAACCACGGAAGCGTTTTGGCGTACTTCACATTACACAGCAAGCTATGCCTGACGTCAAGGCCGTGTTAAGTGCCTATGAAAATCCCCGCTGAGTTAGGGATTCGAACCGGGGACCTTTCGACACCCAGTCAGACGCCTTAACCACTGAGCCACCAGACCGCTCAATTTACAATAATTATCTTTCTTTACTTAAAAGGAATGAAAAATAATGTATTTTCTTGAATTCGATTACTCGTTGGTTATGTAGTTAATCTTACGTTAGTCCAGTATATGATAAAAAAAACAACAACCGCTTTTTTAAAAACACATGTTGAAGTCTTGTATTAAGTTACGTGTTGTATGTTACTATAATACACAATTCGTCGTTCAATATCAATAACTTTTTTCCGTTATCATTCTCTTGACTGGACTTATGAGCCACTTCATCTCTTCCTATACCAATATTGAACTTACATCTTTATCTCAGCTTAGTCATTACAGCCAAGATATAGCTATTCAAATCTTTGTCTTGCTCTACAGGTCTTTGACTGTTTCCTCCACTACCAAATTAACCAATCCCGCATGATTTAAAATGTAAACCACGATCCCGTATCTTCTTTCTGTGATACTTGTTCTCTTGAATAAACAAAATAACATTGGAAGATGGTTGTATAAGACGGGTAAATGATTTAGTGAAACAGCTTTTGTCGTAAGCCATGATTCACTAGCTTCCAGCCATCCTGTTTACATTTTCGATGGTTACCTGAAATTATTTATTTCAGGTGAATTCTAACTATTTTCTTAGAAATTTAAGTTTTTCTATTAATATTTCTTAAAATAAAACAATCACAAAACCAGCTTCTGTGCTTTAATAGACGCGATGTCATACAAACTTAACACAAATCAACCAATTAGCGATTAGAATTGAAAGGTGAGGGCTTACTACATTATTAAGTTCTACTTAGGCCTTATAATAATCACTATCCAACCGATTGATAATTACAATGACACAAATAATCGTTCTATATTCCCTGATATTTTCGCAATCTCTTCATTTAATTTATTGAAAATACTCATCTTTTATAAAGATTAATGAAACGCTAATGCAAATGAACTTTATTTTATTTTTTCACCGTACGCGTTTCACTTCATTTTCAGAGCATCTTCAGAGGCTTCTATGTGATATTTATACATCGCGTCACTTAAATTTCAATGTGGAAGCAATATGAAGTGCTGTTGAAATTAATTTTACTTAATTGTGATTCTATTTCATATACTCATATGTCGGGTAGTTTTAACTGAAATAATTGTTAATCTTCCCAAGCCTTCTCTTCAATGACCTATGCAATAAAAAAAACAATACACTGACCTGATTAAACAGTATCGCCATTAAAATTACAAGTATATATAACACCACATCGTGATTTTCACTGGTACATAGTGTGTATGGACCGGTGAAAAATACGGTGTGGTGTTACATTCACATGTAGTTTTCAACTCGATACTAATACTACACTTAATGGTGATACTGTGTGATTAAATAGCCTGCAAAATCCAGTTGTCATTGAAGGTACCATCAGGTGCACTTTACTGGATATAAAAATTAACCAGTTCTGTTATTTGCCAATAAAATCACGTTTCACATACCACATTATTTTCTGTGCTGTGCTTTCATTTAATCAGCTACTCTTCTCGTTTACTTTTGGATGTTTTGTGCAATGGTGTAACATACTTTGCAGGAAGCTAATAAACATTAAGGGTATAGCAACTTTCAAAACCTTACTAGAGTTAAGTTTCATCCATATTTTTCTACCAATACTCTAGATTCTGTGAAAACTGCACTAGACGGAGAAGAAAACCCAACATTAGTATAGCAGCTAAGGATATTGACCTAAGTATTCAAATATCATGAGCAACGCTGGCAATCTCTTAGAAATCTACGAAAAGCAGGATGTAAAACATTTAGACCATTACAACAGATATGGGTAGCAACCTCCACAGCAGCAACATATAAAAGTCTCCGGGATTCACTTCGCTCTTTATTGACTGAGTGCATAACATTGCAAACAGAATTTGAAATTTGAGAAATGACTGGTATATAAGTGAAGCTGTGATTTCATGTCATGTAATAGCTGATCGTATGTGATATGGAGCCAGAGTATCTAAGAGAATCCGGCAGGACCACGAAACCTGACAATGCTGTAGTATCACAGATACAAGGCAGTGACGGATTATTCAGCCTCATCTTAAATTTTAACGCAGCAATGGAGCTCTACAACGGGTGCGGCATTGTCTGCCTCCACAATTTTCGGAGGACTACTTGCCAGGTTCTCATTAACGCGAACTCTCTTGATCAGAAATACTATGGTCGTATGATCACGGTCAATTTGACGCGTTCTGCTTTAATGTTATCTGAAATGATGGCCTATTATGATTTAGAATATATGTCCTCTCGGAAAGTTTAGTGGCACAAATTATGTGAACACAGAGTGTGAGTTGAATTACGAGTTTCGCCTCTCAACAAGATATTATCAGCGACGAATCTTTTGTTAAAAATTTTTTGCGTAATTCTATAATTTGCAGATTGCTTTTACTTACTATTTTACATTAGTGTAGAAAGCGTGGTAGCAGGTCATCTGGTCATTTTTTCACAAAGCATATTGCATTTAGAACCGTCTGCCAAAATCACATTAGTTTGATGTATTGGTATGGTGTACTGGTAACTCTAATTTTGAAACTGTTTGTCTGCGTATTGTTTTCATGATCTGTCTTAATTTTGTGTATAGAGCATGCGCGCTCGTGTTTGTTTGAGCAAAAGGAACGGTTAATGTTCTATTTTGTGTTTTTTTATTGTATTTTTGTATCTTTCCGATTATTGTATGTTTAACAGTTTGAATAATATATGGATTATTAGATTTATATGAGTAGTTTAGTACCTGTTTACCGTTGGTTATAGCAAATTCAATTAATCAATAATTCATCAGTAGTATTTTCTTGATTATTTCCGATTTCAATATGCGTAATGCGATTGTTACAAGTTCTGGAAAAGCGAAAGGAGCGTGCGATCTGTAGAGAATACCTGATAGCAATGGCCTGGCACACCATCACCTGAAATTTTCTAGTCTGTCAAGGATAAGTAAGTACAGCCTCTACAAAGGAAACAGAGAGAATTTTCTAACGCATCGCGTATGTCGGTTGCTGAAAACAGCTGAATTACTAATATAGCTGGCTTCAACGAGGCCTCGGAACTGTAAAAAAAAAAAATTACGTTTTTCTCCTTTTTGGAAAACGTTTGTGATAAAATGAAAGGAAAATAAGTATAAGACCTATAGGGTACTTTGGTATGGAGACTCAATGATTTCATCACCAGACGTCGACACTAGAATACACTGCGGTAGTAGGCTAGCAGAGTAGCTGAGACAGATTCAAGAGAAATTATTATTTTCTACTGGCTCACCACTTTCTAGAGCGTTTTGTGGAAAACGCTAATTAATTGTAACGTCTGTAACAAATTTCAGATAAGGAGTTTTTAGACACGTCGTCCATTTAATGTCTTTAATTCGTAGTCTACTAATTTAATCGTAAATTTTATGAAATTATGTATTATTGAAGCACATTGTTACTAACAAAAAATTTAAAATCTTCTATAACTCTTTTCATACTAAACGAAACAATCGTTTGTTTATTATTAACTATTTTTCTCTCTCATGTTCATGTTTCTGTACGTCCAGTGCCAAGACAAGAAAGCGACGCGCATATATATATATATATGTATAGTGTGCTTAATACTTTATAGCAATTTATCAATGTTTACCATGTTTGGTAAATCGAAGCGGCTAGATAACTCTGCACCCAAAGAAAAATTGTGGATAGCAACTGCAAGGGACTCCTCAAATGACTGGTACTGACCCTCTGTTGTAGGCGATACAGATTACACAGAAATTTATTTCACTACCAGATTCGTTATAACAAACATCTTCCCACAGTTGTAATTTTGCGTCTATTTTGGTCATAAAGCGATCCTTCCACTATTGAAAATATGAAGTAAGTAGTTACGAGAGGAGGAAGAATATAAAAATATATAAATATCAAGCTATAGGCCACAATCATTTAGCGCCCCTCCATTGTGATCAACAATTGAATTATCAACATCAGCACAGGCCCACAGGTGTTATACGCTGTTGATTCTCAACTGGCGGTTCAAGGTTATATTCCCCTTGCCCCACTCCTCACCTCATCCGCCCACCCGTTGCCTACCCCTCCAAGCTGACCGACGTTTCTAGGCAGGTGAAAGGCAAATTTGTCGACGTGCACTCTTTCTCCTACTGAAATTAAAGATTTCTTTTTCTCCTGCCTAAGATCTGCTGGACAATTTTGCTATTTACTTTTAAAGATGTCAGATTAATTTAACTGCGAAGGAGCACACGCTCAAATGACAATTTCCCCACATACCTATTTTCCCCATTCTTGTAGCCGTCAACTTTTGACCTCTAAGAATTTTAATATTATATTCTCTCAGCTTTTTGATAAATTAATCATCACTTCCTTTGGCAATTTATACTAATCTCCGACTTCCTTATCTATGATAGGAAATGTTCCCAAGCCCATATGCCTGAAATCGAGGAACAGCTAGTGAACATGGTCATCTTTTCTCTTCCTCGATGAATCACTTTTAATTGTTCCACCATTATCTTTACACGCCTCATCGCCAAAATATGCCTTGTACATTTCCAGAACTCTCTTTACCCTCATCTGGTATTCCAATGAATCCTACTCCAGCTCCTTTATAATATTATTTACTAAATGTGTTCTGCAGAGTCAAATATAGCAGCCCTTCTTTGCACCTCCTCCAACTCCTGTATTTGATACCCAAAATGTGGGTCCCATACTACACAACCAAGTAATTGTCTGGCCAAAGTTTTGTAAACCAGTTCCCTCACTTCTCTGGTACTTCCTCATCACTCTGTCCAATAGAAGAGAAGGTTTCCTCTCGCTTACTATCAATAACAATCTGTGCTCAACTATTATCTTATCTTGTGCTCTACAGCATAACTTTCATGGGTTTCCTCCATGAATTGGAGACATCCCTCACATATATACAGATACTTGTTACCTTTTCGGCTATCTTGGTTTTTGAAGTTCTCTTCTGATTAATCTCGATTATTGACAGGTATGTGTTCAAATTTGGCAGGAATTCCTTAACGATAAACGGCGACTGGAATAACTTCTTGATTTATTGATAACTTTAGAAGGCCGTGTTCGAGCAGTTGGCCCCCGAAGATTATTAAACCAAGCACAAAATTATATTATAAAGCTTTCAAAATGATACAGGCAGCGGCATAAATAAGTTAATAAGTGGTGAGCTTAGTTACATGATTGTTTGTTAAATTGTATTGACTGACATGTGCTAACTATATCTGACTGCAACTTACTGGCCAACTAAGCAGTCACTCGCCAAAAACAGCCAGCTTATAAAAACAATAGAATTATCGAGAAGGCGGCACAAGGCCGTTGCAAGGCAAATCCTTGACAGTAAAACATTTTTAATTTCTCACATGACATGACATGAATTGCAGATATTTCAACTGACATAAAATTATTACAAAAATTAGCAGAGTTTTTGAAAGATTTTGAATGAAATAAACAGCTTAAACATTTTAACTGAAATATGATCTCGTGGTACTGTTGTTCCAGAAATACAATTAGTTTGACTTTAATTTAATTTAGGTAGGACGAAAACGACTGCGCCCTTACATTTCCCATTTCGTAACTGTGATTTCATGATATTTCTTTGAAATCGCAGATTACTTTCCTTAAAAAAGATAATAATAATCATAACTTCCTGCTCAGTTTTTAATAAAATTAGAAGATGGCTGTGCGAGAAAAAAAATCATAAACCGTTTAACGTAATTCATGAAAGAAGATGGAGGTAATCAGCAAAAGATTAACATAATTTCAGCATTCACAAACACAAAGAAAAGAACGTTATGTAATTTTCTTTCATGCTTTTGATTAAACGTTCGTTTTATGTGTTATTATAGTCCACCTGTTAACGATTGGGACTATTTACCATTCCATTTAACTGGAATGAAATACCGGGGAAAGCATTCACGCAACTGTTTATTAAAATAATCCAAGGGTATCAATAAAATATGGAACCGAAGCGGGAGTGAACCCGGCTTTCGGGGATGTTGTGCGCTTGCAACATAGCCTTAATTACTACCGCCAGCCAGCCGGTTGGTTCTATCCCAAACTCAAGCAATAACGCGCTAAGCTCCCTCTCCCCATGCGTCCACCTGTTGGACGACATCGTGTAGCGCCTGGTTGCCTACGTACCGACACGCGTGGGAGTTATTCGCCCACACAGCCGTGCATTTGCGAAAAATGCGAACAACTCTATGGTACTCTAGTCAAGGGGAAGCATGGGACACAGGGTCTCTAAGTGTTTAACAGAGTCGGGATTCTTTAATCTCAATTATACATAAAAAAACTCTGCTTTTGTATTTTATTTGTTCAACATACTTCGGCTTTAGAAAATATACGAACAGACTTAGAAATTTTACGGGGTATTCCTATAAAACCTTAAGATACTTTCAACTAAAATATGTTATAAAGTGAAAAGATGTGCTATGCGAAACAAAAACAGGGAACCCAAACCTAATTTTACCACTTTGGTTGGAAAAAAATAACCAATTGGCAGTCACTGCCGACTGATGACAGGAGTGAAACCTTAAAAACCTAAAACTATTAATATCATACGCTCAACACGTAATACCTATAGCAAAAAATATACTAAATAATAGTATTCAGTTTGGTCGTGATGACCTGGTGTTAGGGTTTCTAATGGCTGCACATTTCGCGCCTGTCTTAGCCTCCTTAACCTAATCCGGTAGTGCTACCAGTTACAGGGGACCTACAGTGTAACGTGGAATCCGAACCACGGAAACATTCTGGCGTACGATCGGCACTTCACTCTCGATGCCGCTGGTGCATAACCATGTACAAAGTGTTAGGTGTCTTTTTCCACTCTGAACCTTGACGTGTTGATAGCAACTTCCAGCGTATATCTTCAGGGACAATGCCAGCCAATATCTCCACCTCTGCCACAGGTCACGGTCTGAGGCATTCCGTGATAAGTTCTGTGGAGTGCAATAAAAACTGCCACTCAGGACAGACGCACTCTATGGCTGAGTAGCATAATGCTAAGGCAGAGGTGCGGATCACGTAATTTTATATCTCAACTGACGCCCAGAACGTGGAGCTATGACAAAATACGAAGGTCGCCCACAAAGTAAGTTCCGTTTCTATTTCTATCCACGGCAGCGCTACTATCGCAGTTCCGAGCATGCACGGCAGTTACTCTGACTCAAGGAGAAGACATGTACGCCATTTTCAGATCACTGCTGCCGACGTGTGCTTTGTACTGCTTCTTTATAATGTCAGCCGTAATTGAAAATGCCGCCGCGTGCGAAATCAGATCGGTGATTCGTTTTCTAAATGCAAAGAAAGTTAAACCAAAGGAAATTCATCGGTAAATCTGCGAGGTTTACGTACAAAATGCTATGAGTGATTCAATAGTTAGAAGATGGGTCAGAATGTTCAATGAAGGACGTGATCAAGTGCACGATGAAGAACGAAGTGGACGCCCGTCTGTGGTTACTGATGAACTGGTTCACACAATTGAAGAGGAGATTAAGCACAACCGTAAGTTTACACTTAGTGCCCTTGTTATGGAAGTTCCGCAAATCTCAAGATCACTAATTCATGAAATTGTTACTGAAAGACTGAAATTTCGAAAACTTTGCTCAGGTTTGGTACCCAAAATTCTAACAGAACAACACAAAAAACAACGGATGGGCAGTGCACTTCAGTTTTTGACATGCTACAATGAAGAAGGCGATGGTTTTCTTTCTCGGATAGTCACGGGGGATGAAACTTGGGTATCGTACGACACCCCTTAAATAAAACGGCTATCAATTGAATCGAAGCACACTTCATCCCCAACGAAGGTTAAGCATAAGCAAATCTTGACATCTCGAAAAGTCATGTGCACCGTTTTTTGGGACAGGAAAGGCATTTTGTTGATTTATTTCTTACCACGAGGCCAAACAATCAATGCACATGGTTACTGCGACACCATTAAGAAATTGCGTTGCGCAATACAGAACAAGCGCCGAGGATTACTGTCAAAAGGTTTTTTTTTTTTCCCCCACGATAATGCCCTACCTCACACAGCAAATGTGACCAAACAACTCTTACGGGAATTTCACTGGAACATGTTAGATCATCCTCCGTACAGCCCGGACATCGCTCCTAGCGACTTTCATCTCTTCTTACACCTAAAATCTGTCCTTGGTGGTCAACACTTCAACGATGATGACGAGCTGAAAGAACATGTTACCACATGGTTGAATACACAGGTAGCAACCTTCTATGAAGGAGGCATACAAAAACTTGTACCACGCTATGACAAATGCCCAAAAAATTTCGAAAGCTATGTAGAAAAGTAGTTTAACAGTTGTAGATTTTTTTATAATAAATATTATTTATGTATCTGTACAAGTTTGTTTTATATAACCAAACGGAACTTACTTTGTGGACATACCTCGTATTATTTTTTAAAATATTTATAGATATAAAATAACCTCTACAAGAATTGAAAACTCTTCATTATTTTTATACAAAACTGACATCAAATTTGTGGAATCTTCAAGGAAAGCGTAGAAATATAAATCATTTGCTATCATATAAAAAATTTCCTCGTGCAATCATCAATTCGTCAATGAACACAGAACAATTTCATTCACTTACAGATTTTGCTGTCACTGCAATGATAAATTTCTGCTGGTGTTATCTTTCTCGGAAAAAAACTTAATTACTACTTGATAAATATTCTTTCCGTGTGCTCTGCCGGATAAGTTCTTCTGCCTTACACGACGTTTCGACAGCTGCCTCCACCGTCATCATCAGGTGAACTGAAGGTCGAAGTTGCTACTGCGACGACACGTCACCGACTGTGTATGCCTCGCAATTATGGCTCGTAATCAATTCTGACATTGAATTACTGACTTTATTTCAACCGTGTTATACATTTTTACAGCACACTACGAAGCACTGACGCCGAAGCTACAAACAGCATTCGCAGGCGCACAAGGAATGTTGGAAGTCTGAGCACAATGGGCTTTACTGCAACCACTTGGGATTTATGGAGATATCTGGAAATAGACGTTGATTAAAAACCGTAGAAGTACCGATTAAATCTTAAGCATTGCAAAAATGGTGAATAAGACCCATACTAATATTTATTTAGATTGAAGAACTGTACCATTATAAACAAATTAATAACAGGTGGTCAGATATGATTTTACTCTCTGTCTATGGATATCCTACATATTACATCAGTCTAAGAATTTGGGTTACCTATTAATGTTTCTGTAATGGTTCTATCTGTTTTAAACAATAAACCAACCAAAAAGGAAAGTATGTATTTTTTAATCGACATATTAATTATTAGTTGTTTTGTGTTTATATTCGATCGATGTAGATATTTCAGTTATATTTTTTGTTCATAGATGCAATTATATGAACCTAAAAATTTAGGTGCCAATTTATATTTTTGCCGAGGTTCGATATTTTTTTAAATTAAAATTTGGAACAAACCTTAATAAAAAAAGGAGTATACTTCATTTAAATCTACATTTTAATTAAGAAGAGCTGCATAAAATGGAACGAGATGGAGTCAACATATGTACAACACTACTTCATTAAAGAATCAAGGTTAAGAGAGTTATTTAGTAATATTTTTTTATGTAAGCAACTATTAAACAATTAATTACGAGAATGCGTTCAGTGTCGTTTTTGACAGGCTTAGAAGCCAGTATATTTTTAAAATGGAGAGGCGTTAATCGCCTGGAAAACTATAAGGAAGGTTAATTTTAATTGTTTAATTGAAAGCTTGTTGGTCATTAAAAAAGTATCTGTTTTTGAATCGTGTAAACATTGTAATAATCCATTCAGTATTAAGTTGCTTTTGATATGTATGTTTCTAAGGTGGAGACCGTGGATCAATCGAACATTCGATGGTTATATCAGAAGCGTCCTTGTTATAGAACTGCTAATTCTTTTACCACCGAGATATACTACTTTTATATAATTTGGACATCAATATTCTAATGAGAGGCTGTAAGGAGGGGGAGGATTTTAAATTTAATTATTTAAAGAAGTGAATTTTGGGTTGGCAAGAATCTAATAGCTGCCAGATCGCAAGGAAACTGACATTGATATTTATTTTGTTCATTTGGCTTTTACACCGTTAGGCATATTTAAATTTAATATTAACATAAAATCACTGGAATATGAAACACAAAGCCTAGACGTTACAATTGGCCGATTTGTCCAAGCAAACAATTGAATGAATTTACGTTAATGTGATTCGGAAATTATTTAATGAAGTTAAATTATTAAAAGATGACAAATATGCACAATATAAACCGATAGCAATTAAAACATAAGTACAGGTAGATGAAAAATGAATCTCGGGCGCCGTTAAATTAAAGAAAACTTATGGAACTTGTGATTTGCAAGGGCCTCCACAACACATAACGTTCAACGAAAGATGCCAGCTAGCTCAGAATTGGATCTGCTTGATGAGCAGAGGTCTCCGTCTCAAGTCGCTTACGGGTCTGTTGTAGTTTCAAAGAACCCAATAGCTGCCCATACACACACATTTGTGCGCGAGTAAGCTCGCTGAAGATTTGCGCGCGGATATTCTCGCGACGAGCCTGTACTTGTGGGAGCCCATACACAGGAACATCAGTCAACACATTTGTCGTTCAGCTGGCTCGCCGCGCTCAAATTTTTGTGTTTATGGTAGTGGTCTACGGATTTATCCGTCATGATTTCCTGGCTCGCGGTTCGCTGGGAATTCCAAAACATCGCGACCCAGGTGTAGTGAGGTTATGACACAAGCGACGTGACAATATTGAAATGAAACAGGTTTTTAAGTTCTACGCAAAGAAGTATTTATTCGTGCAGCAGCTTATATTAGAGCTGTAAAAAAGAAGAAGAAACGGACAGTATGACAAAAAAAGTGGTTGCAGGAAGATTATAAACACGATCATATACTGCTACTTGTACTATTTGAAAAGCATTTTCTTCGATTTCTTCAGTATTACATAAATGCACAGATACATCTTCCTATACATTTCCTCAATATCCTTCATCTTCCCCTTCATAATTTGGGCTTCCGATATTGCTGATACTGTCCATACGGTCATGTTGATCTCTCATAAAGAGTAGTAAGTCGCAGTTATAGCGTAAATTAGTTTTGTAGGTTTCGTCTTCGCCTATTACACTTCTTGTTCAATTTCAATTTTTTTATGTATATATTTCTTTCGAAAATCACTCCGCAAAGAGTGGATTTTCTTTTTTTCTTTATTAATGCACTGTCAACTTTTATATTTCCCACTAACCTCTGTCAGTGCACTATATCCTTTTTTTTTTATAAAAAAATTCTGTTCGCGTCCTCTTTTCGGTTTCACCTTCCAAATGCAGTATATTGCTGATATGTAGCAATGAAATCAGCTACAAATTCTCTGCTCATCTTACTTAACTTGTTAGATACTCAGCAAGTCTTATATGCAGCGAGTAAATTCTTAAGAGAGATATCTGTGTGTATGGTTACCGTCGCGCTTGCTCACCACGTACAAATCTGTAACAATTGCTATCGGCTTGTGATGCGGCTCGTCGTTAGACAATTAACACACACATTTTATCGTCTATATGAATCGCCACGGAATTGCTGGCACACAAATGTGTGTGTGTATGCCTAACTTATGATTCATGACCTGGCGAGTGCACATTACTATCTCGTAGACAGCGTTACTGGTGGTTGTCGCACAGCCTGTCTCAGTGCGATGTCGATACAGCGACCAGACGAGGGTCACCAGCCTGCGACCATAGAACGGTTAATGTCCGACGCACCTTGGGTTGAACCGTCTCGGACTGCTGCCAACCAGAAGTGTCTCTCTTCTACGGAAAGATGGCTCCCTCCTCTCGGCGAAGAAACATGCTGGGGCAGAAAGAATAAGTCCTGGTTTAAGTTATCAAAACCCCGAGGATACTTTTCATTGGCCGGATAAGCTTTCTAGGAATAACATGATGTCGCAGCACACTCAGATTCGCGGCCGTTTGGTAGGGCGTTGTGACCTTCACAGCATCGCATGCCAAGAACGGGGCGACGGACTCAGCCTTGGGAGGATCTTAACGGGACAGGGTAGCCTTTGTGCCTGTGCTGTCCGGCGCCGTTCTGGCGGGGGAGGGGGTCCGGCGACATGCTTCCAATGTTCGCCAAAAGGCATCCAAACCCTTGTTTTCTCATTCGCCCATTTTCTTTGAATCCTTCCACATAAATAACCTTGCATGTTAATTTTACCATATACAATTTGTGCTGCCCGAGATCAGTTTAATTAATCTAATCTAGGCCCTGAATAAAATTAATATTAAAATAATTTGAAATATATAAATTGTAGTGTGATGTAATAACGTCCTGTGTAAGGGACTAGTCGAGTGGTCTAGCTCCTCTTCTGTGGGCGTAATTTGGAATCGGCAGAGAGTGTCTGGAAACTCAGGTACTAACCTTTATGGAGTTGCTGCTGCTGACCTCCGGCGACCTCGGCTCCACTCTTCAGCTCAGCTGTAAGGCTATTTACTAATATCAGGTTCTGACACCACTGTGGATTAAGGCCACAGACCTGTGTGGTTGATAATATGGATTCACCAACTTAGGCTTACTGTGGTAACCGGCAGGTTCTCTTATATTTTACCAGTGAGAACACAGCCTAACTGCTGTACGCTACTATTTATTGCTCGTCCTTGACTGAATACATATCATCCGTTTTGACGCCGTCTGCGAGGCTATCCCCGTATGGATTTACATCTTCTGAAGTACTAGTAGATGATGGAACAATTACTTACAAACATGTAGAATTGCTATCTAAGGATTCTGCCAAGTGTTGCAGCATTGTCGACCCTAACGCGAGACCAGGCAATTGGAGAGAGAGAGAGGCTATTGACTATCCAACTGGCATAGTGACGTGCCTACTGTCAATCTGTCACTGAGAAGACCGAACGCATGTCCTGCGTTCCTTATATTGCCCGTATCGAACATTCTAGACCTCTTTCGGCAATTGACCGGCCAGTGTCCCTGGCTGTGGTATGCGCTGATCGTTTTCGTCAGCAAAACCTGACTCATTACTCTCGCGTGCGGACGGCACGCGATTCTGGCGTACTGTCACGAATCATCTAACACTCGTTTAAATCTAAATCACACAACTAAATCGTTTGCCCCAAAACTTGGGCCGTTACACCTGCTATAATATATAAAGTTGAGATGGGACGAAATCACTACGGAAAAAACGCACAAATGTAAGGCAGGCCATGTTGGGCCATGTCAGTTGTAACTCGCTTCCAGATACAGCATCTGACTCGAAGGTTGTAGTATTCGGTTGACAGTTGGTTTTATTTCTACCGTAGCTAAACAGTTCAAACTTAAAATATATTGAATAACTTAAGATCCCTACAGAAATAATTACCAGTAACTCACAAATTAAATTTATTTGAATTTTATTCAAATACGACTGCAACATGCATATATCGAACGTTATCTCCAAATGTTATTAAAGCACAAACAAAGGGTACTGTTCTGAAGAAACTGAAACAATGGGCTCTTTCGCACTCTCATAAGTTCATTTAAAAAGAAAATTTCTCAAATCGACAATCGGTATCTGTCAACTAACCCACAGTTATGCTCTGTTTCCGAACTTATGCGTCACTGGAAGCTAGAAGAAATATTCAGCTGTCGTCAAATTACGTTATAGCAATCTGAACATTATTAATTTTTCTCAAAATAATGTAATCATTTTAAAAATTAAAGCAGGTAATTCAAAGCTCTGAACATTACTTTGATATTGTAAACTGTTCGTAAAAACGGAAAAAAATATTTAAATGTATTAATAAATATCTTCAGATTAAATGTCTCTTATAATCAATAATTAAAACATAGACTGATATTCCGGCTAATTAATTTCTAATAGGCTTTACCAAATAAAACCTATTTTTAATTTCTTCGTTTAAATAGTATACAGAATGCGTTCAAACGCACATATTGATTTATTTAGGTATTTCAGAGAGTCATCGTTTCTGGTGTGACTCAAATTTTTCGAGCTGTTTGTGTTTTGATGATTTATCTGTGACGGATAAGTCATCTAATGCTATAATAAGCAACTGTGTCAGCTATGACGTCGTCTGTCATGGCATGACGTAACTTTATGACTTCGCGCAATGACGTCACACTTTACGCCATTATTCTTGGTAATGCGCGTTATTTAAAAACATTTCCAAGCATCCACGAATAAATTAACTGACAGAACACTGAAATAAAAGTATGTATTGCGTCAAAATCGACATATCATTCATTAGATGCTTGTATTTACACAATATTCTTTTGATATGTAAGAAGTATTCCTTAAATTCTTTGTCCATAGTTACGTAAGATAAAAGCTTTGTATTTCGAGCATCAATGTAGCGAATGCTTTGGTTAGATTGTTACTTAGCATGGATCAGAATGACAATAGGCTTTTGACGTTACGACAGAGGGCATGAATAATTTAGTTTTGTTTTCCAAAATATTTTAAACTGTGTCCTATTATTGAAATTATTAATTCGTTTGAACGAAAATAGTTAAATTAAATTAAATTGCAATGGAGCGCCTGCTCCGGTGGCAATTTCCCTAAACACCCGTATTCCCCCATTTCTGCATCCACCTACATTTATCTTTTACAAATTTTAAGTTTAAATTCTTTCAACGTTTTTGGCAAATTATTCATCATTTCTCTTGGTAACTTATTGCAATCCCTGACACCCTTACATAAAAAAGAGAATCTTCCTACACCCCTCTACCTGAAATTTGCGATCTGTGCATCTTACACTACACTTAAAACAAATATTACATGGCATAATGTAAGTTTATAAGATTTATTTTAATTTCCTTTGCTTGCACTGTGTGATATTACTGAGCCTATTATTTCAGCAATTGTGTCAGTCATTCAAACCTTTTAATATCGGTCTGAATCACGGATAACAAAAAATAAATGTGTAAAAACTCTTGAAGGTTTTTGCTCAAATTTATATCGCTATTCATTATTGCCACTAAAACGCGATACAGTTCATGTATTAATATGCGTGAGAATAAAGTATTGTTCTTCTGGCGGCAAGTTTATCGTAGTACGTGGTTTGGTTGAAATGCAACCTGGACCCAGATGGAAAAGGAAATCTTTTGCTACAGCGTAAGGTATGAGGAGTTACATTGAATTTTATTTTATAACAATTCTATTCGGTTAAGTAATTGCTATGACATGAATTGTCAGAACACTGAAAGAAAAGTATGTATTTAGATTAAATTGGCATATGAATCATCAGGGTTTCTTTTTTACTGAAATCATTACATTGTTTGAATGAAATAAGTTCCAAATTGATCGCGATATATGTTGCCTAAACCACAATAAAATATTACGTTGTTAAGATTTATTCTTAGCATCCTTCGTTTTAACTGGGTTCAATATTTCAGCTGATGTAAGCTGTCCCAGCCGTTAAAATAATGATCTTCATCACAGGTATTAAGAAAGAAAAGTGTAAGAATCTGTGATGATTTGGGATCAAGTTTATATCGCGATGCATGATGACACTGACATGCGATATAGGGAATGTATTAATTCGCGCCTGACTGAAGCTTTGCTTTTCTAGCAACAATATTAGTGGAGATTGTGGTTATGCTGAAATGCAACCTGGACAACTGAAGCTTTTTGCTACAGCACAAGGGACGATAAATTACAATGAGCTTTATTTTATAACAATTCTATTTAGTTAAACAACTGCAGAGAAACAAATTACCATAACACTCCGTTAAACCCGCCATTTTGGACGGGCTTTGGGGCTAGACTTTAATAATCAGATACGGTATATCTGATATTTCGCATTGTCTGAGATCAGAAGCGGTTGCGCTGAGAAGATAGTGTTGAAATTGAGTGTGAAAATGAGAAAAAAAAATTACTGAAATCGGAATAATTTCGTTCATCATGATTTAAAGGTGATGGCACGGACAATTAGCCTGCTTTTTAATCAGAGAAGATCCTACGACATTTGTTTCGTCGTTCGTGTTTACGAACTCGGGTTTCGGTATTGGTCAGTGTATCGGTAATTTCACACACATGAACTGAAGCAACTTACATTACGACATGTCTTTCACTGTTACTTTCAATGTGTGCCAAATGCGGAAATTAATCTCAAGAACATCCCATATATTTCCAGTAGCATGAACTGAACATTTGTTACATCTAAACTTTTTTTTTTAACTGTACGAAAAATTTGAAATCGATACTTCATTTGAAAGAGTCGCTGAAAATTTTGTAGCCAGGGGAGTATAAAAGTTCCACCTCAGCAGTGTCTCCTTGTCCCGCATCTCGAGACAAGAGCCTGTTCTCTGTAATTTATGAGCTGTTCTCCGGTGTCACTTAGCGAGAGCGAACCTCTCATTAGCCAGCAGCGTTGGCGGTCGCCCTTTAGGACTGTGTGCGACCGCAAGTTAAGCGTAATGGTGGATGTGTAAACTCACTTCACTCCTCCCTGCAATTCAGTAGGTGATCAGACTGGTCCACGTTCGAACCAAGTTTGTTTTCTTTCTTTTATATTTTTCTTGATGCTAATGTGTGTCATACAGTTTGTAAGAAAAGGTTGTTAGAGTTTAAAGTATTTCTCACGCTAATGACAAATTATCAGTATCGTATGATATAATTTGTTTTTATAAGAAGTGTTGATAAGTACACAGAAAAGGTTTAATGCTTGGATAGTGACGGAGTTACTCCGTCGCGATGCGGCTTAAGAAGTATCACACTAATAAGTGCTACGTCAATACTGTAGTACTTTAAAAATTCGATGATTCAAGTCTTTGTTTTCGGGCGACATTTGTATACCAAGTTTACGCTTATTTTGCGCCACTTTGGTTTTAGATTAGTGTTAGGATTCCGAAGATAGAACTTTTGTTTTTCCTAAAAAAATCTTTTTGTTATTCCTTGTCTTCAGCAGCTTGCGCAAGCCATCATCCGTAACAAAGGGCGAGATCTCGCTTAAGTCCGCCACCAAATCTCCGGAATCTGGAGCCTGGTTCTGCTTCTCAGTGATGGCTGGTAGGTTCTCGTTGTTATTGTTTCTTACCCATGTAGGAGTGCATGAGGGTGTTTGATTAGAACCAGAGAATGGTGAATACTACTCTTTATTATTACAGTCTTTTTTTATTTACTACATTGGTGTTTAATTTGTTTTGTCCTTTGTTGTTGTTTTCTAGTTTAGTCTTGACTATTTCATTGCATACAGGGCAGGCACTGAGCAGGCTGGGTGTTGTTCCTTAAGGTTCGTTCCCACGGCGCGTGCTAGGCAGAATGCGCCTTTCGTCTTCTACCGCCTGGCGGTGGGTCGAGGCGTGCCGTCCATGCTAGTATATGCGGCAAAGATGAAAGGCGTTCCCTAGCACGTGCTGTGGGAACGAGGCTTTACAGTTATGACATTGGGATGCCTCATCTTTTGTTTTGGAACATGTCTTGTTATATGTTCCCCACGACACTTGCCTCATCGAGGTATTAATCTGTAGTTTCGTTCGCTACCGCTAAATTTTTGGCGGGGATGGCACTCAGAACGACCTACTGGTGTCTTGAATATCTCATATATACCACAGAGGTGCATAAAGAGCTTAATGTTGAATATTTAGTTACCCTCGCTGGTGTTATCAAGGCTGATCTGATACTGAGGCATTTTTCCCCTCTCTTGTGCCTCGTTGTTATTTTCAGTTAGCCAAGTCACTTGTTATACTGAAAATTGCAATTCTCTTAATCTGTCCTGAATTTCAAATGGCTATCTGTCCACGGATAGTTGACGGAGGACGATCTCAAGCTGCTTCTTAGGGTCAATCTTGTATAAGTGAAACTTCCAGGAATTTGAATAAATAGTAAAAATGAGTTTCGGTGTATACCTGGTATTTTATTGAACTTTTACGTTGTGACGTCCGCGTTATGGCTTCAAGCATCTATATGCCTTAAATCTGATCGAGCAGTTTAACTCGCCGTTTCATAGAAAATATTGGGGGGAAACTTGGACTGGCGTGGTTCATTCCGCCTGTCACTGCACAGTTGATATTGAGTGGTCTCATCAAGGTTCTACAGGTGAGCAAAATTTTCCACTGTGGGTACATTCGACACAGATACGACTGTTGTCTCCTATGGAACCTCCTACTCCTTCTTCGTCAAGCTCTTTGGTTTGTTAGTGACGGTTGGTCGGAGCGAACTGGGAGGAAGAAGATTTTGATTTGTTATTATTCCCCCTGTGTGAATATCTACATCTTACCATATACTAAGAATCTAAATACAGTCCTAACTTTCTGAGCCTTTCCCTCATCAGGCACCGAATATCCAACGTGGATGGGTTTCTGACCTACTAAAATCCATAACTAACTGGTCCTATCACTAGGATATCCCGTATTATCTAACCTACAAACCGAAAGATTGCTTTACTGACTAATGATGATATTTATATTTGTGTCCGACGGTACAAATTTGCTTTGATGTCTTCCTTCTTTTGCTGACGACGGTTTCCTGGAGGCAATGGCGTCGTTGCGCCTTGAATGTGTCCCTCGCAATGATGCTGTCTCTCTCATACACCAGGACAAAGCGCTCTTTTAACTTGCTCTCGGCGAAAGGCATACGGCGGTTGGTCATGCTGGAACTTCAGATTTGTATTGGAATACGTGATGACCAGAAAGGAAACAATCACCAAGCAGCTGAGCATAACTACGCACTGTCATGGAGTAGATCTATTTATGCAAGCTTGGAAAACACTTTCCACGCCGTTGCTGAACCAGACAACCTTCTTTCAGCCATATGTAGTGCAATGCAAGTTTTCGCCAGCACAGGTGAGACTTTAGCACCGATGTTGAGTTGGTATTCTGCAGCTACATCACTTCAACACCAAATGTCACTGTACGGAATTCTCAGACACGTCTCTAATGCGTTCCACTTTCACTGTGCCAGTCAAATAACGCAGCATCGTTGGGCTGTTCGCAGCGGCGCATGTGTTCAACCTCGAAAGTCTCGATCGTTCGGTAAACGTTGCGAACCAATGCACAATGCATCCATGACGTACTTTCGGTATGTCCTCGACACTATGGAGCGTCTAAACCTAAATTCTGCAACGATTCCCAAAATGCATCCCATGCATCGGATTATAACTTGTTGCTTGGTCAAACGATGTGTGCAACACATGTATATTTGTATCCTAGAATCCCATGGCTTTTGGTATGCTAGTTTTAGTTTTGCGCTACGAGGATGGGTCATATATAAACTGGAATTTTTAACTGAGCTTGCAGTAATGGTCCAAATGATCACGTACTTCTACCCATGTTTGCTGGGGATGCCAGGAGTGGGGAGAATGATTGTTGGCCTTACCATGCGCAGTCAGTAGTACAGCTAACAATGTCAAAGCAAGATGTGCATCCTTCAATTGCGCAACGTGTAATTTAATTTAATTAATTGTAATTATTAAACTTCTCTCTTGTGAAGGTGAGAAACGAACCGAAATTCTGCGGAGATTAAAGGCACAGTTCGGGGATCGTACACTGTCAAGATTCGTGTGTTTGCCTGGCATAAGGAATTTGTGAAAGGCTATGAAGAAGGTAAAAAACGAGTGCCACGATCGTCGTCCGCGGACGAGCATTACACAGCAAAATATTCCCATAATCCGTGACTTTATTTTGCACATTGATTTTTTGCATGGACGTCCCACCATCAATACAGCATACTACTGCAACCTTTTGGACGAAGTTAAGCTTGCTTACAGGGGCGGCGCTAGGATTCTCAGGCCTTAGGTAAGCATTTTTAGCATTAATGTAACCCCTCGGTGCCCATCGCAAAAATTCACCCGATGGGGCCCTTCAAATAAAAAAAAAGCCATACCACTGCCTGGGCGGATTTTTTGGCTCGGGAGGGGGCTCTTCCGGCCGGTCATCGGGACCCCACCGGCAGGTAGACCAGGGGTACATTTGCTCCGCTTTCCACCCCTTAACACGGGCCCTGCTTGCTTATAGCCGATAAAGACGTGACCAGCCGATAAGAGATGTGATTCTTCTCAATGACAACGCTCGACCACGTACAGCAGCTCTCACTCAAGTAAAATTGGAGAAAATAAATTTGACATCACTTGATCATCCTCCATATCACCCTGTGATTTTCATCTCTTTGGGCCACTGAAAAAAGCATTGGGAGGCATACGATTTGAAGTCGAGGGCTTAATGCGCAGTTGGCTACTGACGCGACCCCCTTCCTTTTACGATGGCGGCATCAAAAAGCTTCCGATACGCTGTGAAAAATGTATTTCTAAAGCAGGAGACGATACTGAGAAACATTGTGCACTTCGCTCATTTGCTAAAGTAATTTTTAAAAAAATTAAAGTCCCGTTTATATTTGATCCACCCTTGTAGTTATCCGATTATTATGTCTAATATAATAAAACAGCTTCGAAAATATCAATAGGAGGACGAATATAACAATAGAATAACAAAATAGCATCGGAATAGGGATGTCAAAGAAAGTAATAGTGAAGATGCAAAGATACAAATAGCACTTAGTAGCAAAGGGTAGGAATGGTTCAGTTGACAATACATATCACCAAAGTAAAACCGCCGCCAATTCAAAGTAAACGTCCCACTTGATAAGCACTTTGAATTATTGTCACTAAAGTACCAGGTTCACAACTGAAATAAGAGATTTCTTGAGATTCATGATTTTAATGTTCGATTGAGAAGATTTAATTTCTCAGATACCAACATTGCTTTCCCGTGTTACAATCAGATTCCTTTCAACGAAACTTCGCAAATTCGTTCACATAGAGGCGCGTACGCTCAATGCGACGCAGGCCTCGCACTGGCGTACTTACTGATGTCGAACCGAAACATGCGCATCGTACGTGCGCGGCCATCTGTGGGTGTACTGGTAAAATAGTCGGGCGCATAGGCGCCTCAGCCCGAGCGGCGCGTTGCGTATGGACGGGTGAAGCTAAACTCGTTCCGGACTTCACAACCATAACAGCCAAACATTTCTTATTCTAACTACATAAATGTGTAATTGTCAAGATTATATTTTCGTTCTTAAATGTATTAAGAAACATTCAACAATAAATCATTATTATTTTTTTTACATGAATGTATAATTTTCAGTATAAACCGTCAATATTGTCTTATATTTCTTTTATCTTATTACACCATCGTACAATTTTCAAGAATATTATTTATTTCCTAATATGGTGCTATAAGTGTCATGAATAAGAATTTGTGCTTAAGCCTATAAAGAACCTGTAAACTACTTATTTTTATCTTGGGATAGGAGTAGGTATATGAAGACCAAGAATATGTTTTTATACTTACCACTATATAACCTTTTTAGCTTCCATCAGCGCGTCACACTGTTCTGGAACAATTGCTGATATTGTCTGTATGAACAAGCAGAACAAATGCCGTAAACTTTTGCATGAATCACGAATTGCTAAGAACATTATTATAACAATCTTCCTTTGACAGTTATAGCGTCTCGCATACACGTGTCCTTCGTTTTGACTATAGGCTCAGTTAGACTCAAAAGAGGTTCAGTCTTCAGTGGCCACACGCCCGAAATAGTATCTTCTTCTCAAGTTACATCCTTCAAAAGTGTGCTTCCGTATTCACAACGTTGCTGATTCAGATTTTCCACCCACCATCATGGGCGACGTTTTTCCTTCCGTTTCTGTATTTAAACGTTATTTCTCTTTTCGTATATAATGGATAAATTATTGATTACGCAAATAATTTCGTCTTAGTCCCATGTTTTGGGCGTCAGTGAAGTATTACTTATTGGGTAGCTACTGTAATAGAATATTATGATTAATATCAGTAATACCCCAATAATTGGGTGACAATGAAATATAACTTGCTTATAATTATAAAAATTATATGAATAAGAAATGGGTGGTTAACTTTACCATTAAAGAAATTGGAAACCCTTCGAATTTACAAACAAATATTGACATCTTTATTTCTTTCCACAAATCAAATGAACTTTATTTCTCCATATTTAATTTAATTGCGATTGAGCGTTTGCTCTGGTGTCAATTTCCCTACACTTCCATTTTCCCCTTTCCTTTTCCCACCTACTTTTTGCCTCTACTAATTCCTTTGGTAAATTAATCATAATTTTTCTTGGTAATGTATTCCAATCCCTGACACCGTTACCTACGAAAGAAAATTTTCCCATACCCTTATACTTGAAATCGGGTACCAATTTGTGGCCATGCTCATATTTTCCCTTCCATACGCCTCTCCTAATTATTCCATCAATATCTTTCCACAGGACCGGCGTTAGGGAGGGGTAAGCGGGGCAAAAGTATCCGGGCCCGGGTCCCCAAAGGGGACCCTCCGGCGAGGGTGCCTAGCTAAATAGAAACCAAACAAAAAAAAACTTTTCTAAAAAGGTGTTATTTGATTTTTTGGATTAAAATTTTCTTCCTGTATCCAAAAAATCAAAGTTTAAAGTAAAAAAAAAAAAACAGGGTTGTGGGGGAGGGACCGAGAACACTTATCCGGGGTCTGAGAATCCTAGCGCCGGCCCTGTCTTTCCATGCCTTGTCACCAATATACGCCTCGTACACTCCCACGATTCCACAGCTCCTCCTGTCTTCCAATGAATACCATTCCATCTCCTTGATAGTATAGGTCTACTTACTGATTATGTGCTGCTGTATTTTCCAATGATCAACTGACATACGTGATTGGGATTACACTTTATTTGCAGCAAAAGAACAATCCATAATGGTCTTGCTCACTAGAGGGAATGAAATATCTCACAGGCGTTACTTGGTGCTTCAAAAATGATTTCTGGTGAAAAGCTGTTGTGGCACAAATTACGTTCCTTTACCGTTTATTGAGAGGAACGGTGAACAGTGGAGTGGTATAGCGGTAAATTGACATTGCGCGATCTCTGCGCTGATGCTGGCTGCGACAGACGAAGTTAAGCGTACAGTGTCATCCCTGGCACCCTATGTGAACTCCTGTTGAACAGCTGCTCGCATCAGGTGTTTGCGAACTCCAAACACCGGCCGGCAGACTCAAGTCGAAAACCAAAGATCGAATGAATCTCTCGGCGTCGGCCCGATTGTAGCAAGTCTCGAATTGCTCCCTTTTCGATCGGTGCCGTCCAAACATTTTCCCCCTGCAACCAAATTTTGGGGCCAATAGGCAGAGTTTAACCATGTAATGCCATGCCATCGTCCTACTTGCTATTCCATTTTCACTTCTCCACACACAGCAATGGCATGTATCTCATTCATTGCTGCTGTTATTCTCCATATGCCTATCGTGTAACTGTAACTTTCCTAAGATCTGCAAAATACACATGTCGTCAGGACGTTACAATCGAAGGTCTCTTTTTATATTGCCATTCATTCAAGATTTCCCTGGGCTTAGCAGCATATGTGTGATTCCCCTAATCTACCTGGGATTGAGAAGGCCTTTTGCTGGCTCGCAGTCAGCGGATAGTGAAGCTACACGCACCAGTGGTCAAAATTCTGTGATTGCATTTCTGCAAGTTTTAATGATACGCAGATATTTCTTCTGAATTGTTCGAAAGTCACTTTGATTGATTTAATTAAATGTAACACCGCAGCATACATAACTGCACGTTTCGTCGTGGCGGAGCCATGCAGTATACTCCTGTGCGCTACGGTTTGCGCCGATCACCCCGAACATGTGCCGATCTGAATTTAATTTAATTGCGATGAGCGCGCGCTCAGTGGCAATTTCCCTACACACCCATTTTACCCCTTTCCTGGACCCACCTACTTTTGCCCTCTACAAAATCTCATCTGTAAATTCTTTCAACGTTTTTCGTAAATTATTCATCATTTCTCTTGGTAACTTATTCCAATCCCTGACCCATTACCTACGAAAGAAAAACTTCCCACAGCCTTGTGCCTGAAATCGAATGTTACCTTGAGGCCATTGTGATCTCTTCCCTTTGATACATTACTTTTAATTCCTACACCAATAACTTTCCAAGTCTTATCACCAATAGGGCCTATACACCTTGTACACTCCCATGACTATATTCACGCTCCTCCTGTCTTTCAATGGATCCCATTCCAACACTTTTATCATATTAGTTATTAATTCTGTTATGCAGTAATTTCCAGAGACAAATCTAGCAGCTCTTCATTGTATCCTTTCCTATTCATGTATTTGATACCCAAAAATTGGGTATCGTAATACACCAATATATTCTGACCACAGTTTTGTAATCCTGTTCCTTTACTTCTCTTGGGCATCCCATCACACTCTCCAACAAGTGAAGGACTTTGAAACCTTCTTGTATCTGTTCAATGTGTGCTGACCAGCGAGATTAATATCAAATTTTATGCCAAAATATTTACATTTCAAGTATTCAACAAGTAATTCTTTCCCACTTTATAATCATAATCAACCTTAAGTTTTTTTTTATCAGTGTATCTAATAAGCGGACTTTTCTTACATTTATCTTCATCTCATGTTTACCAACCCAACGAGATATCCTGTCCAGATCACCCTGCAGCTGTTCACAGTCCTCTACCCTTTTAATTCTTTTATTTAGCATTATGTCATCTGTAAACAATCTAATTTCTGACAGTAAACCATCAATACAATCGTTCATTAGAATAATGAATAACAATGGTACCAAAACGCTACCCTGTGACGCTCCCATTTTAACTTTCACTTCTTTTGATACTGCATTTCCTACCCCAACTTTTTGTTTTTCTACCTTGTAAAAATTCCTCTACGCAGCAAATCACTTTCTCATCCACTACAATAGTTTTTACTTTATTTACCACCACTTTATGGCCAGGGGCGTAGCTACTATGGGGCTAAGCGGTGCAGTGCACCAGGGCCCCTACGCTCAGGGGGCCCCAAGCATACCTCTGGGGGCCCCCAAGGGCAGTTCAGAGGCCCACGAGCCTTCATGGCAAACTGGCGATCTTTTTTTTTTTATTTGGTCTACAGTCGTCTAAGGGGGCCCCTGAGACACAGGAAAGCCCCTCACTAAGGGCCCTCTCGCTGCTCAGGAAGCCCCCAACCACTGCTCAGGGCCCCCCTAAGCACAACTCAAGGACCCCATCCTCAGCTCAGGGGGCCCTTAACAGCAACACAAAGCAAATCAAAAGGTCACCCATCTTGCCTGAGGGCCCAAAATAAATTTTTGCACCAGGGCCCTTGTTGACCTAGCTACGCCACTGTTTATGGCTCACTCTGTCAAAGGCCTTTGAAAAATCTAGTGCAACACAATCAATTTGGTCTCCCTAGTCCATTTCATCTGAAATACCTTGCATATATCCTACTAACTGAAAGGGGGGTAAGCGGGTGAAATGTACCCCGGGCCCGCAGGTCGAGGGGGGACCCGATGACCCTCCGGAGGGGCTCTTTAGCCCAAGACTCTACTCGGTTATGTCGCCAATCTGGCCTGGGGGAGGGCCCCATCCGATGAATTTGCCACGGGCCACAACAGTTTACGTCACTGCTAAAAACGCTTATCCGTGGCCCGAGAATCCTAACGCCGGCCCCCTACATAATGAACAGAAATCAAAAAATACCGAGCGAAGATCGGTCACCCCAAGTACTTATTAATAAACTGCGCTCTAGCTGCTGCATAATGACTGCTTGTTTTAGCTCGCTTCAGAAATGCTGGCCGAGATAGCTTTCCCAACCTCTTATCCTTGATTAGCAAATAACCACCCTTGGTCATACCCATCTGAAACCGGAAAATACCGCATCTCCAAACTAATGACTTCCGCACGCCATATTCATGGTTCCCGATATTGCGTATTTGAAATAAATTTCTGTAATGCTCCCATCTCCAAAATTTCTGCAAGATGTAGCGCCGATTTTTGCAAACAAATTCGCTCTCTTCCATTTTTTTTGGAAACATACAATGTTTTTCCCATAAATTAATTACAAAGTTTTGCTCACTCCATTGTGATAAAAACTTACAAAATACTAAATTATACCCTTAAAAACATCTTTATTTAAAAAATCAATATCATATAAGACTTCTGGGTTCCTCTCATTTATTTATCTACTGTTCTTTTTCTACAAAACCCCTTAACTAAAGACTCATTATTTTCAACATGCTCCCGACATGTAAACCTTAATATCTTCAATAGATCGTATTATTCGTTTGTTTTCAATCCTGAAACCATTAAATTGTTTTTTTTCCCTAATGTTATTAGTTAATTTTCCAATCATCTTTGTTTAACTGAAATCGTATTCCATAGGTTACTGCATATTTGCTTTCTTACAATGTAACTGTTCCAGAACTACAAAATTAAATAACTTCTGCTATAAAATTCTCCCAGACATGAGATTTAAACCAAAATGATTCTCACCTTCCCTAGAACCCAATGGCAGATCCAAGGGGGCTCAAGGCCCCCCCCCCAAAAGTATTTAAGGTCCACCCCCGACATCAGAATTTTTGAGATTTGGAGACTTATTTTTTCCTTAGCTCTACTGACCTTTTAAGGGTGACATGACTATAAAGCCTAATCCTAACCTGACTCAAGCCTCCTCCCCCCCCCCAAAACCAAAATCCTAGATCCGCCACTGCTAGAATCTACACTATTGGTAGAAGTGTTATAGACCATTTATTGCCTTTAGTCTTACACATAATACTGACATCTATATCTTGCAAAACCAAACATCCAAGCCTAAGTCAGAGTGTATAATCTCTGGCAAAGTTTTTTTTGTTAAACTGTACCCTATAATTAATGTCTAATACAAAGAATTTAAAATTTCAAAAAGACACCATAAGCTTACAACCAAAAGTAACTAACAACTTCCCGGCATTGACATGATTCACGGACGTAATTAGGCTGCATTTTGACCATTTTCCTAAAAATTACTCCCCTCCTCCCCTCCCCTTTTGAATGACATTGGATCACTGTCTCTTCATTGGCTGTATTTTTCATTTACAATCATCAATACCATTCAATTTTAATTTCTTTCAAAATGCATCATTTTTTGTGATCTAACAATCATCGCTGAGATTGCTAATATTCTGAAAATAACATATCGGAGAGACAGTTGTAAATAATTCTTCTGCAGGTTGTACAGTGGTATTACAGAGGATGCAAGCATAATTTTCAAGAAAATAGATCTTTAAAACAAAATTCCCATCGAACAGTTAACTACACATGCAACATACATGGGTCGAGCTGGAAAATATGAACATAAGCGTGACTATTTTTGTCTTAGAACTCCAGTTTAATTTCCTTCAACCACCAGAAAAACTGTGCATTTTTTTCCTTTACCTGCTCCTCAAAAATTCACAACTCACAGTTCCATAATGGCTTTGTTTATACCATCTCCAACAGATATTCAATTGAGAATGGCAGCAGAGAATATGACCACCAAAACATAGTATTATACAAACATTCTCATTTGGCTAGTTTTCCGAGAAAACTTCATCTATATAGACTGCCGATAAAGCCTCCACTCTTATATATCATCATCTTTGCTTTCACTTTCAGAGCCCTGTCACACAACTGTCCCCAACATCAACCATATCAGTGATGTAACATCCCTTTAGACAAATCATGGACATTCAACCTTATCCCTCCTATTCCTTGTGCTCCATGTATGACTTATTTATACTTTGAACTTTCCACTTTAACAGCAGCTGCTCATTTCAAAGAAAACACTCTCTCCAACTCAGACTGAGTATCTCTCAAGGTTAAGAATTCTGCAGCTAACCTCCTGAGATGGTACACAAGCAAAAAGCCTTGTTTACAGTTCTTCCAGACCTCACAGTCACCAACTGTATTGGAAATAATCATTTTCTTGCCATTGCCTATTACCTGGGAACAATGTGTCATCTCCTACATTTGTTGCTTCCTTGAATCAACCCCTTCCAAGTTTTGTACAACTTAATCTACCCGCCTATTCATAAGTCTGCCTCTGGGTATTTTGTATTGACTTTAGAACCACTTCACAATTGCCACAGTTCAGGGGAGCATTACTTTGCTCTGCTGACAAATCTGTTCATAAAAAAAAAAACTACGCTGTCTTGTTTTTAGAGCACCATCATTAGGAACTACATTTCTGCAACCTGAAGGCTGCTGTTATATCTGCTCATAGTGGAACATTTTTTGGGACTTGAGTTTTTACTGGTAAGAAATACAGCTAATAAAATGGTCACCAAGCTCTCATATGAATTTTCCTATCAAACGAGAGGGCATTGTGATAAGACTGCAATCCTTTTTTCTGCCTGAGATCTGCTATTCTGGGGTATGACACTGCCTAGATACTAGAAGCACTTCTCTAAGTTAGGTGATCCAATATTTTCTATCTCAAGACACAAGCATGCATTTTCCATACCTAGCAAAACAAAATCTCTGTTTCAAAGTTATTTTCAGTCACTCAACAAACAACAAAACTAAGATGTCTCCTCTATATCTGTACCAACCCATATTATAGTTTATAGTCAATTCTCAGTCTTTGTTTAGTTATATTTCAATTAGCTGAAGTCCACACGATTACAGTGCCATTCATTTTCAGGTTTAAATCCCTGTCTTGGTATCCAGATTTGGGTTTTCCATAGTTCCCCTAAATCACTCCAGGATAATGCCAGAATGCTTCCTTCAAAAGACTATGGCCAAACTCCTTCCCATTCCTTGTCCTTTCCTTCCTTTTAATCACCTTGACAAGGTGTAAGGCCATAAGCAGAAAAAAAGCTATTCATTTCTGCAAGTTTTCTTTTTCTTCTTTATTTTAATATATAAATAAAATTAGAAGTAAACACAGAGACTAATTCTCTTTGACTGCCTTCATTCCAGATGGTTTTCATTAATTTGCACAACCAATGGAGTATATAAATTCTAGCAGCTGCATGACCAAATTTTATCCAAACCCGATCTAGTGCTGATCAGAGAACTGGAGGCTCACTTTTGGTTGGTGCCTCATGGTGGGGGAAAATTGATATAGGAGCGGATGTTGAGTGGGAATTGAAAAGCACAAACCGAAGCACTGTAAAATTGGAAATTATATTGTGAAAAAATGTCACGGGCCGGTGGAGAAAACTACAGCAAAAATGTTACTGAAAGGTTTTGAACACAATAAATAAGGCAAACTACAAAGAAAGAACAGAAATTCACAGATATTATACACTAATTTAAATAACAATTCTGATGAACAGTGATTTATCTCGAGAAGGGGAAGTGGAGGTGCCCGCCCAAATGTGAAGCCAGAGTATTACCACTCACTCATCACACTCAGTCTTGGTGATGGAAACATCTCCCAAACCAGATAAATCAGAAATACTGTTTTACGCAGAAATATACTACATTATATTTACTGTAAACATTTTGGATATAAAATATTCCTCCAAATGAAACTTGTGTGGAAGTAATCAACAGAGTGGAAATTATCAAAAATATTTAACAACTCACAAAATAAAGTTATTAGTTAGACATCTGGCACAGTGAATTTAATGAGGACAACAGACTAAGACTACTTACACATTGTGGTCTGGGCATAACACGTTAATAAACACCTAAGATTCCAATTGAAGGTGGGAATTATATTAAGAAAATATAGGGAAAATGTTTTACTGTGAACGGCAAAATACGACTCGTATTGATGAGAAAAGAAGCCAAGCTCTTAACAGTGACATCACAAAAAGAATATATGCCAACTCACAAGCAGACGATTAAAAAATAAAACAACTAACAAAACTGACAACCTACTTCAAAATGCAGCAGAAGGGAAAAATTAATATAACCTCAAAGGAAACTGATGTTTTCGAATACTATAAACATATTGTTGTGTAAAAATAATGAAGATAATTAAGTATAATGGAGTACATTTTAAACAAATTAAAGATAACTGGAGATAAAAAGCAGGCTGAAAATCTATAGACACAAAGAAATTAATTTTTTGGTGTATCAGAATACAAAACCAAAAGTATTAAAGACCATAGTGAAGGACAACAGTGCTGAATCTGTGAAAATTAAATAGAAGTAAAAGCTGTCCTAAGATTGGTTGTAAGTTACTGATGAAAATGTAGAGAAAATAGTTGTGGGTAGAACAGAAGTAAACTACAGAAGAATCAAACAAATTAATTTAGAAAAATGAAAGAAGGCACAATTCATAAATCTCTCTATAACTCTTAAAGAAATTGCAGAAACAATAATAAGCAGATGAAATATAATACTTGTATAAAAGAAAGAGAATTTGGATACTGATCACATAACACTATCAGATTTAGACACAAAATTCTAAAAGATTGTAGAAGGCATCAGAAAACGAGATTCTCTTGATAACTCTAAAATTTGTGAAAAGCAGCAAACTAAATTTCAAACTGATCTGAAAGTTACCATGCTGACTTGAAGGGACAACAGCTCCATTCAGGTGACTGAAATTCCTCAGGTCAAGTATCCAGAAGGGCAGATTATACAGAATCAGAAGTGAATCCAATCAGACTTCAAAACTAATATAAAAAAAGGCATCTTAAGAGATTCAAGACAAATAGATTGGACACGTGATGATGTATTTTGAATAAACATAAACAAAATTGAATCAACAGGTAGAAAAAGCATTGGACAATATATATTACTGTATATGGTATAATAAAATTGTTCATGAAATGTATTTCAAAAAGAGTAACTGAAATGTACTCAGCATATCTAGAAATGCCAAAATCGCAAAATTTGGAATTTTTGTCTATTCATGCATCGTGCAAAAACTACAGACAGATTTTAATGCAGCTTCACATACTGATAGCTGTTACATACTTGCTGTTACATACCAGCAATTAACGTATAGCATGCTTTTTATCCCAATAAGTTAAAAAGATGCTAAAGGAACCAATATAGTTAGTTTTGAAATCTTTGTCTTTGTTTGATCGCCTAAAGCAAAATCTAATGAATGGACTTCAGCAAAACCACACAGTGATAGCTTATGTCATCAGTTAATACTTTTTACCCTGGTTAATACCTTTTTCATCCATGATATAGAGGCCAAATAATTAACATTAATTTTAACATTTTTGTGTGCGCCCAGATCAAGCAAAAACCAACTGTTTTAACAAAACTCTATAGTGATATTTTATGTTAGATTAGTGATGGCATATGTTTCGACACGACACCAAAACAATAAAAAATAAATAAACAAACAAAATCCACCAATTTCATTGTTTAATAGAATCTATCAATTTAATATTTTCTGGCAGTCAAAATGTTATCCACGTTTGAATACAAAGTAGTTCAATACACCATGTCACCAGCACTGGCTTAGGCACAAACACAGATATACATAATTTACAGTCTATGTACCTACGTAAATTATTTTTATACTAATTACAGTTTTTCATTGATTTTGATCATTTTTTTACTTGTGGCTTTATGACTCAAGATCATTAGGGGTGGGATGGGACTGGGGACAAGGAAAAGGAAAGAATTCGGTGATGACATTTTGAAGGAATCATCCTGGCATTCGCCTGGAGTGATCTGGGGAAACCATGAAATAACCCAAATCTTGATGCCCAGACCGGCATCCTTCAGAATGCAAGGCCAGAGCGCTAACCGCTCACCCATCATGCTCGGTGATTTTTATCCTTGATACTAAATCCTTGTCATTTGTTTCAATTGAAAACAAAATTAATGATGAAAGACATTACATATATAATTATGTCAATTACTTTAATTCTATTCTCAAACCCAATTTTATTTGTTTTTATCCCTGAATACCCATCACGAAATTAGTGCCAATTTTTTTATTAAAATAATAGTAGTAATTTAAAGGTAAAGAAAATTTGACCGAGGTTTCTTTGGTATGTTTGGATGAAGTGACAGGCAGTCTTAGAATACAACAAACGTCAATAATGGCCAAATTCCAAATACCATGGTTCTCACAGACTGTAATCAGCACTCCAAAAGTTGGGCAGTATAATCAAAGATAGTGGGGGGACACGACTTCTATACAACATATTGGAATTGATCACCAGGGCTGGCATTGCTGGGGGAAGGAACCCCAGGCCCACCATGGTGCCTGACTAAATAGCAATGTCTTTCTTAAAACTGTATTATCTGACTTTTTGCATTAAAATTTCCTAACTTTATCAAACAAATAAAAAATAGTTTAAAGAAAAAAAATTGTTGGGGGTGGGGCAGAGGATATAACACTTATCTGAGGCCCAAAAATCCTGTCCCCCGCCCTGTTGATCATTATCATCAATAACAAGGAATGAACAGTACTTTTATCTGGGTTAAGGTACATGTTGGGCTCCTTTGCAACAAACGAAAGGATTTCCTAGAAAAATTAGTTGCTCAAACAGGCAACAAAGTGGAACTTTCAATAGGAAATGATGTACAAAAAGACTGAAGCTTGGAATGATATTTGGTAATCCGCTAACCAACTTAAGATAAGATACTATATATAGACTGATACAGCCACAAATACAAACAAAGTGATATCTTAAAAAAATATTCCACAAAAAAGACTGTCCATAACATTGAGGTTGGAAGTCGATCACTGTAGATTTAGGAGCCACTTGCATAAAATACACTTAGCAAACTCCCCACTGCATCTGTGCAATAGGGAATCTGATGCGTAAACAATTATTTCAGAGACATCAAAATCTAATAATGCTGCTAACAGATTGGAAGAAAAACAATAACCCTTTTCCTAAGTAATATTTGTATCTCTCCCTCACCACTTCTGCCCTGTGCCAAGTAATCCACAGCAAACCATGCATGACGGATTACCAAAGACACACATGCCAACCCAGCTGAGTGCACCAATTTCTATTTTTCACAAGTAGGGGTACAGTCCAAAATGAGGTTTCTTTTGTCACAATTGTCCTCCCACACTCAATTCTTCCAGTAAGGCCATGAGAAAAGTTTTCATACTACAAAATGCATTACAATTTCTTATTTAAGAACCTTTGTATCCATTCCATATATAGTGTCAAGAATAATCAGATTTGTAGATACATCTACAGCAAAATAATGATGGTTGAAGTATAAAGTTTAAATAATTGAAAATCTCTTTACTTTTGGCTTTGCACCTCTTCTATGTCAAGGTCATTAGAGACACGAAAAGTCTTGAGGAAAAGGATGGGATGGGATTTGGCCAAGACCTTTTGAATGAAACAATTCTCAACATTCACCTGTAGTAATTTGGGGAAACCATGGGACACTCAAATTTAGATTGACAGACAGAGATTCTAAACTGTGTGTTCTTGAATGCGAGACCAGAGTTTTACAGCTCACTCAGCACACCAGGTCTGGGAATCTAATCTGATAGTAAATTATGAAAGTCTTAGGAGGTGCTACACTAGACAAACAACTGAAATACGTAGTAAGACCATTTCGGAACCCTTCTTAAATACTGTGTCACAGTAAGGAACCCAAGTTATGGATAAACATTACAGGAATATCAGATACAGCAAATAACATCATTTTCTCTGTTTATTGAAATTACTGCCTGGTGTATTGTAAAAAAACATGATACAAGAATTCGGTTGTGAAGCATAATTAAACAGGACTGGTGGTGTCAGTATGGCACATGAGCTAACTAGCTCCATCATAATACAATGTTCGACTAAATGATTCATCAGGCTTCAGACCACTGTGTATTGAAAAGTATATGACTTATACAGACGAGTGATACATGACAAGACACAAACTCATCAAGTGTAAAAGCCAGTTTAGTGTCTTACATGCCATATCAAAGAGAAAGCTTTATGGGCCATTTTTTTCCATCAAGCTGACAGTTACAGGATCCATGTACCTGTATATGTTGCAGGTGACTTCTCCACTTTCATCCTACAACAGGACGGGGCTTAACCTCATTGAAGTACAAATGTCCATTGCCACATCGGTGCACTGGTGCTCTGGTCTGAGCGGTGTTCCCATTGCCATGACCTCCCCTGGTCACTAGATCTCACCTCACGTGATTTCTTCTTGTGGAGTTATGTGAAAAACAAAGTTCATGTAACCTCAACACCAACAACACTGCAAGAATTACAGGAACGAATCACTGGTGTGACAGACATTGATAGAAACACGTTATCGAATGTATGGACAGAACTGAATTACCCTTTGGATGTGTGGTGTGTGACTAAGAACGCACACATTGAACATTTATAATATGTCCTGGAAACTTGATGAGTTTATGTATCTTCTCATGTATTACTCCTCTTTATAGGTCATATACTTTTCAAAACACAGTTTTGAAAGCCGGTGAATCATTTAGGCTAATCCTGTGTTAGAGAAGGAAGTAGATGGAAGATTTAGATGGGAATATATTAGTAGCACTACATTTTAGTTAATGTATTCCTGGGAAAGAGAACAGAACTGTGGATTAGAAAAGTTTCAATCAGAGATGCTCTTAAAAGCAATAACGGAAATCTGCACTTGCAACAAAATTCTGCATGATCAAATTTCATGACACAGAAAAATACTGATTTAAAACATTTCAACACTTCTAATAATTTAATGAAATGTTAAAAAAATTTAGATTAATCTTCAAGCTTTAAAATGCTAAAACTACTAGTAATCTTCAAGCTTTAAAATGCTAAAACTACTAGTATTAGATATCTATTTAAGACTGGCAAGACATTGTAAGACTTTATAAATCAAGCCATACTGGATGTGTACAGTATATAAGTGAACAGAAGTTTCTGACTATTTTAACCAAACATCATCAGCTACTTAATCAATCAATGATGCACTAACTTATAAAGCTACAAAAGAATTTCAGTCAGGTTCTACAGGTTACATTGCATCAGGCTCCAGTTTACTTCAGAACCCCTGTAACTGATATGATAAGGGAGCTGGGTTGGGACTCATTGGAGGATAGGAGGAGGGTGAAGAGAGTTCTGGGAATGTACAGGGTATATGTTGTTGATGGAGCTTGGAAGGATATTGGCCTAAGAATTATGAATAGTGCATGGAAGTGGAAAGGCGACCATGACCACAAGCTTGTGCTCAATTTCATGCATAAGGGAGTGGAAAAATTTTCTTTTGTTGGTAAGGGTGTCGGGGATTGGAACAAATTACCCAAGTTTAGTGATCAGTAATTTTCCAAAAACACTTAAGGAATTTAGAATTGAAATTTGTAAATCATAATAGTAAATGGGGGAGGAATTTAACGTTCCAATTATAAAAGAAATTTTAAAAAGATCTTGTGATGGCCTTTCTGGACATTGAAAAGGCATATGACAGCCTCAGCCGAAACAAAGTGTGGGAAGGACTGAGAAAAAAGTCAGTAAAAATGGAGATAGTGCAAAGAGTGAAGGATATGTATGAGGGTAGTAAGAGCTGTGTCAAAGTGGGAACGGATAAGACTGGATGGTTCCATTTGAAAAATGGACTAAAACAAGGAAGTGCCCTATCACCCCTCTTATTTATTGTAGCTATGGATGAAATATTGAAGAAGGTGGTGCAGAGCATTGGGGAAGGAAAAATGAAAGCAATGGTATTTGCAGACGACCTATTAGTTTGGGGAGAGGATGAAAGAGAGGTGCAGGATCAGCTGGATGTGTGGGAGAGAGTAGTTGCTGATTATGGTATGAAGTTCTCTGCGAGAAAAAGTGAAGTGGTGATAACAACAAGAAAGAAGAACAGGACGGACATAGGCATATCACTTAGAGGGGAGCAACTAAATAGAGTGGAATGTTTTAAATATTTGGGAAGCTGTATTGAAGAAAATGGAGGAAACAGGATGGAAATAAACGAAAGAGGAAGATGTGCAGATGGATTTTTTAAAAGTATTAGGAGCCTGGTATGGAGTAGGGATGTCCCACAAAAGAGTAAGGAGGCAATATATAAAACATATTTTGTACCAATTTTAACATATGGAGCAGAAACATGGGTGATGAAGGAGAGAGACAAAGGGAGGGTACAATCGGTGGAAATGAAATTTCAGAGGAGTAGAGTGGGAGTAACAAGAAGAGACAGAATAAGGAATGAGCGAATCAGGGAGATGATAAAGGAAGAACCGCTACAACAAAGAATTGAAAAATCTAGGCTACAGTGGTACGGGCATGTAAAGAGAATGGGAGAGGAGAGGCTACCAAGGAAGATGCTGGACATGGAGCTGAAAGGGAAGAGACCTAGAGGAAGACCGAGGGACAGATGGATGAAAGGTGTTAAGAAATGTGTGGAGGAAAGAGGAGGAAATTGGGCGTCAGTGGAAGAAGAGAGATGGTGGTTAGACAGGAAGCGCTGGCGAGGCTTTTGTTCCCAGCAGACCTGGCCAGTGGCTGGAAGCTGTCCTAGATGATGATGATGATATGTATATAAAAAAAAGGGGTAAATGGATGGCTGAGCGAATTGCCACTGGAGTGTTAGCTCCATCGCAATTAAAAATTAATAATGTATTTATACTGTCAGGAAATCGGCTACACTGCAGAAATCACGTAGTGATGACCTTTCATTCTACCTGTAGGGTAACATTTATCTTTTTCATAAATATTGTCCCAGTTTTTAAGCAATGGTGTTTTGTTTATTTTGTCATTGATTACACAATATTAGTCAACTGTTAGATGGTGTGCTCAGCACTAGAAAGACCTCATGGTGACCCCAGCATAAAAAGATCCTGAAGATTACAAACATCGCCCTGAACACCTGAGACTATACATACAGAAGACCTCTCTCTCTTCAGTACAAAACCACCTTCCCAGTAATCACACTATTTGTATGGAGCAACAAAGATGGGCAATAGAAGCTCATAATAGACAAAAGAAAATTAACAAACCCAACATCTGCCATCTACAATTAAGAGCAACATGTGTGGGCGATTATTATATGTCAGGATTGGCCTGATCAGCCATCAACAAAAATGCTTGGTTCAATTACACTAGTTAATTCCATTACCCAGTCATTTATTACTTTGTATTTTTACAATCATTTATATAAACAATATGGAAAAAAATACATTGTCTTTGTGAAATATACAACACAAAACATTTAATTAGCCAATAGTTCAACACCAACTGCTCAGTATATATTAAGACAGTGACAAAATCTCCAATTTTGCATGAAAACTTTTTTTTTTATTTTCTCCAGTGTGGATACACAAAACACCTTGAAACATAGTGTGCATATTTACTCTTACTACTACTGCCACCACCACCACAAACAACAACAAAGTTGCCGATCAAAGTAGTCATTTGAAAGCCGTCATCAAAATGCAGGCTATTGTAATCAAGTAAATTCATTTGCCATTCTAAAGGCACTATAGTATATCCATAATTCTGTTCAAAAAATATAGCTACAAACCAAGAAATTTTTTCTGTAAAAAATATTAAAAAAAAGTTTTAACAGTTCTTTTTGTTGTGATAATGTTTGCAGTGCACATCACAATAAAAACACACTATCCAGCTATTGCAACATCTGTGATTAACTGTATTGGAAATTTTGTTTTTCTAACACTATAATATAGCCATGAGTTAATTAGTTCCAAACAAATTATTATGGGTTCTAGAACTGCATTAGGGGATAAATAAATTCACCACCATCTAACTGCATGCAAACTTACATACACAGAAATAAAAATTCTTGCAATTGCAGGACTGAAATAATCAGCACATTTAGTCTTTAGTTACAGAAACCAAGAAATAATATGGAAATGCATTTATCCAACTTCTTAATATCTTTGGTACAATTATGTGATTTGTACACAACATTCTGTGCCTGGATACGGAGGCAAATTCAGGTCATATTTTGTTTCTAATGCAGGAGGCACAAACCGTCCTCCAAGGTAGTGATATTTTCCACTGAATTTCAATGCACATTTTTTTGGTGCAGTCAGTGATATAAGTAAATCTGGTTTTATGCCTCCATCTTCTGGACTACCGGTCTCCACATTCCAGCCACTTGGTATATCTACACTGCATATTGGTACCGTTGTGTTCTGCAAGGCCTGCAGTACTGGAACAAAGTCTGGCCTCGTAGGTGGCTTATAACTAAAACCAAATAAAGCATCAACAATTAAGGAAAACTCCTTTAATTTGTCCAAGTCAGGCATACTATTTAGGAAAGGAATCGACATATTGGAACATTGCGATGTTAAGTTATTATACAATGCTTTGTCAGTTCTTTTAGGATAGAAAATTGACGGGTCGTAACCAAAAAGTTTAAGGTGCCGTGCACAAACGAGACCGTCGCCGCCGTTGTTGCCTGGTCCACAACATACCAAAACTGCATTTTTCTTCACCTTTCCCAGAGGATAACATTTAGCTATTGAAACGGCACAACTCAAGCCAGCTAATTCCATAAGCTGATCAACACTAAATTTGTATTCATTGAATAGTTCTTGGTCGATATTAATCGCTTCTTCTTGACCGAGGTATTTAACCATTTTTCCTGAGCGAGTTTTCTGATACAGTTGGCGACAGCTGTGTGAATAGTGTCCAAACAAACGTGAAATATTCCGTAACATACGAGTTTGTGAAAAGCAAAAGTATAAATCAAAACACAGAAGCGAAATGTAGTTCGTAAGTTAAATGCAAACAAATGTCAAATACCAGCATATATATTTCTCCTCGTCACACATAATCACGACTCTCCGGTTATTATCTTTTTTTGATACCAAAAAAACAATGACAATTTATCCCACCCTCTACAGTAACCTTCTCACATTGACTCACAATTCACAAAGTCACAACGAGTAAAAGCAGAAACATCCAAACTTCAAAGTTCACACCGGTGGTGTTATGTGACTCAGAGATAATATATACATAAAATTTACATGAGATTGAGAGAATCGTTGACCAGAGATAATCTGTCAGAGACTCCTGAAAGATGGCAGAAGAAGGTATGGTTTTTGTTGACAATTCTGTGTTTTAAGAGAATTCAGCAATAACAGCAGTTATCTGTAACTTCTAAGCTTTCAGGCAATGTCTGAACTAAAAGTCGCAACAGCTATCAACTTTTCTTGTGTTTCACTATAATACTTTGAGTAATTTCCTCCAATAACTATGCTAGATGACAGCTATATTCACAAATGATTTTTTAATTTGGAAGAGTTAAACAAACAAGTTGGAATTTATATGTAGTGTAAATGTGATGGCGTCGTTGGTGTTTAGACGTCAGTATTTTATTTATTTCTTCATAACAGTAGGGCCTAATTCATTAACCCCGTTTTTGTTTTGACCAGTAAGTGTACAGGATTACTATTGACAACTTTTTTTTATTATGAATAATTTTGATAATTTGTTTTCGTTATAGAAGTGCAACACACGCTAGATTTATCAAATCAGGGGTTGAAAAAAATCCCAAAGGCTCAAGCTCAAGATTCTCAGAGGATTGCAGAATTAATATTAGATAGGAATGAACTTCAGAAATGGGATAATATTGACTCCTACCCAGCTCTGAGAAAGGTAATTATCAGGGATTTCATCTTACTTCTATGAAAATTGCCCATAATTTAATTATTATTAACTTCATAATAAATCTTTTTTTCAGTTGTCTGCTTCATACAACCAGTTTTTGCGAATGTACAGTGTTTGTAGACTTCATCATCTTTGTTGGTTGGACTTGTCTCACAATGGTATTCTAACAATTGAAGGGCTCAAGGACCTGCTCCACCTTAGATGGCTTTGTTTGGCAAGTAATAATATTAAGGTATGTCTGTCATGTATTTTAGTATTTTATTTAATACTTACACTCTTGATGTCTGTAGGAATATATAACTACTTTACACTACGCAAGACAAAGTCATCATAATACAGTGGCAATCAATTGGAAAATGTTTGTTTTCTAGTAGTAATTAATTTGGAATACTCACTGGACACCTGTAGTATTAGGGGGTAATATCTAGATTGCGATACCGCTGCAATCACTTACCGCTTTGCGATGTAAACACTTCCAGATGGAGAGAGTATGACGTCACCACGTTGCTGAATGTGACGTATGCGTTCATGTGCAGCTTTAAATGTCACTAACGGGGCATTTCACGAAAACTAGTCCATCGCTAATATATATCATGTAGTGAATTCGTTAATTTTGCACCAGTAGTACAGTAATAAATTCAATAGTGATGAGGTTTTGATGCAGCCTGGACCACACTGAAACGTAATTATTGAATACCTTATTGCCGATATCTATGTCGTATCTATCACTGTTACTGTTGTTTGCGTCTTAATGCAGCCTGGACCATAGTGAAATGTAACCGTTGCTGATAGCCAATTTCCATATCGCATCTATCTCTGTTAATATGGTCCAGGCTGCGTTACAACCAAGACGCAAATGGTTATTGACGAAATCTTTTAATAAATATTTTATGTCATATGAATGATTTTAATAGCAATTTCAGCCATGTGAGGAAATACAGAAGAATGGAATCAAATACAAATCAATGGAATTGTGACTGATAATGTTAACATTACAGGAACGGACATTACGGAACGTTACTAATGAATGATATCAATTATCAGTTTGGAATGTTGTTGGTATTTTAATAATATTATTAGTTGTGCAAGTAATAATTTTCTGTAACTCTTTCAATCCGTATTTTTTTATTAGTAGTACTATTGGTTACGGTCTATGGCCTAACATGTATTCACAAATCGATCAAAGCCTGAACATGTCAAATTCTGCAATGTAGTGATGTCATAATCTCTCCATCCGGAAGTGTTTAGATCGCGAGGTGGTAAGTGGTTGCAGCGGTATCGCAATCTAGATATTACCCGTATTAGGTAGTACAGAAAGTAGCTCTAACAGTATTCTGCTGGTCCAGGGGGCATTACCAGTTACTTGCTGCTTGAATATAAAGTGTGTCACAGTTGAATACTGCAGTATTGTGGCATCATTATCACATGGGGTTTAAAGTAGTTCCATGTGTATCGTATAGGACCTATTCTAATAAATTCAATTTTTGTGGTAAACAATTATTATATTACCAAGCATAAGGACAAGGAATGAGTACTAGTAGTTACTATTACTCCGCGACTCACTAAAAGAGTGTGGCAGAGGGTGCATTGCACCTATCCATTAAGTATAAGGACAAAGAATGAGTACTAGTAGTTACTATTACTATTACTCCGCGACTCACTAAAAGAGTGTGGCAGAGGGTGCATTGCACCTATCCGGGAAGGTAATGGTTTGGAATGGATGTACGGGATATGGCAGGAGGCACCCATGGGCTATTGTGAGGAACCATCCCAGCATTTGCATGGAGCGATCTGGGGAAACCATGGAAAACTCAGATCAGGATGGCCGGAGTGCTTTATCGAAAGCTACTCCTGTAGGATTTTATGTTTAGTCGCCCGGTAAATCCTTTCTATTAAATTCCCTAATAGCTCGTGGGAAAAATGAGTACAGAAATGAATCGGTTTAGCCCTGATTTCTCTTATCTTATTTTCGCGGTCATTCCGGGATATGAACGTTGCTGCTAGCAATATATGTTTACTGTCATTCAGAAATACGTCAGTCGAGAATTTTTCAATTAGCTTCTGTCGAGAGCAACGCCTTCGGTGCTCCAGGTCTTCCCAACCAAACTCCTTCAACATCACACTTACGCTTTCCCTCCAACTATATATACCTGTCACGAATCGGGCGGCTCTTCCTTGGACCATCTCTAATGCCTCCATTAATCCCTTTTGATGGGGACCCCATACAGAGCAACAATATTCTAAGTGAGGCCGCACTAGTGACATGTATGCAATCAATTTAACTTCCAGAGTGCATTGTTTTAAATTATGACCTAGAAATCAAAGCATACGATTTGCTTTCCCAATTACATTCTCGATATGTTCATTCCACAACAAATTATTGTGAATTGTTACCCCTAGGTATTTAGCGGGATCTACCATTCTAAGGACAGTGCCATTAATTGTATATTCAAAGCTAAAAGGTGTCACCTTTTTACTTATACACATGACTTGGCTCTTTTTAGCGTTTAACTCCAACTGCCAATCTTTACACCACGCAATTATTTTCATAATATCGTCTTGTAACAAAGCACAGTCGTCCAGGGTTGTGATTTCACGATAAATAATAGCATCATCGGGAAATAATCTTTTCATCCCCCTTATTATGTCACACAAATCATTAATGTATACGAGAAACAACAGAGGCCCTATCACGCTTCCCTGAGGAACCCCGGACCTCACACTGTGTTCTGCCCTCCAGAAAGTCTGCAACCCAGTCGCATATTTGTCTAGATATGTCGTAACTGCGAAGTTTCCTAAGTAACCTAGTGTGAGGCACAGTGTCGAAAGCTTTTTTAAATTCTAATAGAACTAAATCAACCTGGGATTGCTCATCTATAATATGGCTCAAGTCGTGAATTAAAAGAGCAAGTTGTGTTTCACAGCATCGGCCTTTTCTGAATCCATGTTGATTTGGGTTTAAAAGCTTACTTTCATCCAAAAACCGCATGACATTTGAATAGATGATGTGTTCTAAAATCTTGCAAAATATTGAGGTTAACGAGATCGGCCTATAATTTTGAGGATCATTAACATTCCCATTCTTAAACACTGGACTTACGATGGCGGTCTTCCATTCGGCTGGTATTTTTCCTTGATGCAAGGAGGCGGTTTATAATTTCATCAAATACGGCGCAATTTCCTTTGCGTACCTAGAGTAGAATCTTGTAGGAATACCGTTTGGTCCGGGAGCCTTATTGGGATTTACATCCACAAGCAGTTTAGTTATTCCCTCAACATCGAGAACGAGATCATTCATAATTTTGTTGGTACGTTTGTTAAATATTGGAATCTCCTCCGAGTTTTCTGTCGTGAAATCTTTTTTAAATACATTATTCAAAATTTCTGCTTTTTGCCTTTTGTTGTAATATTTTGGCAATTCCTCCCAAATCCTCAAAAAATACCATTGGGGAGGCCATAAGCAGTTACTATATTATATTTGTCCTAAAGTGAAGTTGCAGAAGAAAGTGGTTATGATGGTATCATACTTCAGCATTACCAATTTTTCTTCCTGTCTTGCTATTACTACAAAAATTGAGCAACAATACAGTTTATTTCATTTTTTGTAATAGCTGTTACCATAGGAGGTTGCAAATACATGCCTATCAGTCAGTTACTGTTTAATGTTGTGGTAACTTTAATGTGAAATTATTTCTATGGTATGCATTTCAGACATATGCAGTTTATTACTATTAATAGTGTCTGATAAACTGCTGAACGGTCAACTTCTTCAAGATTCAAGCTACCACAAATATTTGCATACATTTAGCAATGTGAGTAATAAGTAATTTAAAGTGCTGCACAATGGAATTCCTCCTGCTAACACTGTTCAGGTAATATAAAAATTCATTATTGATTGACGGTTTCAAGTACCAATTAAAAATTATGGGGGCTTGCGGCAAGACAATAATATGTCAATATAATATGCAGAAAACATGAAATCTCCGAAAAGGGGCATCTAGACAAGATAATTAAGAAGATACCAAAGGTAATTTCGGACATGGGGTCAATTTTCCTTCTCTAGAAACTCTGAGCAACTGTGAAATAAATTCACAATCTTCCAACCCATAAATTTAAAAAAAAAAAATGCTTTACTGGTGAATAGTTTCTTGAAATTGATAAAAAAAATTATGACTATTTACTGGAATCAAAGCTATTGATAGTGATAGTGATGGTCAGCTTTTGTAAAGAAATTGTCCACTTCTGAAGAGCATTTATCTTTGTAAGAATAAACTATCAAGTTTTCATTGATGGGGACACACATCCACCCCCAAACATTCGATCTCTATATTCGTCATATTCATCCCCTCACTCAAACACTCCATCTCTAACGCCATCAACAACAGATTACAAACCATTTGGGCTCAACAAGGCTGTCCTCAAGGAAAATGCTGTATGAATTGTTTTTATAAACTTTTCAAATGTGCCATAACAATTTATTGCTCAAGGGATTATTTTTTTCTTTTATTTTTTGTTTTTATTTTTTTGTTTTTGGTTTGTGTAAGGAATCTAAATAACTTTGTTCCTTCTTTTTTTAGTCAGTAAAAAAGTTCAAGAAATTAATTTGTCAAACTTTCACAAATTGTTTACATTTATTTTTTACTTGCAAGTGATTTTTATAATTTGTATTTCTTGATTTCATTTTGCTTTGTATGATTTGTAATATTTCAGTTTGGAAAAATGTGTACCTATCTTGCTTTCGTTTAATTAAGAAACCAATTTTATGAAATAAGTATTTACTATCATGTACCTCAAAGACACATACATTCAACAGGTGTTATTGTCACCCTGAAATTAGACTCTTTGGTAATTGAAAGCTTAATAGCATTTAAAATGTACTCAAATGTCTCCTGGTTCGATAATAATCATGAAATTTCTATGGATCCTTCTCCGGATAATGATGCATGTGGTGGAATTTTCCTAATTAATTTCTTTTTGCTAGTATTGAATAATCCAACATGAATGATTTCTACATGTTAGCATCCAACCCCTGGTCAGGTATGGACCTTCCAACAAGTATATAGTCTCTTCATCCATTTCACAAAATTTTGGTGTGAATATCTGGCACAGATGTAAACAGTGAGAGAGGCAGTCAAGAACAGTTCTATTAATCCAAGTAATCCATCTCAGTTGACTGTACTGGCTCAACTTGTTAGATAGCTCAAATACACTTGCAATGTACGACTGGCCTAATATATGTGATCTGAGATCAAATGGTCCCCAGTTCGAATCTTGGTCTCGGCTAGTATTTTCAAGAGGACCTGACCTTCACCTCTGGCACAGCTTGCTGTGTAATGTGGAATATGCCAGAATGATTGCTTGGTTCAGGTTCCATGTTAAACTATGGGTCCACTTGAGGGATAATAAGTAACAACCCTAGTTGCAACACAGATGTGTACACATCCAAAAAGAAATTCAAGCCAAATGACAGCTTAACTTGGTCCTAGTTGGCCCAAACAAACATACATATATTATTGTTGCCTCTTATTTGAGAGACAGTTGTTCTATTAACAGCCATCAACTGTCAAAATGTCTGTAATATGCATACTATAGTATAAACGAAATACAAGTTTAGTGGTCTTCCCGTAGGTGAAAGAGTGGTTTGAATTTACTAATTGCCTTTTTTCCATCTGTCTGAAAATAATTTTCTGAATATCTTAAGTGAGTGCCATAACCTGTATTGTTCCATATAATGTGAAAATAGTTGCCCACAAACTAAAAGTATATTTTTATTTTGGTATGAAATTCTTTGATGATGATAGATAGGTGTTTAATATATGTGTGTGCATTAGAATTTTGTTTCTTCTTTGAGACTTGAAAACAAAAACATTTTGTGCTCCAACTGATTGCTAGCCAAGAGGTAGCAAGTCTGGCTGTGGGGTTGCCACATTGACTCTTCCAGACGAGCATTTGATTTTCTTTTGGGGCAGACTTCCTTAACCTTCAAAATCTGATCATAGACCAGATGAAATACTTAAGGAGTGCAAATTTAAACCAGTTCTCTAAACTGTGCAAAATTACAGGACATCTTGGATAGACCACATACTGTGAAAGAAGATGGACTGGATCCCACCAAAAAAAAAAATCCTTATGTACAATCCCAGAGGAAGGAGAGATGTAGGAAAACCACCAAGAAGATGGATTGAGACTGTAACAGGCCACCAGGCCTAACACTGGATGGGAAGAACAAGCAAAAAAAATTTTAAAGTATTATTTTGGTAGTGATAGAATTCAATAGAAAACAGCACCTCCAATGTTGATTTAAATGGAACTGATAATAGCTTGATGTTCTCAAAGGCTTCATCAATTGGAATAAATAGCTTCCGTGCTCCTAGGATGGTGCCGTGTCCTACTATTAACTGTCGATGAGATCGGCACTTCTGTGATGAAAGTTAGAGCAGATAGCTCCTACTACAAAAGTATTGGTGCTTGCGAGATTTCTTGCAGCTGTGGGATGGTGTATATTGGAGAAACTGACAGCACAGTAGATGACTGGCTGTGAGTATAAATCCGCCACTAAAAATCAAACAACATGAAAAGTCAGTAATTTTGTGGCATTCATTTATACCCAGTCATGCTATCAATTTTGAAAACGCCAGACTTCTTCTGAAAGAACATCAATTTTAGCCAAAATTAATTTTAAAAAAATGCTAACACCCTATTAATATAAATCAAGACAGTGTCCTAAAGCAATATTAAGCATGGTTTGCCTTACTGCACAGAGAACAACTCATGCTGTGACCCCCACTGCACAGCCGTGATTGGCCAGACTATTCAGAGCTTTTGTAGACTTAGTTGTGCTTAATAAAACTTAAAAACTGCATCCCAAGAAGCTTGGCCTAAACTTCTGCAGTTAACAGTAGGATACAGCATCATTTGGAATCCATGGAAACTATTATAACAACTTGATTATTTGTCAACAAACTATATCTGTTCAAAGCTGCAACTAGAGAAATATCCACTGGAAAATATTACATGGTCTCAAGGCCTAAATCCCTGACTACCAAGGAGCCTTTAGCTGGAGGCTGGCAGCTAACAGTTAACTACTAGTTCACTCTGTTGTTGAAGAATTGTTATGAGCCCGCTTATTTCAACTCTCTGTGTGTACGTATTTTTCTGTATTTCGACACCGCAATAAACTTCAACTTTAGTAAGCAGTTGTTGTTTCCCTATCCAAATATTTAATGTATCAACTCTATAATGCCTTTGTTTCCTAACAATATATTAATATATGTTTTGAATTTATTGTTATATAGTTACTGATGGAGAATGTATATAACTTCATTGCCCTTTTTTTGAAGTAGTATTACTTATCTTCCATACAAGCAACTATCATGCGTAGTCTGTCTCTTTTTGTTTCTTACCAAGCATGGTGGGTGAACGGTTAACATTCTGGCCTTGCATTCAGGAGGACGCGGGGTTGAATCCCTGTCCGGGCATCCAGATTTGGGTTTCCCATGGTTTTCCCAAATCACTCCAGGTGAATACCGGGATGCTTCCTTCAAAAAGGCCATGGCCGAATTCCTTCCTGCTCCTTGCCCCCAGTCCCATCCCACCTCTAATAACTTTAGCCGTCAATGAGGCGTAAAGCAATAGCTAAAAAAATTTTTTAAAAGATATTGTTTCTTGAGCCAATCAGTAACATTTGACATCATGTTTCCATTTCACCATGGCTAATTATTTTAATTATTTTGGAAGTTTAATTGGAAGGAATGTCCTCATCTTCAGCACTGGTAGGGCTAATTCAGTATCTCTTGAAATTTTGAAGCTGCTATCCATTTTGCCCACCTCAATCCATCAATTTATTTCTTGCAATGAATGTTCACAGTCTGTCAAAATTGTAAAAACTCAGCATCATCCTTAACAGTATCTTCAAGTTCAATTTCGGCTTCAGTGCATATTTTCTAGGGTCTCTTTTTTTTTTTAACCTTAATGTCCTGAATGCTATTTGACTAATTGAGGTCTGTATTTTGTGTTCGAGACAGAAGGATATTCAAAATGTACTTTAGCAGAAAGCATGACAATGTAAAATTTTCAGGCAAAGTCCTTTTTCAGCAGCATAGGTTGTGCTCATATACAGTGCAGTAATATTGCTTACACAGCAATTCTCAAACTTTTTAATCCCAATGATGAGTCAAAAATAATTTTATGGACCACTAATGGGCCTAATTACCACATATTTGCCCAGTCATTGAAATATTGATGGTTGTAACAAAATTTGGTTTATAGGCTTATGGCTTATACTATTTATAGCCCTATTTAGTACCAGTACTGTATTCATTTTATGTGAACAATTTTCTACTTATATTTTGCTATGATATCTTCAATTAGAAGTAATTTTTAATATTCTGCCTGCATACCACTTGTCCCGTCTTTGCAAACCACAAGGTGTCCTTGTATCAGAGTTGAGAAACACTCAGAAAAATTATGTCCACAAGCTTCAGTCATCTCATACGTCTGAGTTAGATCTATTCCTCAACACTATGCCTGTTGGGTGGGTGGGAGAACGCTGCTTCAAATCCATATCCTGCTATCCTTATTTCGGTTTTCTGAAAATAATCCAGGCCTTCAAAAGGCCATGGAGAAATTCATTCCCATACCTTGCCCCCAGTCCACTCCTGCCGCAAATGACCTAATTGTCATCAATGGATAAAGCATAGTAACCAGGAAATAATAGGTGCTAAGAAGTGAAAAGGAATTACAAATAAGGATAGCAAAATGAACCACCACTTACCTTAGATGATAGTTGCATTGTGTGAACACATAAACAGTATCTCCATTTTGACATTTGCCACCCGTACCATACCAAACGTTTCCTCTCCTACAGTTTTGGCATTCAAGGTAGTCGCAAATGCTCCAACCAACATTCCCTCATGGAATATTAAGCAGTATTTCACAAACATTGATTTCTCGCAATTACCCTCCGGCTTTGGTGAACAAACAGCTTTCTTCGACAGCATTACAACCTACTAAGCCAAATCAGTCATCCACAACCCCCAAAAACCAATCACAGTGCAGTATTCGTTACACAATACTACCCAGCCCTCGAAACCATTAACAGAATCCTCCGGCAGGGCTATGATTTCCTGCAAACCTGCCCTGAAATGAGATCCATTCTTCCTAAAATCCTCCCTGCCCCTCCTAGAACTTTAACCTCAGCGAACTTCTAGTCCACAAACATAGTCTTCCTCGTTCCAACAGTCAGTCCCAAGGCTCTTTCCCATGCAATAGATCCCGCTGCATGATGTGCGAAATACACCTTGCCTCCACCACCTTCACCCACCCTGTCACAGGTGAAAGCTTCCCTATGACAGGACACACCACCTGTGAAACCTCCCATGCAATTTACCAGTTAACATGCAACCACTGCCTGGCTTCATATGTAGGTTTGACCACAAATCCATTTTCCATTAGAATAAATGGCCACATGGAACCCAAAGCACCCAGTTGCTGCCCATGCCTTCACCCATGACTCGAATAATTTCAACTCTTGTTTCATGGTACATGCTATCAGAGTCCTCCCTAATAGCAGCAGCTCCTCTGAACTCAGAAGGTGGGAACTTGTCTACAAGTACAAACTGGGCACAAGGCAACCACCTGGTTTCAGCTTCAGATAATATTATTATTATTATTACTTATGTTTACCCTTTTTTAATCTTCTCTTTGCCTTCATCCCCACTACCTATATTGAACCACCACTAACCTAAGGTGATGTTTACTTCATAGAGTCTTTGGTTTAAAAAAAATTAAAATTATTATTATTGTATTGTTTTTATATATATAATCATATTTAGATTTAATTATATTTTACCCTTCCCACTGGCTAGAGATAGTTTGGATATTTATCTTTGCCCAGTTACTAGCTCTGAATCATTGCCTTCTGGCCTCGCATTCGAGAGGATGGCGGTTCGAATCCCCGTCTGGGCATCCAGATTTGGGTTTTCCATGGTTTTCCAAATCACTCCAGGCAAATGCCAGGATGCTTCCTTCAAAAGGCCATGGCCGAATTCCTTCCCATTCCTTGCCCCCATCCTTACCCGTCTCTAAAGTCCTCGCTGTTAGAGAGACGTTGAGCAGATAAAAAAAAAAGAATCACTGCCCCTACTTTTCCTTTGTTTGAATTTACCCCCACCATTTTCCTGGCCAACAGTCTTTCTGTGAGGCAGTCTCCAACAGCACTCACCTCCCATAATATGCTTTTGTTGACAAAAGGCTCATCCCAAAAATTTCTTATCAGTTGTATTTTTGCCTTCCTGTGTGTTCACGTCCCACATCTAACGGTAAGTGGTGGCTCATTTCCCTATCCTAATTTAATTCATTTTTGCTACTCAGTGCCTTTGATTATATATATATGTATATTGGTTATGGATTTATGCCTTGTCAAGGTCATTAGAGGCGTGAAATGATGAGAAACAAGGAAAGACTGGAAAAGTGCAATAGTAGTACCGGTACATAAGGGAGGGGTGAGAAATAGAGTTGAGAATTACAGGCCAATCAGTTTGACATCAGTGGTAGGTAAATTAATGGAAAGATTGATATGCAACCACATCAGAAATATATGTGAGGAACGTAATTGGTTTTCAAGCAGGCAACATGGTTTCAGGCAAGGATATTCATGCGAATCTCAGTTGGTGGGATATATGCAAGATTTTTCAGATGAAATGGACAAGGGAGGCCAAATTGATAGTGTAGCACTAGATCTGTCTAAGGCGTTTGACAGAGTAAGCCATAAAATGGTAGTAAATAAGGTAAAAACCATTGGAGTGGATAAGAAAGTGATTTGCTGGGTAGAAGAATTTTTAAAAGGTAGAAAACAGAAAGTTAGGGTAGGAAATGTAGTATCAAAAGAAGTGGAAGTAAAAATGGGTGTGCCACAGGGTAGCGTATTGGGACCATTGCTATTTATTATTCTAATGAATAATTGTGTTGCCTGTTTACTATCTGAAATTAGATTGTTTGCAGATGACATAATGCTGTATAAAAGAATCAAAACGATAGAGGATTGTAAACAGTTGCAGGGTGATCTGGACAGGATATCTAATTGGGTTAGTAAACATGGAATGAAGATAAATGCAAAGAAGAGTCAGCTTATTAGATACACAAATAAAAAACAAAAGGTTAATTATGAATATAAGGTGGGGAAAGAATTGCTTGCTGAAGACTTGAAATGCAAATATCTTGGAATTACTTTTGATAACAAACTTAACTGGGCAGGACACATAGGACAGGTGGTAGGAAAAGGTTTCAGAGTTCTGCACTTGTTGGAGAGAGTTATGAGGGGATGTACGAGAGAAGTCAAGGAATTGGGTTACAAAACTTTGGTGAGACCATTGCTCGAATATGGTAGTGTAGTATGGGACCCTCATTTTACGTATCAAATACAGGAGTTGGAGAGGGTGCAAAGAAGGGCTGCTAGATTTGTTTCTGGAAATTATCGCAGAATGCAATCAGTGACGGATATGATAAAGGAGCTGGAATGGGATTCATTGCAAGACAGGAGGAGGATGAGGAGGGTCATGGGAGTGTACAGGGCATATACTGGTGATGAGGCATGGAAAGATATTGCAGTAGGTATGAAAAGTAGTGCATGGAAGGGAAAAGATGACCATGACCACAAGCTGGCACTCGATTTCAGGCACAAGGGTGTAGGAAGATTCTCTTTTTTAGGTAAGGGTGTCAGGGATTGGAATGAGTTACCAAGAGAAACGATGAATAATTTACCGAAAACTTTGAAGGAATTTAAAGAAAAAATTTGTAGAGGGCAAATGTAGGTGGGTGCAGGATAGGGGGAAGATAGCTGTGTAGGGAAATTGCCACCGGAGCCTGTGCTCCATTGCAATTAAATTAAATTAAATTAAAGACAAGAAATTCAGCCATGGCCTTTTGTAGGAAGAATCCCAGCATTCGCCTTGAATGATTTGAGGAAATCATAGAAAACTCAAATCTGTATGCCCGGAAAGGGATTTGAATCCACGTCCTCTTGAATGTGAGGCCATAGTGTTAACTCACGGTACATAAATAAATAACCCTATTGACGAGGGTCTGCCAACCTCTTGAGCTGTTAATGGAACAATGCCATCTGGGTCTTCCAAAGCCGATCACTTTGGACATCAATGTCTCTGGTAATTGACATACCACATAATAATTGCTCAACTTATTGCTCTGCTCATCCTGTACCCACACCAATGAAATAATGTAAGATTATTGTAAATTTTTTGTAATATTACAGTAATTATCCTTTTCTTTCAGACAATTGAACATCTAAATACCAATGTTAATTTGGAACACTTGGACTTGTCGGATAATAATATTGTACACATAGGTGATTTGTCATATCTTCCAAAACTTAAGGTAAGCTTTTTTTTTAATATATGTGCAAGAATCATTAAATACTCTTTCATTCTGATCAATTTCTTGTAGGATAGCTATATTACATGCAATAATATCATGAAAATCTTCTGTTGCACTGTAGATATTTATCAAATTTAGTTCCTATAAAATGAGTTAGTAACATTAACTTTTTGATATTTTAGCTTCTTCTCTTAGTAATTATGAAAATCTTCTTGAAAAGATGAATTGTGGGTTTATGGTTTTGGTCCTGAAACAGTCTTCACAGTGGAAGCTATTGTCGGAGCCACAGCTAAGAAAAAGCGCGCCAAAGTCAGAGCAATGTCAAGTCGTTGCTGGTTTTATTTAAATTATTTTAATGAGAGTATTTTGCACAACAAATGTGCTCCTAAAGAATAAACAATCAACAGAAAATATTATCTCGGACTTACGAAAAGATTACTGAGCCTGGTAGGTGAGCAGTTTACGCTCTGGCCTAGCATTCAGAAGGATGCTTGTCTGATTCCCCATCCAGGCATACAGTTGTGGGTTTTCCATGGTTTCCCCAAATCATTCCAGGCAAATGCTGGGATGCTTCCCTCAAAAGACCATGGCCAAGTTCCTTCCTGTTCCTAGGCCCCAGTCCTATCCCGCCTCTAATGACCTTGATTTCAATGAGCTATAAGGGGAAAAAAATGAAAAGATTGCCTAATGCAATTAGAAGAAAGCAGCATCAGCTTTGATCAAGTGGTGACTGCCTTCTTCATCATCATAGCACAGCAGCGCCTGCATCAAACCTCGTGCAGTAATATTTGACAAAGCACAAAGTCATACACCTCTGTCATCCTCTGTAAGTCCTGACTTAGCTCCCTGCAACTTTTGGCTGTTCCCAAGATTAAAAATCCATTCAAAGGATACTTGAAACTAATTTATTTATTTATTCCTTGTCAGAAACATACAGTCACACAATCAAGAACATCAAATTGTACTGGACCAGAACTTGTTCACTTACAGTACATTTTCTGAGGCCTCATACAGATCAGCTGCCGAGCAGGATGCTGGACACAGTCGACACTGTAGGATGTGCTGAACAGTCTGGTCTTCTCCACAGCACTTGATATCATTGATCTCAGCATAGTCCCATCTTGCTAAGTTGGCTTTGCACCTGCCCACTCCTGATCTTAGCCTATTCAAAGACTTCCACATCAACCATCCCTTGTCATAGTCAGGTGGCAAAGATTCGGACAATCTTCCCCAGCCATGTGGAAGGGGAGCCTTAGCTTCCCATAGTTGTAACCTGGCATTCTCAGTTGTCATTGTAAGTTCATGAGACTTTCATAGGAAACCTTTCCTGGACTTCCTGTGGTATATGCCCATATAATGGATGAGATTTTTCATGGTTTACTTTCCTCCTTTCCTTGTTCACTGCTATTTCCCTTCGAACAGAATGTGGTGCTATTCTTGCGAGGCGGTGGAGCCATTTGACTGGAGTTGATTTTAAGCAGCCTGTCATGACTCTGCAAGTGTCGTTAAGTGCAATGTCTACCTGTTTGGCATGAGTTGAGCTGTGCCATACAGGACAGGCATACTCTGCAGCCGAATAACATAGTGCTAAGGCAGAAGTTCGAATTGTTTCAGGTTGGTTACCCCACTGTGATCCAGCCAGTTTTCTTATGAGATTGTTCCTAGTGGAAACTCTCAGCTTGGAATTCATGCAATGTTTCGTGAATGTAAGTGATCTGTCAAGGGTCACTCCTAGATATTTTGGAGTGTCACAGTGTTCTAATTCGACCCCCACCCATGTTACCTTCTTTATTCCTTAAATGAAAATCACGTACATATGTCTTCGCAAGATTTAGTTTAAGCTGGTTTGTGATGTAATATCTTGACAAATCTGCCAGAATGTTAATAAGGGAACTCTCCACTGATTTAAAGTCTTTGCTCTGTGTAGCCAGAGCAAGATCATCAACATACACGAAACTCCTGCATTTGGGGGATATTGGCTGATCATTGGTGTATATGTTAAATAATATTGGGGTTAGCACACTTCCTTGGGATAGATCATTCTTCTGTAACCTCTAACGGCTAAGCTGTCCTTGGAAGTCAACAAAGAATCTGCGATTCTGCAGGAGGGTAGCAATGTACTTACTAAGATTGAAATTCCTGGTCAGATTGTAGAATTTGACTAGTAGTAGCTGATGGTTGATGGTGTCATACGCTTCCAACAAATACGATGAACACTAAAGGCAATACCAAAAAACGAGTTCAAGGGCTGCTTCCAAAAGTGGAAATTCTTTTGGAAGCATATTCTTCAATCAAATGAGGACTCCTTCTACATCTGCCACCAGCCCAGTGACACAGAATAATACCAGTGAGGAAATATGAAGGAGGATCTCGTGCTTTGGGGACAAACCTTGTAATTTTATCATGTCCATCCATCCTTATATTACAGCCTTTGTGGCGATAGTAATGAAATTTCAGAGAAAGATGTGTTTTACTTACTAAAACTACATCAAGTGTGATATCATTGAATAGGTATTCAAAAGTTCAGTTTGTGTTGTTTGGGGAAATTTTTATTTAGATATGTATTTTTCAAGATATGAGTCATGAAGTGCCCTCCCCCCCTAAATTTTTCAGCCATGCGGCCCTAAAATCTGAAAAATTAAAAATGATATATGACTTGTTCTTTAAAATTATGCAGTCCTTGATCAGAATTGTTTAAGTTGCAGTGTGAAGTTACTGGACTAAATCTCAGCATTGAGAAATTTACTGTGACATAATGTGTGTATTACTTCAATATGTAGTTTAATGTAATATTGTTCCATACCACAGGTTTCTAAGAACTGTATCCACCTTATACTTCCCAGTCTCCAACTACACTGTATCACCAAAGTAAATTAGGGAGCTGTTCCCAAATATGTCTTTCATATTAGGTTTCTCAAATTTAGGCAAAAATAAATACTGTAAATACAATATTAATCAGAACATCTTACATAATTTAAATATTTTTAGTTGAAAATACCATGCTTCCATAAGAATACGGCACCATCTATCACCTCCATTCATGAAAGGAGTTCTAGAACACTGTGGGGCTGGCATTTCAGTGTAAATAAACAATAATATTTGTGCAATTGTCATACTGGACAATATACCTCACCCAATGTAAGCGTCACGGGTGTTCAGCCGGAAAGCATCATAAAAACACAACGTTTTAACAGCTGGCTCCACTGTCTTCATCAGGTACTGAAAGCTTTAGATGTTGTAAGCTGAAGGCAGCAGAGCCAGCATTGTGTTTTTATGACACTATTCAGCTGAACACCCATGAAGCTTACATTGAATCAGTACGCTGGGAAAGTCTCCTTTCACGCATAAAGCACTTGACCCATTTAAAGCCAGAAGTCTGGATTTTGAATCACTATACAACTTAATATGGATTGTAATTATATGTACTAATTAAAATAAAATTGGATAGGGGTCTAAACCACCACTTTCCAGAGTTGACAGCATGGTGGGAGAGTGGTAATTCCATGGCCTTGCATTTGGGAGGGATAGGGCTCCCTGTCCCACCATACAGATCATGGTTTTCCATTATTTCCTGAAATCGCTCAAGGCAAATGCTAGGAAGATTCCTTCCTGTTCCTTGCCACCACCCCTTTCCCACCTCTAATGACCTCGGTGTTATTGAGGCAAATAACGACATACCCGGGGAAAAAAAGAAATGCATCAATATATGAAAACGACTTGAATATCCATGAAGCATTGTAATTATTGGGCATATAACACTTCCTCAGTAGCAGAACATGGCAAATACAAGGTGAATTTTATGAACCAATTGCTGAGATTTGCAGCTGTCGAGCAGAGGAAATGGAAAAAAATATGGATGGGAGCGGGTGTAATAAGTTGCAGAGATTATTCCAAAGTTTTAAAAAAAATTAGTAAATTATTCATAAAAAAACCATTAGGCAAAAAAAGATAGCGAATATTTTTCAATACATAAAAAAATAAATTCAGAAAAATATTAAATTGAACATCACTTCTAGTGAGCAGTGGCTTATATTAGACAGAGATAGTAGTAGATGGAAACTGAAGGTTGTACTTGAGAAAGGAGGAAAATTTTAAAGTTATTACTTGGTATTATCTTGAGACCTGCTGGTTGCCTAGTTCTTAGTTTGTCTCTGATAGGCCAGTTTCCACCTCCCGAGTTCAGAGGTACTGTTGCTGTTTAGGATGACTGTGACAGCACAGACTGTGAAGCAGGAATTATTGGCATCATGCAACGTGGCATAAGCAGTTACTAGGAGGTCTGGATTCTTTATGAATTCTATTTGTCTGTGACATTCATTATTAACAGCTCAGACCTACGTAGAAAGTCTAATAAAGCATCCTCCCAACAACCCCCCTCCCCACCCCTTTCTTCTCCCAGAGCATATCTTTCCTCACCACATGTTGTAACACCAACCACTTTTTCTTTAAGTCTGCGGCATCACCTTGGGTACCCACATGGCTGCTTTTGCAAAACTCTTTGTTGGCGTTATAACACAAAACCATTGTTTGGGGGCTACACACAATGATTATCGTGTTAATTATGACCATGAGATATTCAATGACTGTAGTTGCTTCATATTTGTAGGTATAACCTTCAATTTTCCTACACTTGACCCCTGTGTGGAGCAGAGAAAACAACATTGATGAGTCTGAACTGTCTGAATAGACCTCTTGGCCAAAAGATACACAAAAAGGAGCCAGGGGTCCTTTTCAGGACTCACAAGTTTGTAGAATTGGACCATCAGACAAATATTGTATGAGCTTATGTTGTGCACATTCATTCACATTTCTTATATATCTTGTTAATCATGATATGATAAATAAGAAAAAACTGTACTGATACCATATGCATTTATAAATAATTAAGTCTAGCCAATTTCTTTAAATTTCACTGAATTGGTTGCCACCTTTCTAAGAAATGGATGTAATAATATGATCTACTTTAAAATCTGTAAAGATTAATATCAAATTAAATGAAAAATGAAAGATCATTTAAAACTATATATTCTCTTGTCTTGAGCACATCAGCTCTGGTATCAGTTACCCATTTTAATATTGGCTCCTATCCATATGAAAGTGATTTCAAGCTCCATTGATTATGTTGTGGTCCTGTTCCAACATAGGATCTCAGTCCACCTCTACAGACTAAGACCAACGGATTTGCCTTAGCAGTATGGTAACCATAGCAATCTAACCCTGAAAGATGTGCTTAGCTAACTTCCTGAGGCTAGAAGCTGGCTGGCTACAATAGACCCAAGATCCCCGAGCATTATAGGATGATGGGTTGATAGATCACACTGGCTTACCGTGATGTGGTTATTCGAGAGGGATAGCACCCAGAGAGTGTTAGCGCTTCTGTGGAGCTTATGCTTGAACTACTAATGACACAGGGTTTGGCTTAAGGAATTATATTCACAAATGCTCCCACAGAGAGTAATAGTACATGATTAGGAAGGTTACTACATAAATCCTCACAATTGATTATGGGCCATTAGAACTAGATGGTATGCTTACATTTGGTGGCGTCACAGGATGCACAGACTGGCCGGATCCTGGGCTCGACTCCAGCCCTCCGGCCAGGTCGAGAAGACTCCTGGCTTGTTGACTGACTAGCTCACTGATCCACTGCTCGCCTGATCGACTGATTCCCTGACCTCTTGATCAGCCTATATACCTCTCGAGCACCTCTGGCATGAACCAGTATGGTAACGAGCTTCAAGAGGATGGCGCCCCTTTTTTAATACTTCACTGTCATTCTTTCAACTTGACTCAAGTGTGCATTGCTTCACAGATCTGGAAACCAACAACTCAAATTCCAGTCTCTTTCAGATTTTTACAGTCTGTAACAATCATTATTTTGAACAATTTATTCCCTTACGTACAGGGCTGGTCAAAATGATTGCAGTGATTTCAGAAAATTACTACAGATTTATTATTTGAGATATACTTACAAGATTACACAGATATATAAACAAACTGTGAAAGTTTTTTGAATGTCTACAGATGCTCAATATGTGAACCTTTAGTGACTCTGCACACATCAAGTCTATAATCTGGTTCTTCTCATACCCGATGCAGCATGTCTCTGTCAAATGCATTGGTGATGTGAACCCACGGGTCTGGCAGATCAACTGGTACTGGTGGCATGAACACTGTGTCTTTTACGAAACCCCAAACAAAGAAGTCACAGGGGGTTACGTCAGGGGAACGAGGAGGTCATGACATCAGATGACAATCAGCGTCCCCAGCACGAACAATCCATCTGTTTGGAATCTTGGTGTTTAGGAAATTACGAACAACTAGAGAAAAATGGGGTGGAGCACCATCCTGCTGGAAAATGAAATCTTCACTGTCAGCTTCCAGAAGTGGCATGAGCCAATTCTGCAACATTTACAGATAGATTTTCCCTGTGATCATCACCTCATTAAAGAAAGAAGGCCCATAAAGTTTCTTTCATGAGATTGTGCAAAACATGTTCACTTTGGGAGAGTCACAATGTGCTACACATAAGCATGGGGGTTTTTGGTTTCCCAAATGCGCACATTGTGCCTGATCACTATTCCACACCCATTGTTTTACCTTTACAAAGGCATCCCGTGGCTTTAAACTGTTGATACCAACACCGAATGGTGTTAGCATGCGGGGGATCCTTGCCGAACTTTGTTCTAAAGTGTCGCTGAACAGTTACCAAAGACTGAGTCGAATGAAATTCGAGAACAACGTACGCTTTCTCACTTTCAGCCATCTTACTCTCTAGCGGCCACCGCGGGAAGCTTGCATTTAGTGCAATCAAAACTTGAAGAGCCACTTGTCTTATAACAGTCAATCCCATCATCGTACTTATAATAGGACAACCAAAAAAAAAATCATGAAATCGCTGCAATCATTTTGACTATCCCTGTATTTTGTGAATAAACTCTTATGTCTCACTTAATTTGTGTTCAAAGTTTGAAACATTTTCTAAATCTGTGTTTTACAATTTTCCTCAAATCTTCAACTTTATTGTTTGAATTACTACAGTTTTTCTACTCTCCCAAATTTTGCCTTAATTAAAATGCTTTTCTTTTCTTGATTAACTCTCTTAACTCCTGAGATCTAGTGATTTTTAATGTTTTCAACTGACATATAGACTTTAAATTCTTTCAAAACCTTATAATTCTTGTTCTTTATTCCTGTCATTCCATATTGAAATATCTTTCAGTATGCTGAATTCTAATTTATAGTTATATGGTTCTTTTTTCTGTTTCTGAATGGATAAATGGCCGTTTTTCCATGTCTAGTGAATTCTCTCCTATATGGGACTATTTCTTTGAGTAAGCCTTTTACTGTCATACTTTTCATCTTAAACACTCTATTTTTCTAATCATCAAATATTATCAGTGTGTTCTATGATTATTTTCATTCTGTTTAGTCATAGTCTCATTCCATGCTGTTTTAGTTTTAGAGAAATATGTATATGTTTGTCCAAAATCGTGCTATTATGTGACTTGTGAAAAATGCCAAAATCTTTTTGAATTTGTACATTCCTGTCCAAATTAAATGGATTTGCTGTGTCCATATCTTTTTTTATCTTTATCTTTTTCGTTTAATAATATTTGATAGTGTGATTCTTTGTTAGGATTCTAACTGTTAAATAACATTCTTTTGAAATGTTTTATAGGTTTATAATGTTTACCAAGACGATTATTAGATTAGTCTGTTCCTATACTAACGTTATCTTTATGTGGTTTTACTTATTTACAAGTTTTTAATATTTCTTAAATGTTTTCCACAGGGATACAATATCAGTTCTTCTTTTGAACATTCTGAGGAAACTGCTATCTGACATAGTCTGTATTAATTATGTTTAGATCAAGTCTGTCTGAAACCTCTTGTGAGTCACAGGATTATAGGTGTTCAATACGTTGGGAAAACAACATAGTTACATCCTGAACATTTATTAAAATACCCTTGATATCACATGTTCATACTATCACACCAGAGCCACTTTCTTGGGACAGAGTGTGGTGGCTGAACAGTTAACATTCTGGCGTCGCATTAGGGAGGACTCCAGTTCAAATCCCCGTCCGGGCATCCAGATTTGGGTTTTACATGGTTTCTCCAAATCACTCCAGGCAAATACTTGGATGCATCCTTCGAAAAGGCCAGGGCCGAATTCCTTGTCCCCAATCCCATCCCACCTCTAATGACCTCAATGTTGACAAGGCGTAAAGCCATAAGTAAAAAAAAAAAATTTGGATGTTTCCCTTTTCAATAGTTACCTCATCACCTTAGTTCACATCAAACAAACTAACTAGAAACAGTATCTTCATTTTGACAGGTAGGCTCCTTACCTCACTGAATGTTTCCTCTTTGTATTCATGGCTGACATATTTGCTCTGACCAACAGACTCCTGTACAGTATTCCAATAACATGCACTGATATCAAACAGTTATCCACCATATTTATTTTATGTCACATCACAACCTGCACAGCACTTCAATCACCCTAAATCCCCCAAAACCAACCACAGTCCATTCCTGCTCACACAGTACTTCACATGCCTTGAATCCTGATTTCCTTCAAGCCCCTCAAAAATCTTCTTTGCCTCTTGCTTCAGACAACTCCTAGTCCACAATTACTGTTATCCTTGTACCACTAGACAGTCCAATGGCTTCTTCCCATGCTATAATATATGTAAAATTTACTCTGCTTCTACCACCTTCACCAACTCCATTAGCAGTGGAAGCTTTCCTAACATAGGTTATACAGCCTGTGAAACCTTTCAATGTCTTATTCCAGTTAACATGCAATCGCCATCCAGAATCCTGACTTGGCGTGACCAATATTCAATAAGAATGAATGGCCACTGATAAATGGTATTCAAACAAAATCCAGACCACCCAGTAGATGCTCATCCCATCTTTCATGCTACCTTTAATTTCAATTCCTACTTCACAGTCCAAGCTATCAGAGTACTCCAGAACAGCAGTAGCCTCTCTGATTTCAGAGATGGGAATTGGCCTACCAGTACAAACTGTGCATCAGGCAAACACCATGTCTTAAGATAAATATTCATTGATCTCTTCAAATGTTCGTCTTTGCCAGTTCCTACCATCTTTACCTGATATAAACCATTGCTCAAAAGAATTGATGCTTGATTTCATATTTTTCTGAATCACCATTCATTTTATTTTGTGTGTATTTAATAATATTTTCTATCATTTATACTGCTATCCACAGTATATTTTTATGAATTATTACCGAGCGTGGCGGTGTAACGGTTAGCGTTCTCGCCTCGCATTCAGGAGGACGGTGGTTCGAATCCCCGTCCGGGCATCCAGATTTGGGTTTTCCATGGTTTCCCAAATCACTCCAGGCAAATGCCGGGATGCTTCCTTCAAAAGGCCATGGCCGAATTCCTTCCCATTCCTTGCCCACATCCTTGCCCCCCATCCTTTCCCGTCTCTAAAGACCTCGCTGTTGAGAGACGTAAAGCAGTTAAAAATTATGAATTATTTATTAATATGCAGTAATTGAGCATACCTTCAATGACATCATGTTCTACTGTTGAGGATGGCTTATATGCCTGGTAATTAAAATGTTTCATGTGCCTTTTTCCTGTTTCAGTATTGCCCTACTGTCAACTTTGCTAGTTTTGTCCCTTGTCCTAGTTTTAAATTTTTTTTTTTGCTATGCAGCTTTATTTGTCTTCCTGCAATCTGTGAACAAATTAAGAAACTGGAGGCACTTTGACTTATTACTTCACTGAAATTGTCTTCCAATTTTTGTGGTATTTATAATTTTAAGTACCTTAACTTCTGTTGTGAGCTCTAATTAGTGACTGTACAATATTTAAGGTAATTATCTTGTTTTCAGCAACTTTTTCTTAATGGAAATCGAATTACACAGCTGAGACCATGTGAACGTAATCTTCCAATAAATCTAGTAATGCTTTCTGTTAGTGATAACAATATTGCTGACCTCAATGAAGTGGCATATCTGTCGCACCTTAAGAATCTCCAGGAACTTTCTATAGCTGGAAATCCTTGTATAGCCATGACAGGTGGATCACTGTATCCTTTCACTTCATCAGATGTTTAAGAATAGCTTCTACTTTTAATTTTAAAATATATTGTTGTCATTATTGTGTATTAAAAAATATAGCCTGTATCATATAACAACTACCTTACTGTTATATCTGGTTATGCTGTCAGTAAGTATATTCAGTTTATTTTAAATATGTCTTTGTTGGTTTAGATTGCATCTACTTTAATGTAGCACCAGAATTACACAATCAACTGACAGTGCTCTAAATATGCTCCTTCACGAAACATTAACATGTTCATCAAATCACATTACAAACTTAAAGGAGCTGTAAACTATCATTTGCAATGTGTAATATAAATAAACTTAAAACCAAAAGAATGTAATTTATATGCAAAAACAATGAATAATAAATAAGCTTCTAAATCCATAATTAAACAACATTATTTAGAATTAATCTGATAAATAAAAAGGAATTAACACAGAAGATTTTTGATGCAAAATGTTAATTTTTGGAGATAAAAACATGAAAACAGGTGATCAGCTGCTTGTTAAATTTTGAATCATCTAGTTTGCTTGTCAGATTTCATATACAGACTGCAAATACGGGTTGGATAACAGGGAGAGGACTTTGTTGTTTGGAACCAATGCAAGCAGGAAAGGAACAGAAGACTTTGAATGGGAAAGAAAGTGGAATAAGGGTGGCAGTTTGGAGGATGGCAAATAGAACACAAGAAGGAAATAGGTATAAACTGTGCAGTTCTCAAGGTTAATGAGTAAACTGATACTAAGATTGTTGATCTTGTGCTGTGGTATCATGTTTTTGTTTGATATTACCTGCCCTTGCCTGTGACCATTTATTATTATTGGGTACATTAAGGTGGTAAAAAACTTGTATCAGATTCATTAACATTGAATGTTAAAAATGTTTTATTTCTATTAAGTACTTTCATTGAATTCAACACAAGGAACTCTACTGTTAACTGCTTAATATTAGCTGCTGTCATGTGCATCACAGATGTAAAAAATCACGGCATAGCAGGATGCAAATGCATATGTGGCAGTTCCATACCTTGGTTAAAAGGGGCTTTTAGTAGGAAGATTTTTTTCATTGCTATCATTTGGGCTCATGGCTATCCTGTGACAAGTTTGTTAACTGTTGATTCTTGGCTGTCCGGGTGGCGCCGCGTCATGTTCATCGTAGCCGACGTTTCGATCCTCATTCTGGGGTCTTCTTCCAGGGCAGAACTGCGTCTTCGATCAGTGAGTGGTCTTGTTTTATAGGCGAGGCCAGCGCCCATCTGGATGTTTCGATGTGCCCGGCCGATCAAAAGGTCCGAGCCGTCACGTGTTTAGTCGGCCTGGAGGGGGCTTGCGCGGTCTGGCGGGAGGTGACACGTGACACGTCCTGTTCGCACCAGCGAGCGCCAGGCGTCGTGTAATTTCAGCCCGTTGTCCTCGTTAATATTGTTTGGGTGTTTAGCAATTTCTAATGCCTCCTTTACCCTCCTTGGCCACCATTTATCCTCGCGCACTATCAGGGTGGTATTTTCGCAGTCTATGGCGTGATTTGTTTCGGCTGCATGCCGTGCAATGGCGGATTTGTCAAAGTTGTTAGATTTATAATCGCGGATGTGTTCGCGCAGCCTCTCCCTTATGATTACAAAGTTTGTTAACGTACTAATGAATACCTAATACTAATTAGCTGTCCTTTAAAGCAGAGTGATAGTTGGAGCCTGACAAATGGGGCATAGTACTTTCAAAGTTGTTTCAAACTGTAGCATTTCTTGCATTACAGAACCAGGGATATACTGAGAGTTGATAATTGGTGATATAACCTCCCACAGAATAGCATGATTATTGGAAATGTCTGCTGAAAAATTGAAATTGTGATGGATTTGCAGATTCTTCTTTATGAAAAGCACTACATGAACTGGTTGTTGCAGTCAGTTAAGGATACAATAAAGGTGGATCTGTATAATACATACAGCAACAGTGGACATTGATGGGATATGTCAGAAGACTTATTTTGGGAGCCTCTTGTCACTACGCAGCATTGTCATCAGGTCATTTGGGCTTACAAACACTTGCATTAGACCCTAGATAACTGGAAGGAAATAACTTGGTCCAACAGGTCATATTTCCAGTTGATATTCCTGATGGTCAGATTTGAGTGTGTACCTGCTCCAGCAAGGAATTTTAGAAGCTGTTGTTGATTTCATAAGGTATGGAATCCTCTGGTCAAACTTAATCAGTTGATGACACGACATCACTATGATTACCTACTTGGTTACCATTTGCATTTGCTGCCTCTATTGACCTCATGTATTCCAGCAATAATGGAAAGGTCTGTGATGATAATGCATCTTATCACCAGGTCCAGATTTATTATGATTGGTTTGAGGAGCATGATGTGTCCATTATGATCACTAGATATGAATACCCTAGAGTATGTTTGAGATATGATGACAGATCTGTTTAAACATGAGGTCCAGCACCTATCACAACCACCATAGCTGTAGATCACTCCTGCAGACTACTGACTTTTTGAGTCCATGCTACCTTCAGTTGCTACAGGGCCCCACACATCAGCAGAGGGATAGCCCATGACTTTCAGCATGTCAGTGTTTACTGTTTTTACATTACAGCCTCTTCATTGTTGTCAACCAATACTCATTTCCAAGTTTGTTTCTCATTTGCAGTCAGTTATTTATGTGGGTATCATTGAAAGCTGATCAGTCCGACCTTAACATAAAATAATCGCCCACACACATTGCACCTAATTGAAGGTGATGGACGAGGTTGTGCCTATAAAAATGGATACTGTTAAGGTTCTTTGGGTGGTTTTATTACTGCATTAATTAAAAGTCCACCAAAAAACAAGGTTATGTGAAGATGTTCGTTTATTTTGAACAAATCAAAACAAGTCTGCGACATTCACAAGCATAGTTGTTACAATCCAAAGATGTAATACTGACTTATCGAAAACTGAATGAAAACTTGCATGAATGTCTCTGTAACACTGAATGAATACTTAATGCAAACTAAACTCTCTGTCCAGGCGATCTGTTTATATAGAGTCTATCGAAATTACGAGAATTCTTCAAAGGCATCCGCCCGATATTTCTCGATCATTAACAATCACTCAAACAATCAAACATATTAAAAACAATCGGAATTGATACAAAATTAATTAATAACATTACAAAGTGATCAGAAATGGTAATTATAGATACTTAAATACAAAATTATTTACAGAAATCCTTTCAAATGGTGGAAAATTGTCCTGTAGACATCGTAACTTACATTTATACATGGAATTACAAACTTTTAATAAATTCTCTTGCATCATTCGGTTCTTAAACATATTAAATGATCTTTAAATAATTTTCTTACCTAAAACAAAGTCTATATACACTTATTTACAAGAAATTACAAAATAAACATATCAAATCACTTTCAAGCAAACTTTGGCTCACTACAAATATTTCACACAGTCCAATACTATTCAAAATACAGGTATTAGGGCTGTTACAACCCCCTCCCCAGGATTCACTTAATTTTACACAGATAAAATTGATTGAATCCGTCACGAATCTAAGCAGGTTGAATGTACACATAATGCAGACACGAACAGATTACAATCAATCAACCATAATGACTTTTACAATGAACAAATACAATTCTTCATACAACATCTGCACATAGTCCATGACACTGATTTTGTTTACAATAATTGTCTTTTCTCAGGTCCAATCATTTTATCATTTACTGTTTTTACACAACAAACGTTCAATGCCATCACCTTAAGTTACAATTTTTTCACTCCAAATTACACACTTGATGTTTGCTTGTTAATTACACCAGTCTGTTTACATTTTACAGCTGATAATTTGTCACCAAAATGTAGAAAGTCACAACATCATGAAAATACTAAAATTTTCTACACAAAACTGTCACAAATTATACATTGAAATGCTTACATCTGCATCTGATCTTAAGTACTCACACAAACTATTTACATGCATCCATTGACATACTTATTTACAAAATTAGATATTTACATGTAGGGACCCCTCCCCAAACCATGCATTTCAATTAATTCTCATAAGTGGGTTCCAGGATTTCCCTGGAAACCCAGAACCATGTAAGTTACTTTTTCCTAACCTTCCAGTTTTCTTCAACTTTTGTATACACATTTAATATTACATTTCTATTTTCACAAAGCTTCATTATATATATACAGAAACACAAATTTCCAATCATCTCAGACAACAGACTTTGGTACAACCACACAACAGCTGAGACATAAAATGGTTCTGTTTTAGCAAATTGATTGTCACTTAAAAGCAATGTTGTTGACTCAACTGGCAATACAAATTTATTATTCTCACTACTACAGTTTTGTCCATCATTACTCCCAACCTCACTCTTCATCATCTGATTACTACTTAAACTTACCAACTTATCTGAATCAGTACCTAAAACTGTTTTAACATCTGGCTTACTGACTTCATCCACCAAATAATTATTTTTCTCAGCAACTACTACTTCACTATCAGCTTCCACATCAAAAAGAGTACAAAACATAGTGTCATCTAAGTCACATTCTGTACAATTTTCCAGATAAGAAACTGGTTCAGATAAATCCTTACTCCCACCCATTTCTTCATCATCATTATCTACACCAAATACGGAGCCAAATAATGTATCAGCTAGGTCAAAATTAGGACATTTTTCTAACTTAGGGATTGGTACATATGGCTTTTCAACCTCTCTCTCTTCAGAAGACAAATACTTTGACTTACAATTCTCCTCCTCATCTGGGTCTCCTATCCACACCACTGTATCACCTTCATCTTCAAGATATTTGAGAAACTCCTCGATTTCAGCACTTCTACAAACTTCATTACCACCTATCCTAGCACACATAGTCCCAACTATGCCATTCTGGATCTTACAAGTTTCCGATAGCCACACTGTAGTATGCACTATAAATTCTGCACCCCTTTTTGTAATTAGGCAGTGACCATTTCGAAAATCTTCTACATGAAAATTATTACTTTCGCACACGGATTCTAATGATAAGGTACTATGGTGGTCCCCTTCCCGCTTTATCTTATTATCAACCTTTACATCATCAACATCATTCATTACATCTATCATATCCTTATCCTGAAATTCACTTGCTGCTACCCCCACCTCTTCCAATAAATCTTCTCGGGGATTATTCATAAAAATGGAATTAACGCTATAGCAGTTGGTACCTGGACCCACAATCTTACCCACCACTGCGGGGCCCGTCACAGAGGGGGTCTTTAGTTTGCCTGCCCCCCATGCTGCCTCTCCCTTTCAGATTGAGGGTTCTGTTCTCTCACTTCCCCATTATCATTCCTCCTTGTGTAATTATCACGAACCCTTCCCCTCGATCTACCATCCCTTGACCCATTACCCCTTCTAGGGGGACTCCTGCTGCCCCTCCTATGGTGTTGATGGTGGTAATGTTGTTCATTGAATGACTCCTGGGCATCCAAGCGTCTCAACAATTCAGAAACTCTATCCACATTTACTACATCCAAAGTGGCAATTAAATTTCTTGTTTGCTGAGGTAGCCTAGCTCCTATCAAATCAATAAATTCCTCCTCTCCATAAGGATGGTCTAGGTACTTACAACGGATCCAACATTTATGAAAAAAGTCATGTTGAGTTTCCCTACCAGGTTTATACGGCCTACCAGTCATAAACTCCCTCTTTTCTTGAATTTGCCTGCTTGTCGACCAAAAATGTTTCAAAAAGTTTTCTTTAAACAGCTTGTAGTCAGTCACTTCCCTAGCTTGTCTATCACCCCATGCCCTAGCATAAGATTTTAGATGTTTACCCACAAGTGCAATTTTCTTACTATCGGGTAATAAATTAAAATAATCTGATCTTTCAAAATTATCTATAAATTCAATAGGGTGAAGCCTCCCACTATCATCATAAAATTCAAATTCTTCCTTAATATCAGCACTGATAACTGGACTACCTGCTAAGGGAATCTGACTTAACTGAACCTGTAGCCCAGTAACCCTTTTTTCCAACTGATTTACATTTCTTTCTAATCCATGCGCTAACTGTTCCTGTTGCTGCACCAATGTATTAATATTTAATCCCACCTCTTGTCTCAACTCATTAACCTTAACATCATTAGCTTGAAACAAAGCAACATATTCCTCCTTCATCTTATCACAATTTTCACTGACTTCCTTCACCTCTTTATAAATCAAATTTTCACATTCAGCCTTATTCTGTTCACAAAATTTTGTAACTTTCTCAAATTTCTCCTGACATTCTGTTACTACCTTCCCCAATTTAGAATCTAAATTGTTAATATCTTCTTTGAATTGAGAGCTAAAACCCTGAAATTGCTCTGTGATTTTAACATCAAAACATTTAGTCAAATCAGAGAATGTTTTATCATTGCTTTGTTGCAGTTGAGAAAACTTATCATTAATTTCAGAAAATTTGCTGTCAAGATTTAACTCAGTTTTAAATTCAGAAAATTTGCTATCCAATTTGGAAAATTTATTATCAAATTTGCCATCAATTTCGGAAAACTGAGACTTAATTTCAGAAAATTTGCTATCGAATCTGGCTACAAAAGACTCTAGAATTGCTTGCAGGTTCTGATTATCAGCCATTTTTAGTAATTAGCAAAATCAATATAAAAAACAAAATTAAGTAAAATTAAAATCTTTCCAATCTGTCACACTATAACATGCAAAATAAATCACTTGAATATTCAATGCCGTACTTACAGTTATTCCTCACTTTTGCATCACATTACATTTCACTTAGAAGCACTTAATTAATCATTAAACACCACACTGACTTCAAACACTTAACCACACTTTTCACAATTCACTGTAGGAAGACGATTTTGAGGCCGAAGGAAATCCACTCGACGTCGGAAGATTACAGCCGATTGCCGATGAAAAATCTCCGCCTTAGGTCGTCAAATCCGTGTCGTCGCCGGTCGAAATTTCCTCGCAATTTTCTGCAGATTCTTTTTAGAAGATAAACATCCCACAGATGTTTAAGAACTTCTCGTCATGTCAACGGTCGCCATGTTAAGGTTCTTTGGGTGGTTTTATTACTGCATTAATTAAAAGTCCACCAAAAAACAAGGTTATGTGAAGATGTTCGTTTATTTTGAACAAATCAAAACAAGTCTGCGACATTCACAAGCATAGTTGTTACAATCCAAAGATGTAATACTGACTTATCGAAAACTGAATGAAAACTTGCATGAATGTCTCTGTAACACTGAATGAATACTTAATGCAAACTAAACTCTCTGTCCAGGCGATCTGTTTATATAGAGTCTATCGAAATTACGAGAATTCTTCAAAGGCATCCGCCCGATATTTCTCGATCATTAACAATCACTCAAACAATCAAACATATTAAAAACAATCGGAATTGATACAAAATTAATTAATAACATTACAAAGTGATCAGAAATGGTAATTATAGATACTTAAATACAAAATTATTTACAGAAATCCTTTCAAATGGTGGAAAATTGTCCTGTAGACATCGTAACTTACATTTATACATGGAATTACAAACTTTTAATAAATTCTCTTGCATCATTCGGTTCTTAAACATATTAAATGATCTTTAAATAATTTTCTTACCTAAAACAAAGTCTATATACACTTATTTACAAGAAATTACAAAATAAACATATCAAATCACTTTCAAGCAAACTTTGGCTCACTACAAATATTTCACACAGTCCAATACTATTCAAAATACAGGTATTAGGGCTGTTACAATACACAAAGAAAAATCGATCAAACAAAATTTTTATTTCAGTGTTTCAGCACATCTTAATGATTTGTGTTATTAAAAAGCCATTTTGACCAAACTGTTGAAAAAATTCTACATTGGAAAATAATTATAGAGAGAGGTCCACAGCAGAACAGAAATAACTCCACTGTATACTAATGAACCACATTAATAGTTACCAGCTCTCCATCTAATGTAATGATTACTTGCAGCCGGCATTGAACTTGATTAACAGTTTCTCTTAAAGAAATAGAAAAATTTCAACTCCCAGAAGTAACTAACTTCAACCAGTAGTTTTTGCGTGTATCACACTTCAATGAAAAATGGGTACTAATTTGTGGAAACTTTTATCTTAAATTTCTTAGCTTTCTGACTTTACATCAAAATGAAAAATTTCTTATTTTATGCCCCAGCCTATATTATTCTAAAGCTCATAAAAAACTGACCAATAGTTCTTGCATGAATTGAATTTTTTGCTCACCTGATGCAGTAGTTATATAATTCTGGTTTTAATTTGTGGACCTTGACTGCTGTCAGTGGTTTTGACTACCGTCCATTTGTAATTAACTGGTGCATGGGTTTAAAGATCATTGATGGTTTCGTAGTGGATGCTATTGAAAGGTAAGAAATACAATCTCTCTAGTTATTATTATTCTCTTAAGTAAAGAATATTTCTTGTACGAGGGTTGTCCAGAAAGTAACAGATGTTTTGGCCTGGAGCGGCAGGGCTAATGCTGCCATCTTGGCGTCAGAGTGTTCCTACACTCAGTACACAACTAGCTGTGATAGCTTGCTCATCATGCCTATCATACTTGTATACAGTGGAGTGTTAAAATGAGCACTGCAATTGAAAATCCTACCAGTTGTGAAGTGTGAGCTGTGATAAGGTTTTTGTTGGTGAAAAATCACAAACCAATTGAAATTTATCGCCAAACTTGTGATGTGTATGGCCAAGGAATAATTAGGAAAAGCCAAGTGAGGAAGTGGTGCATTGATTTCAAAACTGGCCAAACCAATGTTCATGATAAGATTGTACTGGTGGGCCTAGTCTTCTGAGTGATGAATTGGTGGCAAAAATCAACTAGAAAATCTGAAAAAAATGTCATTTCATCATTACAGAACTCTAAAAACATTTCCCACAAATTTCACGGAGTTTAGTTCATGAAATTGTGATTGGTAAACTTGGTTACCACAAATTTTGTGCCAGGTGGGTTCCGAAAATCCTAATGGAAAACCACAAAAAACAGAGACTTGCTACAGCACTGACACCTCGATAAGAAAAGTGGAAACCAAGTTATTGATCGGCAAAGAGACAAAACACCGAGCATGGTGGGTGAATGGTTAACGTTCTTGCCTCCCATTCGGGAGGATGCTGGTCTGGGCATCAAGATTTGGGCTTTCTATGGTTTCCCAAATTACTCCAGGTGATTGTTGGGATGCTTCCTTCAAAATGCCATGGCCAAATTCCTTCTTGTTCCTTGTCTCCAGTCCCTTCCCACATCTAATGACCTTGACTTCGATGAGGTGTAAAGCAATAAGTAAAAAAAAAGTGAAACAAAATGGCAGTCTATGGAATGGGGACTCACACATTCACCCAAGAAACCAAGGAAGTGTCTGCAAACGCTGTCAGCAGGAAAATTCATGGCTACTGTGTTTTGGAATGCTCAGGGAGAGATTCTTATTTATTTTCTTAAACGTAGCCAAACAATCAATTCAGAGAGGTATTGCAAAACACTCAGAAAATTAAGAACTCGGTGAGAATGTTTTGTTTCTCCACGACAACGCTCGTCCACACATTGCCAATTATACCCAAGAGCTCTTGGATGGTTTGGGATGGGAAATTTTCAATTATCTGCCATACAGACCGATTTGGCACCGAGCGACTACCATCTGTTCCCAGCGACGAAGACATTGCTCGCTACACAGTTCTTTGGCACTGATGCTGAACTGCATGCCAGTGTAAACCAGTGGCTTAACTTGCAGGCTGCAGATTTCTACAGGAAGGGTATTGAAAAGTTTGTACCACATTATGATAAATGCCTCAATTTAAATGGCGATTATGTAGAAAAATGGCCTAAGAGTTTACCTCCAAAATATATATAGTAAAAATTGTTTTTTTTTTCAATTCATTTATTTTTTATTTCAAAACATCTGTTACTATTCTTGACAGCCCTCATATTTTAAAACCATGCAAATCATATGCATATACAATTGTTTTACTTTCCAGGTGTGATAGTGAAGGAAATATTTCTATAATGCAAAATAACAGTTTCAAGATTTAAGCAAACCTCTATAGTTTGAATCTTGAGAAACCTTTATTTTATTTTGTTTCTGTTTTGTCTGTGTTACAGATTTTTTTTAACAATAGCTGGCCTACTAATTAATAGATTTGCTTAAAGTTTGAAATGTAGCTGTCTTAATAAGTTTTTAGTTGTTTCATTTCTGTATTGAAGACCTTTCTCTTTGTTCTGTATATTTTCAGTATTTACTACAGAAAAAATGAGCAGCTTACATTAAATACAGCAAAAGTAGAATAAACTATTGCTTGTATCTCTCTTCATGACTAAAATATTAAACCGCAATATTGTAAAATTATGTTCATTGTGTTTTGTAGCTCAGCACTTGTCAGGTATCTATTAATTTTGTAACTACATGACAAAATTTGTTCTTAGAACCACATGTTAGATTTGATAGTATTGCATATCATTTCTATAGTCAGTTTCTATGTTAACTCAAGCAAGAAAGCAGATTTTTATAGTTTTGACATAGTATTTTCAATTGCATCAGCTATAGCATTCGCTTGGAGTAATATCTCAAAAGTCCATATCAAAATTATTTATTTTTGTCTAAACTATTAAGGTTATGAAATTTTTTATAATAACTCAAGTTGGTGTTTGTTACAAGATCTCGCAAATTGCAAAGTTTCAGAGTGATAGGATTATTTTAGTTGTCAAAGTCAAAATCGAATGATGAAACATTAAGACGTCAGATTTGATATCTGATCAGCTCTCCAGAATTTACCTATGGGAAAGAGGAAGTGAGTGACTTTCCCACAGTCCATGTGAGTGCAGACAGCTGCCTAGAATGTTCCCTTGTTGGCTCAGTCTTACAGAAACAGTCGACACGACAAGAGGTAGAACTCAGTCTTTTAGGAACTGCGTGCGTGATAACATGTAGCTCAGTCAGCAAGTCAGTTTTCATTTAGAGCACTACAGTGCTACCAGGTTGGTGAGATGTAGGCAACACAAAGTTTTAAATTATCAGTCAGAATAACAACTATGCAGTTTTGAAGTAGTATTACGCCATGAGGGACCTCAAGATTACTTAAGTGTCGGTCGCTTGCTAACCAAGTGTAACAGTAGAAGCGCATGACGAACTTTTACATACTTCCAAGTGATAATCAGATATACTTTAAACTTTGGGGTGTGGTCTGGCTCGAACAGTTAATAAAACTTGCTATTAAATCTTCAGTTAAATTGTCTGATGCCTGTTCAGCTAATGTCCTTGCCAGTTCTTTCAAGAATATAGTGATTTTTGAACAACAACTGACTCGTGAACATTTTTAGCTTATACCTTTTCTTAGCTTGAGGTAAAATGAAGCTAAGTGGTAACCTTTTCATTATAACTAAACCATAGCTTGACATTATCCATGGCTACACATAGTTAAAGTTGAGACAAAACTTTTTGCACGAACCCAAGTGCACATCTTGTTCTCACATACTGCTGTCCTGTCTTAAACTTTGGTGAAGTATGGGTCTATTTTTCACTGTCTTTACCTTTCAGTTAGTATTGTAATATATATACATATATAGTAAACAATGAAATCAAAGGTGCTAAGTAGCGAAAAGGAATTAAATTAGGATAGATGATGGATGTGGGGCGCAAACACACAGAAAAGACAAAAATACAGCCAATAAAGAAATTTTTGGGCTGAGCCCTTCATCAACAGGAGAACATTATGGGAGATGGGAGACTGCCTCACAGAGTGACTGTTGGCCAAGAAAATGGTGGGGGGTAAATTCAAACACAGGGGCAGTGATTCCGAGATGATACCTGAGCATAGATAAATATCCAAACTAATCTCTGGTTGGTGGGAAGAACAAGATATAATTAAATCTATATATATATATATAATAACAATGAAAAAAGACGCTAAGTAGCGGAAATGAATCAAATTAGGATAGGGAAATGAGCCACCACTTACCTTTAGATGATGGATGTGGGGCGCGAACACACAGAAAAGACACAAACACAAATAATAAAGAAATTTTCGGGAAGAAAACCCTTCGTCAACAAGAGAACATTATGGGAGGTGGGTGTAGCCGGAGATTGCCTCACAGAAAGACCGCCGGTCGAGAAAAATGGTGGGGGTAAATTCAAACATCGGAAAAGTAGAGGGGCAGTGAATCAGAGCTCATACCCAAGCAAAAATAAATATCCAAACTAATTTCTGGTTGGTGGGAAGATCAAAATATAATTAGAACTAAATATGTATTGAAAAAAAATATAAAATATTATGCAAATAAAGAAATAATAATAATAATATTTATGAAGTAAACATCACCTCTGGTTAGTGGTGGTTCAATATAGGTAATGGAAAGGAGAGGAATAAAAAAGGTTAAACATACGTACTAATAATAATAATGACCAGGTATTATCTTAAGTTGAGACCAGGTGGTTGCCTTGTGCCAAGTTTGTACTGGTAGGCAAGTTCCCACTTTCTGAGTTCAGAGAAACTGCTGCTATTAGGGAGAACTCTGATAGCACGGACTGTGTAACAAGAGTTGAAATTATTCAAGTTGTGGGTTATGGCATGGGCAGCAACTGGGTGCTTTGGGTTATGTGTGAACACCGTCTGATGATATATATATATATACACACACATTAAAAAATATAAAAAATAATACAATAATAATAATTTTAATTTTTTTAAAACCAAAGACTTTATGAAGTAAACATCACCTTAGGTTAGTGGTGGTTCAATATAGGTAGTGTCATTGGAGGCAAAGAGAATATTAAAAAAGGGTAAAAATAATAATAATGATCAGGTATTATCTGAAGTTGAGACCAGGTGGTTGCAGTGTGGCCAATTTGTACTGGTATGCAAGTTTCCACCTTCTGAGTTCAGAGGAGCTGCTGCTATTAGGTAGAACCAGACCGTGAAACAAGAGTTGAAATTATTCGAGTCATGGGTGAAGGCATGGGTAGCAACTGGGTGCTTTGGGTTCCATTTGAACACTGTCTGTCGGTGGCCATTTATTCTTATGGAAAGTGGATTTGTGGTCAAACCTATATATGAAGCCAGGCAGTGGTTGCATGTTAACTGGTAATTTACATGGGAGGTTTCACAGGTGGTGTGTCCTATGATAGGGAAACTTTCCCCTGTGATAGGGTTCGTGAAAGTGGTTGAGGCATGGTGTATGCCACACATCTTGCAGTGGGGTCTGTTGCATGGGAAAGAGCCTTGGGGCTGACTGTTTGTGGACTAGAAGTGGGAATGAGAATTTTGAAAAATGAGTAAATTATATAAATAGGCTCTATATACAATTGATGAGCTGTATACAGAGTGATTCATAAGTGTCTCTGGGACTTGCGGAATTTATTGTTCAGTGCCTGTGACAGAAACTATACAGAATGTCATATCTATAGATAAAGAACCTCCAAAAGTTTCTAATGTAGCTTAATGATGCTCAATAGTGCACCTTTTGTGACACAACAGATATCAATCCTATATTGAAGTTCCTGCCACAAAGAAACCCAAAAGACATCTGGAAGCCAGTTTTGTTAAAATTGTTGTGCCGAGTACTAATGTTTTGTCTGTAGGTGGTTCTGCTTGATATTTTGCACAAAAATTCTATTTTGCTGCCACAACTGACTCATATTTAGCAAATTCTAAGACGCAGAACTATTTTTGTTCAAAAATGAACACAGTGGTGTTTGGATTTTATTCTAGTGGCTAAATCAGACAATATGCCAAGGAGACTTTTGTGAAATGATACTAGGAGACTTTTTGACAATGAATATGACATAGAATAGAGAACATCACTCACGAAAGTTTAAGGCGGGGAAAAGGGAGGGGGGGTGCAATGACGAACACAGAAAACATTAAATAAACATCATTTTACAATATTTCAACTTAACAACTTATTTGTGCAGAGAGGTAAGAGCCATTTGGCAATGGAGGCCCGTACTCAGCCCAGTCTAGTGCAAAATTGGGCATCCCATTGAAAACAGAATGGGAGTAGTGGTGGTGAAAGGGGTTGAAAAAATTGGAGTAAACTATCAATAAGTATGGAAAAGTAATATTGCTGAAGGAGATACAACACACTAATGGAAACAAATATATAAAGTTAAATAATAATAACAAATAAATAAAAAAAGAGAGCAAAACTGGAAATAATTAAACAATGAGTGAAGGGTTTGTTGGTAGGAGGTTGAGGCCAAGTGGATGCCTAATTTCAGGATATTTTGGTAAACTAGTTCCCATCTACTGTATTAAGAAGCAGCAGCAGTTTTCAGGAAAACTTTGATAACTCTGACTTTAAAGCAGTTGTTGAAATTGTGAGAGTTGTGGGAACTGGTATGAACTGCCACAGGATGGTCTAGGTTGGATGTATAGACAGTTTGCTTGTGGCCATTCATTCTGATTGAAAGCTGTTTGGTGATGAGACTTAATGTAAGGACTAGTGCTGTGGAGGCAGGTAAGACAGAATATGAGATGTGTAGTGGTGCATGTAGCATGTCCAGTGATAGAAAAGATTTCTCCTGTGGCTGGTTTTGGATAAGTTGTGGTGGCCAGATGCATGCTGTAAGTTTTTCAGCAAAGTTTGTTACATGGAAAGAATCCATGTGGTGGATTTGGAGAATCTGAAGAGGATTGTTTGTAGTGCAAGATGTTCTTAAGGTTAGGCGATCTGCTGAAGTATGTATTTGGCACAGTTTGTGGGATTTTGGGGAGAAGGATGTGCATTTCATAGAGGGAATGTAGAAAGTCATGTCCACATTGTAGAATCTGGTTAATGGAATCAAGACCAGGAAAGAACAAAGTGATGAAGATGGAGCTGTAGTTGGTTCAGAGGGGATGAGCTCAAGAGATTTGCTTTTATACAAGATCAGAAGGGTGGAGTGAGAAATGAGGGCTTGTGATAGATTTTGGGAGTACCCTCAAAGGGACTCTTCATGAATCACACTAGTTGGTACAGATGGCTAGACTGTATGGAAGGAAACCTTTGGTGAAAAGGGGATGACAATTGTTAAAGTGTTGATATTGCTGTCAATGGGTGGGCTTGATATAATCAGAGGTATAGGGCAATGTCCACATCAAAAAATTTTACATATGTGTGGAGGTCTAGGTGAAGTTGATGGAAATGATATTGTTGAGGTAATTTAGGAAGTCTAGGATGCGGTTATCACTGTGGTTCCACATCATAAATATATCTACGCATCTGAACCACACACTAGGTGTAAATGGGATGTGGTTCAGGAAACATCATCCCAAATGGCTGAGGACTAGGTTGGCATGGGATGGGGATATGTGAATACTTATCAGTGCTGCATATCTGGTGATTTACTAGAAAAATTGAAGCAGAAGTAGTTTTTGGAGAGGATGAACTGGGGCAAGCAGTAAGAAAGGAAGTGCTGGAAAGGTCATGTGGGAGTCACATGCCTAGCAAGTGTTTCAAACCACTGATCCTTTAGCAGTATGCGATATTGGTGTACTGGGAGGTCACATCAGTGAAGACCAGGAAGGAGTCTGTAGAAGGGGGGATGTTCTAGGAAGTATAGGGTGTCTTTGATGTAGGAAGGAAGATACTACACAGAATGTTTGATATGTTGACCCACTGGGGCCAAAATCTGTTCTCTGGGTTATCCATATGCTGCAACTATAGGTTGTCCAGTATTGCCAGCCTTATGGATCTTTGGAAGAAGGTAAAAGATTTGGGTGAAAGGATCCTAAAGTTTTGGAAGGAAAATGGTCTGGGAAAAGAGGCCAAGGCTAAGGCATGCCAAGAGAAGTACGTCATGTGGCAATGGTAGGAACTTTGATGTATGGATTATAAGTGTTGCTGTTGGAAACCAGCCTCATAATTGCTGTGATCTGTGACTACTGTGTTTGAGCTCTTGTCAGTTGGAAGCAGGATGGTGCTATTGTTCCTTGTCAGTTCTCTTATGGCTCCAGTTTCTGTGGAGCTGAGTTAGTTTGAGTAGAGAATATAGGGAAGAGGGTGAGGGTAGGGTAGAAGTGAGGAACTCGTGGAGTAGGAGGAGGAGGAGATGGTTCTTTGGAAAACTAGGTTGAGATGAAAGTTTGAATTGCTTTAGGATGGACTCAATCCTTATCATGCCAGTCATTATTAAAAAAACAAAATCACCTCTTTTTCATGTCCCCAATTTTATTTTAATTTATTTTGATTAATTTCTTTCCCACTATTAACATTTTCACTAATTTGTTTTGCTGCCCCACCACCTCCAGTCCAACTGCAAAGGTCAAAAGCAACATTTGTGTGGCTGTGTTGACTGCAGGCACCTTTGTGAGCTCAATCACATATTTCTATTTTCTTGAAGAAGGGCCTAGATGGAAATATTGTGTTTTTTTTGTATTTGTGAAGGTTTTTTTGTGGCTGCTGTCCTACCTTTAAGTCTGATGACTGTTGGATATATTTTATCTACCCTTCCAATAAAAATATTGCTTTGTGGCTTTATTCCTAATGCATATAGTAACAATGAAATAATGAGAACTAAGTAGCAGACAGGAAAGACAAATTGGGATAGGGCAATGAACTGCAACTTACCTTAGATGATAGTTGTGTGGCATGATCACATACTACAGACATAAACATAAAAGACATTGAATTTTTTTGTCTTGGCCTTTCATCAGCAATTAGAATGTTGTGGAGGGTGAGTGCTGTAAGAGATTCTGTATGTCATCAACAAACAAGCTAAGTCTCACAGCAAACCATCAGTACTATCGTTCAAACAGTTATGAATAGCAATAGTTCTAGTACACTATCCTGTAGCACTCTTATTTTCACTTCAACCTCTTTTGACACTAAATTTCTTACACTATCTCATTGCTTACTACCTTATTCTCATATTTCCTTAAAACTTTCTCTTTTTTGTCTTCATTTGATTGATAATATAAAAAAAATCTGAAATTCTATCTGACTTTTCTGTTAGCTTGAAAGCTGAGTGGCTTTACTCTCAAGGACGTGGTCGGCAGTTCCATGTGGGAGATCATGAAGCATTAACTCAGTACTTGGCATCTGTGTGCCCTCTCACTGAAGACAGCCTTGAATCTGAGGAGGACCGCAAACTGAGACTTATTTTAAGTAAGGCACATCAACATCAACAACAGCTAAGGAGCCAACTTACTAACAGTAAGCACTAACCAATTTTCACTAACATTCTTCTATCCTACACTGTTGTTAAATATTATCAGAATTTAGAAATGGTCAGATTACTACAGTATTTCCTACTGGCAGTATTTCTGCATTACAATAAATTCCAGTGATACAGATTTAATAGTTATGATTTTCTGTAGAACCTGTGCCTGATAATTTCTGGCCTTGTTTGGGATGTTGACATGTCTTGTAATGTCCACAACCAGTTGACACATATTCTTTTTTTTTATGAAATATCCACTTCATGATTCATCTTCCTTGGTGAAGGGATGAGGTAATTTGATATTATTTTATTTTTTTTTTTAAAAAAAATCAAGAATGTGCAGTCTGTTTGAGACTGATGTGATATTGTTTCATAGGGTTCAACACGACCTTGTTCAAATTATAAATATTTGTCCATGCCTGATCAGTCGTAGCTAATCCACAATTTCAAGTATGTCCCTTCTGTCTTGAAGTATATAGCATCTTAAGATTTATGATTGCTTAAATTAATATTAGCAGAAACTGGTTTGCTGATACTACTACCCAACATAAAATTCTAACCACAGTTGTTACTTATGATGTAGTTGTGCAGTTTCATCAAGTATAATACTTGATTGTAGTTTTGTTAATTATTCTAGCACTCAGTTTTTTCTGAGATAATTATTGTTAACCTCAACCCTTCTATCTACTTATTTTCCTTAAGGTTTACTTCAAAACTCATATAACATAGTTTTTTCATCCTTCTTGCTTAACCAACAAAAGGTCTGTGCAATCTCAAAAAAAAAAAAAAAAATCTGATTGACACATAACATAGCATTTTTGTAGAGGCTTAAGAAAATATGTCATAAAATCTAAAACATTTATAGAATTTATTAATAAACTTACTGCTGGATTTATTACTTTCTTTGAATTGATAGACTATAAAACCACTCTTCTTAATATCAGTCTCACAGTATTCTTATGCAGGTGGTGGATTAAAAAGCAGAACAGTTGCATTTAATCGAAGTCAGTCTTCGCCTGCTCCATCTCCAGTTGCTAGAAGAAGAGTCACATCACTCCGAACATCAGCAATAAGAAGCAGTAAGAATGCCAAGTTTTCTTAAATGTTGTATATAACAATAAAAAAATGAAATTAATGTATAAAAAGAATTAAAACAATCTCATTTTTCTTAGGTCCATCACGAGTACCTGTCTCTGAACGCACACATTCCCCTGATCGTATGGTTATGAGTTGTCAACTCACAAAAGAAGATACTAATCTTGAAATGTCGACATCAGCAGGAAATAATCTCATGACACGAAGCCTTGATCCAGCAATACTGTCAAACACAAGTAATAGTAGTAACAGAGATCGTGGTGACAATTTACTTGTTGTAGAGGACTGTTCTTCAGGTAAGTGTGTTTAAAAATACTTTTTTCCCATTCATTCAACGAATTAGTGAAATGATCCACAATTTGTTTTTAACATCTCTTGTGATCATTTGTTAGCATTTGATAAAAAGAAGAATTTAATTTAATTTTTATTGTTTACTGTTTGATAGTAGTTTCTATGAAACACTGGAACTAGAATGCACTATATTGCAGATTAAACAGATTCAAGTTAAACCAACTGTTAAGTCTGCAAAAACATATTAAAATTTGATTTTTTTTCTCTGGAAAATAGGCTACAGTGTTCCCACAGAGGAAAATGTATGATCATTAATAATTAAATAAAAAATACTCACCATTGTAGTTCAGTATGTTGAGGCACTGGAATGGTAGAACAAGACAGTGCACGAGCACAGGCCCACAAGTACTGGCTGTTCTTATTGCAGTTTTTAGGCAGTTTCCTGCAATGATCTGGGTGAATGCTGGGATGGTTCCCAATCTCTTTGTCATAAACTACACATTTCACAAAAAATAAAATAAATTTGCTTGTCATATACAAAGTTACGGTTTCACAGGTAGATTGCAACAAGGGCTTCCATGCAGTAATAGGCCCAGTTAGACTTTGGCAGGAACTAAGTTCCCCTCCCTCCAACCCCCTTTTCTTCATGATTAACAGCCCCTCAGTTGGCTAGCATCAATGTGATCCTTGGTGGCTGTAAGGGAGAAAGAAAAGAGAAAAATAAAATAAAACAATAGTTAGACAGACCAAAAAGAATTTCGCTATAGACTGTAATTGATTTGTTCCACCACCCACCAGATGTGGGAGAAAATTCTGCCAAATCCTGAAAAAGTAATATACAGCAGTTTCCTTTAATATAGGTAGAGTATTAAATTATACTAATTTAATTACAGAAATAAAATGAGTACAAAAAGTAGTCTTACAACTTTTCTGATCAGCATTCCATTGCTTCATCACATTATGTAAAAAGTAATGAAAATCTAATCCTGAAGTTGAGCAAAGATAGTGGAAGTAAAGTCTTATATTACACAAGCTGGAGGTAGCACAATTTCTGTGAACGAAAATGAGATGAATGCAACTAGAAAATTAAAATAGATAAAAGAGGAAATGAGAGAAAATACAAAGTGATGAAATAGAGAAGGGGCAATGAAAAGGAAGGGTTCTATGAAGATTTGAGTTGTATGGATGTTAAGTGACTGAGATACAATGTTAGTCTATTTTCCATTTCAGATAGAGTGGTGGTATTAGGATTCAGTTCAGTGGTTTTAACTAAAAAGTATAATTTAGATGATTGGAATTGTAGTATGACATGGAAAGAAACTAGTTGATTTATTTTCTGAGTCTGCCTGTGACCATTCATTCTGACAGATGCTTCTCCTAACTTTTTATATTGTGACAATTATAGGAATAAGGAATCATAATTTGAAAGAACTTTACATGACTCAATTTCACAATGGAAAAATATAGTTTATTTAAAATATTGTTAATGGTTGTGACATATACTTGAAGAAATTGTTAGAGAAGCAGCTAAATACTAAGCTACAGGACTGCAGTTTTAAGTGATCTCACTGGTACATCTGTGATGTTAAAAGTTGTTTAAAAAAATCAAGATTAATTCATAGAAACATATGACTGGCTACTAGGAAGACACTAAGCTGACCTGCATCACCAAGATGTGGTAGTAAAAGCTTTATATTTGGATTTTTTGCTGGGATGGTTATGCCTCCATCTGCCTCCTGACAGGCCAAGCATACAGCTCAAGGAGCTGACTTCATCAGCAGTAACCTTGTTACCGGTACAAGATCCCATTGTCCACAGAAGATGCTTGCTACACTCACAGCAGTACTCTTAATAATATGTATCAGTTTTTTATCTCAAACATTAGAAACAGGTTTATTAATTAAAATCCAATTGAACTTAAATGATCACAATCTTTGAAATTTAGTGAACATGAAAATGAAACTGGATTCTATTCCCATTGATGGAGCACTTGATGGGTCTATTTGTTATGATCATCCATAGTTGGCTGTTTTACCAAAATATTAGCAGCTGATTGCCCAGGTTCAGATCAGTTAGAAGTAATTTCAGACAGCCAAACATATATCTGTGAAGGCTGCAAAGGTCAGTGTCAAGCATCTTTCGTGGCACTCACTGCTTGTAGCAGAAACTTGGATCACCTGCCAGAAGCGCACTGCACAGCTGATGGTGAAAATGTCCTCTGTTTAGCTGCTACTCAGGTGACAAATGTAGAATTAATTAAAGCATAATTCTCAATCTGTAATGCTGAAGACCCCAAGAAAGAATCCTCAAAACTCCACTCTGTCGATCTCACCTCAGTTCAGTTTTCTCTCATGTCCTCTGGAGGGTTGCGTGCCCCCACATATGTAGTTCCACAGCTAAAACATGTATCTCCATGAAACAGAAGGGCAACATTTTACCATGCACAGAAATTTGATCTGTGATTGGCTTATATTCTTAACAATGATTTTTGGCATTTCTCCATGTTTGTAAACAGTGCACTTCCCAAGAACTATTTTTATAGGTTCATTTCTAAGCTTACATTTTAGTATATCATTGCTGAAAGCTTCCTTTGACTTTTAAAGTCTGAACCTTGGCACTTTATGCTTTCTGCTATTTTTCATCAATTTTATAACTGCAGAATATATCTGTCTTACTCCTATACCTGTCTTTCACAATTTGTGATATGTCAATCACTGGACACACCAAAGACTGTTTTCTCCTCAGCTTCAACCAGTTGACACCACATCGCCTCGCACTTGAATGTCTGTGAATGTTGTCCAACTGCCCCTCAACATGAATTGTCACATGTGTGTTATTTCCCTTTCCTTCAGAACATTTGCCACTAATGATTGTCCTTTGCAGATTTATCTTCAGTGCTTACTGTTTGGAATGTTTAAAATGATAAATATTTCTTGCAGCATAGTATAACAGTATATTATAAGTATGCATTATCTTATTTTCATTTCACACTTAATCATGTGAGACAGACAACCAAATGGAATGGCAATGCCAATTGCTGCTCATCTGAAAAACTTTTCCAAGTGAAACCACATTTGTAAGGAAGTTTATGTATGCATAAAGCCATCAGCATTGTCCTGCATTTTATGTTACACTCACAGGATTAATGGTTACCCAAAATATTGTTCATATTGATAGTTATTTATTTTGGTACCCCTTTGACTTAGTTTTGTGAGAGAGATTTGCTTTACCCAACCTTGTTTCTTACCTTATTGCTTAAAGCATTTTTCTTTTACTTTTTACCATCTAAAGTTTAGTTGCATGTAAAAAAAATCAGAGGCGATGAGAACATTTTAAGGCATTAGTAGGCATGGATAAAAAATTGATGAAAATCTTGATACTTAAATTGTGCCAAAGATAAATAGATTCTGCTGGTTGGTACAAGCAACTGGATCTAGATCCAGATAGTATTGCATGGATAATAATTTTGCAGCTTTCTGCAAAATCAAACATACTGTATTTTTACTCTGGGAGTCGAGCTGTTAGTTGTTCAAACCCCATCCAGATCAGACCAGTAGATTTTTTGCATGCATCAGATATCGTGAAACAGACACTTTTTTCCATATCACTCAGCTTCTTAATTTTGACGAAGATAAAACATATCTCATTTTTTTAATAAAATACTAGCATTTGCCATCTGCTTTGCGCGCGTGTCCTTTGGTATAATTTAGAAATTGGTAGTCCTATCATTACCTTGGCGCCACAATATGATGATGGATTCTTATAGAACATGACAAAACAAATCAAAAGTAAAGATTAATATCTCGCTTGGTTCTCGAGATATATTAGCTAAAATATTACTTAGTTAGGCTGATATGCTACCTCAACCAGAATGGTAATTGTAAGTGCCATAGCTTTATAATTTGCCATACCTCTTTTTGAATACATACTTCGCTAGAAAATGTGTATATAAAAGTAAAAAGAAACTATTCTAGACCTGATATGACAGATATTTTACAATGCGGCAAAGAATTAATAGTATAGAACAACCATCTCCAATGATGTTATTCACGCCAAATATAATATCGAAGAAAAGAACAAAATCTTTCGATATCCAACCTAGGTTTCTAAATATTTTGAATTAAAATATTCCTAAATTCTAGGCACAGAGGGAAATATTACTTCTTGTCCAGGTTGCACATCATCCTAATCACATCGCCTTTTACTTAACTTATCTCTAAAACTAAGTGCCTCGTATTCTTGCATAAGAGTGCTCCTGGCCACATTTTAACAAATTAACAAAAACTTTGACACATGATATAGCTAGAACTAAGCAAAATGTCTCACCTTAAGAAGACATTGTAAAATTGCGGTGTCACAGAATTTTTTCTGCTGATACAGGCCACATTTCAACCTAACGACACAATCTATGTGATATCTACTATCTCCAGAACTAAGCGAAATCTGGAAACATCTCATAGGATTATATAAAAATGCATCACCAAATTGTTGCGTAATTAGGAGTATGATGGTTATTTAATGAAAAGAACAGTTTATTCTACCGGCTGTGGTTTGAACAGCAGCAAATTTTTTTACACATTCCTTTTGCGATATTAATATGGAATATTTGCACATTATAAATACGTACCGTTACCTGTTAATGTTTATTGTAGGCATCTTTCTTCAAGAAAAAAATGATTTCCGCATCCATATCTCACATTAGCATTTTTCATTAATATTGTATGGCATTCAGCTAAAACTTAAAAACGTGTCGTACAAGAGAAAAAGTTTGTAACTGTCAAAGATGTTAATAATCATAGCGACTGTGCTTACAGTAAATTATGTATTAATGACACTTTATACATTTTAGTTACATATTCCATTAATATTAATGTTTTAAATTTCGGATTACAGATTAGATAAATAGCTGAAGTCAAGAAACGAAACATGATCCTAAAAAAAGGAAATTGTTATTTTATTGTCAGTTTTTCTGCAAGGAGTGAACATGTCAACTACAGTGTGATCTGTATATTATAATTACCAATCTAGAAATGAATTTAAATATTTCCTCGTTCATTCTGTACATATAAGTCATTAGCTATTTCTGCAGATTTTTATTTGGACCATTAGCTGCAAAAATTTAAAAACGCCATCCAAATTGCCGAGGTAGTTTCTGCATAGGTCCCGTTCAAATAAAGAGACACATGCAGCTTGCTTGCAGACTTACAATAGTATAGATTATCGGGCTTCCCACCAGTGGAACATGTTAATTTGATTCTATGTTTTGAAGTTGCTCTCTGACTTTATCTTCTGGCATAGATGGATTCAGAAAGTTTTCAGAGAGTGACTTCAGAATATCTAATCAAATTGACAATCTATCTGATGGGAGGTCTGAGAACTTTTTATGCACTTGACACACCAGGAAAGCTTTCATTCTTTCATGCCTTATATTATTTGTGGGAAATAAGGCTGAACATTGTTCAAATCTCTGTTCAAATCCATAGATTAATTATTGTGGGAATGACAATTAATGAAATGCAAGTTGCTTCTGGTTGAAGAAGTGTTGTCCTAGTATGTAAAGAATGCATTTAGCTTGGAAAACTGCGACCTTCCATGATTCTTGGAAATGTTCTCAGCAACTAAAAAGAAATTCTACTGTAAGAACAAATAACTCTCTCATAGCTCAGCTAGGCTCACCTAAACAGCAACTTGAGCTGATCAGTTAATCTACTGAAGGTCATGTTCCTGTGAGATAAATCCAGCAATACAACCATCAGGATGGGATAATCTTCAAATATATAATAATGATTTTTTTTATGCATTCCTATACTATTCGTCCAATTACAGTGAAACATTGAGTAGTTGTGTGCAGGTTTCTGACGAAAAAATCCTTCCCCCTCCCCCATCATCATCATCATCATCATCATCATCATCATCATCATCATCAGTGTTCTACCCTGGGGCAGGTTTTCACATGACTGCTCTCCATGCTCTTCTGTCTTCTGCCTTTCTCTTCAGGTCTATGTAGTTGCCGTTTTCTCTGATGTTGTCTGTAATTTTCCTTTCATTCTCCTCCCACAAACTAGTCCTTCCAAGGCATCTTTTAGCAAGCACTTTCCTCTCAGCAAGTGTCCCATCTAATTCTTCTTTTTCTCTTTGATAACTTGGAGTAGTTTTCTCCTTTCACCAACCATATCCAGCACTTCAAAACCACTTACTTTATCCATCCAGCTTATCCTCTCCATTCTTCTTCACATTAGTTGACGATTAGTAACCAAGAAATTTCATTTTTAAATTCAAAAATTGTTTTAAAATTGGTTTGGCTACACTTAAATCCACAATTTTTATCCGTTCTTGATGAAACTTTAAACATGCATACTTCAAAACAAACAAACAAACAAATGCTCTGCATTTGGTTTATAAAAACACAACCTTTCTTCTCCCCCTCCCCCCTCTCAATTTTTGTAAATGTTCTTTATACAAAACTCACAGTTTTTATCTGATTTCAAAGTAACTTTTTGCATATGCGCATATGCTATAAAAAAAAAAAGTGGGAAAATAATTTGGTTTACAAAACTATACCCACTCCCCTTTCAGCTCTCAAAAAACTTTTCTTTTTGCATATATCTCGAAAATGGCTAATAATAGAGAATATTTTCGACAATCTGTTCAAACCAAATAAAACCCCCAACCAGACTGTTTTATTTTTCTATTTTTTAATCAGTACATTGTTAATAAATGTCATCAGAATTGGACACTGTTATGAGTGAATAGGGATATGTGATGGAATATTCACACTGTTAAAATATAATAGGGCTCTCACCAACCAGTTAAAATTTAATGAGGCATTTTAATTGGTTAGAAATTTGCAGGTATTTTTACTGCATACACAGTTTTTGAATCATCACACTTCAGTATATTTTAATTTTTCCCTCTTTTCAATTTAAATTGGTTCTCCTTTCTCCCTAGACTTGCAGTATTTCAGATATTGACGATTTGGTAATGGTGATTTTTGGATGAACGCAACATTAAAGAGATATGAAATGAATTTTGGTATATATGATTTCAAATATTGATATTTATTAATTAAAATAATTAGCCATTACCTTTTAATGTTGTGCTCCATAGTGACTGTTGAAGGAACCAAGTTACATTTTTTCCAAGATCGTATTTTTGAAGCATTCTTCCATTGTATAGTTAATAAAATTTCAAGTTTAATGTGGTAGCAGACATTTATTTGTTGATTGGCCAGTTTTGTCTAAAATTAAAAAAAATTTAAATGTGTTTTGTGTCAAGAAATTCACTGGACTGTTTCTTCTAATTTGTGCCATCACTTTCACTGCCTTTTTGTGTGAAATATTCTAATTATTGTTTTGAACTATTGAGTGTTCAGACTGAAGCTTCATTAGAATAGGATCACTAATATTTTACTGTTTTTTTTTAACATCTTATTCTATTAACATATTGAATAAAATTATTACTGACAGCTGACACTACAGTGGAAACTGGTAGTGGCTGTCCACTACAGGCTGCAACAAAGCTGGTACCAGTCCCTGAATCTCTAATGAGCCCAGACTACCGTCCAGTATCAGCATCTGTATTGGTACGTTCCCAAAGACCACGACCATCAGTAGGGCGTGGTTCACCAGAGCGCAGTCATAGTGCGCATTCGAGTCCAAGAGCACGACCTCGCCGGGGTTGTGGAGGATCTGGGCGTCGTGGGTCCCCACGACGTGTTCGTACCAGCAACAGCAGTGATGACGACAGTGAAATGTCTGCTTCCAAACTAGAGACCATTCGCCACAAGGCTCAGCAGCGCTGGCAGAGGAAGGAGGTCATGCCTACCTCCAGTCTTCCGAATATTGGTAATTGAGGTTATATTATAGTTACCAAAGAATTCTAGTGGAATGGACTTTTTAGATTTCATAAAAACATTTTCAATTCCATTAAATCAGATGATTATATATAAGATGTAATCAGCATTTGCTTTTCATTCCTATCCTTTTTCGAGAGTTTGTTTACACAATATTTTTAGCAAACACTTCCGGCAAACCAGTGGTAAAACAGGTCCATAGATGAGATTATCCTACTTAATGTAAGGTACTTGTATGAAGTGATTGTGGGTGATACTGCTACTACTTAATATGTGGTCAGAGTTGAAACTACTGTTGAATGAAGCAGATAGCTTTTCCTCATGGATTAGAATAAGTTGATTAATTTCAGCCCATTCTTATACTGCTTTCCCTTTCTCATCTTCATGGTCATAGCCTGAAATATTTATATGACTGTCAAATTTGTGAATCACAGTCTGTTGGTGTTTATTCTGAAAATTGGGTGGTTTGTTGGCAGCACTAAGTAATATATAAAGTGACAAAATAGTACAGTTTTCTAAAGTGGGAATTTCAATGTCATTTTGTTCTATAAAAGCAAAGGACATTATTTGTACATCTGGACAGACAGTCACAGCACTTCCATATTGATTAACAGACCTTTCTATAGCTAGGAATGCTACTAGTAGCTTGTTGGACTCCTCCAATGATGCTGTAGAGTGAGACAAAGTAGAGTGCTTAAATATTCTCATGGTTTTATTACAACTAGCAAGGCTGTAGCCATTGGCTCAAAATCTTGCATTAAAATTCCTCTTTTCAGAATCTATGCTAGCTTCATTACATACTGGGATACCCAGAGAGTTACAGTTAAAAAAAAAAAAAAAATCTGCTATTTATGCCAAATGATGGTGAGAGTCTGCATGGAAACTGTGGTTTGTATGAGTTGTCTTCTAGCGTACTCCATGACTCAGAGAGCCAGCTTCCTTTCCATTTACCATGACATCCACAAATGGAGACAAGTTAGAAAAATTCTATAAATACTTAGGAGACCCAGCAATATGATGGCTGATATAGTTTTACAACTTGATCATAGTTGTTCATATTTACTTAGAAAAATGTTAGATGAATAATCCCATGCAACAGCCAATACTGATCATAGAAAACTCCAGTAAGTAACATCGTCACTGCAGTATGATGGCTAAAATGTTAGGTTTTAATAAATTGTTGCAGCACCACCTGGAAAACCAAAAGAATAAAGACAACTACCATGGAAGTTCAGGATACATGGCTGTGTAGATCACCATGGAATGAGAAATAAATACTAAGAATAGTCAGTTCATCTGGCACAGTTAAAAAAAAAAAAGTTTTTTGACTCTGGGATGGAGGAGGAATTGTTTGTTGGAAGACATTTAGTAGGGAGTGATTTCGAAATCCTTTATTTGGTTCTAGGGCAAAACCGTGACGGACAAAACAGCGAACGGACAAAACCGCGAAAGGACAAAACCACGAATACATAAAATCAAAAGAGTTCGTAGATTCTTAGCGTTACCCAGGGTGCACCACGAGGAGGTGATCTACGTAACACCCCATTATTTTTTTTATTTAAAAAAATTGCACAAAAGCATGAACATTATGGAAAATAAAAATACAATATAGATGGATTATACGAAATATACATCAATAAACCATTAATAAGTTAATATAAATTGTAACAAAATACACAAGCACACTATCTAATAATTGAAATTATGAACTATACCAGAAAGAAATTTCTGTGCATCGCTACAATCATATTCACTAACTAAATCGAAAATCGACTTGGTGACTCTCGCATATGTCATTTTCTGTATTTTTCTATCTCCCCTTCCATATTGCACCAATCTAACCTCCGTCACATTTTGCTGCTTCTTGAAAGCTTCTATGAGTTTCCAAATTGTAGGATGGCTTGATCCAAGTAATAACCGAAAAGCATTGTGCCAACCTTCGACGGAGTTGTTGGTTCTCTCTAACGAATTTTTAACATTCTGGTTTTGGTTCCAAATTTCGATTGGAAATAGTGGTTCTCGTCGTCGATTTCCTCGAAGAATACGTCCAATCCATGTATCATCAATGTAATCCAAAAGTGGAGAGAATTCCTCGTCTGCAAACTCCCTATCACAGAGTTCTTCATAAACAGAGATGACTTCTGAAACAGGAAGAAAGGCAATTGCTGCAAGTTTCTTTATCTTTGTTTGAAACGTGATGTCTTCTTTGTCATTGTACTTTTCTTGAAATCCCGGTATTTCCTGAATTTTTCACCAAATGCACTGTTTAAAATGGAAGAAACATCCAGTAAGTTTTACTCCAGGAAAAGCTTCTGCGAAAGCGTTCATTGCAGCTTTTTCGAAATCCAGCATTATCATTTGCAGATTCGATCCAATTTGCGCCTCTATTTCTTGTAAAATTCTTATAAGTCTTCTATATGTCTCCTCCCTTTTGTTTGGAAGTAAAGCGAAAATCGATGGTAGTGAGGCATCTTCTTTAAATCCGTGAATAGTATAAAGCTGGCTGAAAATAAGTGGACAAACAGAGAACGTCCCATCGACAAAAATTGTATTTGATTCTTTCAGAGTTTCAAGGTTTTTTTCGTTCCAAAAATTAATATACGATCCTCTCTTGGACCACTGTCGTGCAAAAGAAAAATTTCACCGTTTATTTTTGTATATTCTTCAGGAATTTGAAGTTCTGTTCTTGATAATGGATTCGGTGGTACTCCTCCAGATTTTTGTCTTTCTCTTCTAATTTCTCTTGGAAGTGAATCGGTGGATGGTAGTGCTCCAGAAACTTCATCGGGAATCCCTACAAATAATGATGCAAGAACAGTTTGGGGTGCCTCTAATGTGGTTGTAGCCTTTTTCAGCATTTCAAGTCAAACCTCTTTTGCTTTTCTTTTCGCTGGTTTAGCAGAATGATTGTGTAATCCATTCGTTTCTGCAACGTTTGATTGATTTTCCAATGTAACTCTTGCTGGGCATCTTGTACTGTCATAACTGGTGCATCGCCAATATTTTGGAAGACGGTCGAGATTTACTTCTTTCCTTTCTTGCCTAAATGTATATCCTTTATAAACGAGGTGATTTCCCCCTTTGTGATTTTTTACAAACACAAGAGCTATTATTCAGGAAGATACACAATCTCTTCGGTTAACTGACTACCACAGAATGCTTGGATCTGCCATACCGGCCTTGCCTCGGAAATGCCCGAACGTCTCCGGGTTTTGACTTTGGCTGCCGAATTTTCCATATGCATGCGGGGATTTCTCCTGCGACGGCAACAAAAGATCGTCCAGGCAAATTGTTCACTCGACTTGAGAAGGGTCAGTTAGGCCGAACCTACTGGAGATAAGCGGGTCTTCCCACTCACTCCATTGTGAAGGCCATTGTCACTCTTCTCAGGTATACAGAAGCCCCATTAAGCTGCATTCCCACCGCACGTCGGGTCTAATTCTTTATTAACCTCAACCAAAACAAAATCGTCAAATGCGAAGTGATGACGCTTGACAGAGTAATATTTTGGTGCATAAGAGATCAAAGAGTGAGGGGATAACTTGTAGATTATAAATTACATATACACAAAATGAGTTACAGTACTCCATAATAAAGTAACCCTAGCTGCGATCCACAAATCATTTAAAACTGTGTTAGGATAATATTTTGATGCATAAGAGATCAAACAGTGAGGGGATAACTTGTAGATTATAAATTACATATACACAAAATAAATTACAGTACCATACTCCATAATAACGTAACCCTAGCTGCGACCCCAAATCGTTTAAAAACTGCGTTAGGATAATATTTTGGTGCATAAGAGATCAAACAGTGAGGGGATAACTCATAGATTTGTCCGTTTCGTGGTTTTGTCCGTTTCGCTGTTTTGTCCGTTCGCGGTTTTGTCCGTTCACGGTTCTGTCTGCGCGGTTTTGTCCTCGCGGTTTTGTCCGGACACGCCTTTATTTAATGAAGGATGACTGACAACTGCATATTTAACTACTTCCTGTACAAATAAGCAATGAGAAACAAAAACAGATCTGCAAAAAGTGTAGATCACACCTGAAGACATAGTTTCATTAAAAAGTAATTTGAAATACACCAGGCTTCATGCGAAAATCTGATGTTAAAACCAGGCAAGACATGGACTGAAGCAAGAAGAAAAGAACACTGAAAAGAAATGTTGAAATACTGTGCAAAAGTTAAAGCCCAAGGAAGAAGACAGTTGAAATAACATGGGCCATAGCTGACTGAAATGAAAGAAAAGTATTTAAAAAATTGTATCTTCCCATGCAAGTGTAATTGGAATGGGCTTGAATACAAGTTTGTATATGTTTATTGTTTGCTATCAGACTTAAACATTATATTGTCTAGTTACAGTTCTGTTAGTTATTCCTTATGGTCCACATTTTTCCATGAAAATAATACTATCTAAAATAATTTACCTGATTTTTATATACTATACCTTATTTGCAGAGATAAAAAATGGATGTGAACATTGGAAAGTTGGAAATGGTATTTCATCAGTTTCTGAGTCTGTGCAAGTTCCAGCTACCAGTACTCAAAAAGGTAATTATTGTGCATAATTTTTCATTTAGTTCAAAGTTTCTGATATACTGATTGTTGTTTCACACAAAATACTTTCAACTTCTCATAAAATATTGCTCATTGAATTTAAATATCGCTTATATTGCTCTTGCTGACTACTGTTCTTAATTTATCATTGTTAACTACTTTATTCCTTAGTATGTATTCAAAACTTTGTTTCCTCTTCTTCCACTTGCAAGGTATATTTTACTTCCATATAAGGAATTATATTTTGTATATATTTTAAATCTTCTTATTATTGATCCAGCTAGATCTATAAGTGTTTCGTGTCTCACTCTTCAATATCCTCAAGTTCATTAACATGGTAAGGTTCTACATTGTATATTAAAAAAATGTATGTGTTTGCTTTGCAGCAGAAAAGGCAGCTGTATGTATTCAGAGAATGTGGCGTGGCTATCAGACTCGAAATCTTAATAAAAGTGTACAAGCAATTTATCGTACATTACACGATGCACGCACACACCAATACATTCAGTAAGTCTTAAAACATTTGTGTGGTGTCTAATTAAAAATCAACTTTAGAAATAATAGCTATTTCTAAATATTTACAAATAGAGAATTTAAATCTATAAGTTAAAAATTTCAGTCCTAGTGGTGATCATGCATAATGTTTAAATGTAATATTTGTAACTTTTCGCAGGAAGCTTTCATCTGATATGCAAGCAACTAGGGCAGCATTAGAAAGTGAACGAAAACTCCAGCTTCTACAGATGCAGGCTATAAATGCTCTTTGGAAGAAGGTATGTAACATATACAATCATCTGTTTAGTTACTTATTTCTGTTTCAAACACGGTAATTTTTTTTTTTTTTAATTTGTCTTATAAATCATATTACAACTATTTAAACACACATTTCCAACTCATTTGATTACATAGAATAAGTGAAATGTGTACTTAACTGTCTGATTTATTAGATGAATATTCTTTTAACTATGTAGTTAATTTAAGTATTAATTAGAATATTGATCATTTAAATTTGTTTTAGGTAAGGCTAATTTAAGACTGTTGCAAAGTTTTCCAGCTGTATATTTCTTTTAGGTTGTGAACTTGCAACCAGTTGCTTCTAAAAGTGAATCTATTGTTAGCAGTAAAGCTACTGACACAGAAGCTGTGAAGGAACTTGCAGAAACCTGTTCACGCCTACATACTCAGGTAATATTATGGGCCTATATGGGCTTTTTATTTTATATCCATTATTTACAGTTGAAATACAAGCTGTATGAGGAATTGTATACAGTAATGCTCCATTCTGTCAAGCTATCAGCACTATAAATGTTGTCTTGATTGTTCATGCCAAACATAACTTCCCATTATTGCTTTTGCTAATTTCCTGGCTCACCTAGGTCTCAAGAATATTTTTCGGTTTCAACTTTTATTTTCCTTAAACATGAACGATTGCCCTGTATTACTGCATTCTTTTGTGGTTTTATTTCTTGTTGCTTCAGTCCCTGTCTTGCTTGTTGTTAGCTTATGCTTTTTTGGAACCCTGGTGTTTTTCAAGTTTCTTCTGAGGAAATCATCCTGTTGGATGTTTTCAAGTGTGCCCATATTTCCTGCGGAACTCTTGGACAGGGCAGTGGACAAGGCTCCTGGTTTTCCTGTGCAGAAAAGTTTGGTCAGTCTGGCTGGGCTCATTTGTGTCACATGATCATAAAAGGCAATCCTGTTTTTTCTGAATGTTGTCTATAATCTATTCAACATGTGTGAATTGTTTTCTGGTTGTAGTATCTTCTGTATATATCACTTTCTTTGACCAGGACAAAGATTTTTCTCAGGATCTTTATTTCTTTCACTTTCAACTTCTTAATCAGATGTTTCTTAATCTTACAAGGCATTCTAAAGACATATAGACCCTCAAGTTTGATGGCAGTGTGGCATCAATAGATATTAACCTTTTGTTGTAGACTCATTTGATTAGTTGATATTCCATTTCAATTTTTCTCAGTCATCAAATGGAGACTTTTGTCTCAAAGATGTAGGGTTTACAGTCACTTCGGTTTCGCTTGTCCCAAAAATAGCTGTGTGGGTGCTGTCTGAAATCTGTAATTAACTCAGTTTCCTTAAAGGAGACATGCTTGTTGACCTATACTACTTGAGTTTTAAGATGGTTGAGCTGGGACATCTAATAAAATTGCAAGATTATCTGTGAAAGCTGGACAATTAATTTCAAAATTTATATTCCTGTGTACCAGTCTGGTCACATTTTTTATTTCTCAATGTTAATCTCTTTATTGACTGTCTTTAACTGTCATCCTGTAAGAACAGAATGTGCACTGGGGTTGGTGCACAATGACTTTGTCTTAACTCTGACCGCGTGTAAGCCTTGGATAGTCCAGTTGTGACTATGCTACAGTATACAGGTTGCCACTTAGCTTTCTTTCTACCTCGAGCTAAGGAAAAGGTATCAGTAAATAATGTTTAAGAGTCAGTTGTGTTTAACTCACTGAAAAACTTCTATAAATAACTTTTCTTCCATCACTTGTTGAACTAGTTATGATGATCACAATTCAGATGACATCTCAAACCTAAAAAATTTTGCAAGCAATTTTAAAGCTTTCTCAATTTCACCTGGGTTTAGTTTTTCTTAAAAAAAAAAAGTGGGCGGGGTCGGGGGTATTGACATGTCTGTAAAAGAGATATTACATTTAGTAAATATTTACTCTATCAATGTTAATTGCAATCATCTAAGGTTTAACGTTGTAGAAATTGATAAGTAGGTTGAATCTCACCCCATGCACATATACCCACATGCAAATGACTGTGCCAGATCTGGGGGGAGGGGGAGGGGCAAACCAGGGCACTTACCCTGAGTAAAAAAAAATCATGTTTAAAGGGGCAGTAAATGACAAATTGTGAGCGGTGACCTTGTTTCTTAGCTATACTGTCCTGAGTGGCAACCTTCAGGGGGCGTAAAAATCAAAGAACAGCTCTAAACTGCTGCGGGCGGAAAATTAATAGATTCATATTTGAAGGGGCAGCAGTCGCAGGTTTTTGCTCTGACTCAGAAAATTCGTAAGTCCGTCACTGGTGAATGAACTTAAAGACTACAGCCAAAAAGGCAGGAAACAGGGGCGGGAAGATAAGTTGTAGTTTTCTTGAATGGAGAAACTCGAGGCTGAAGCTCCTATGTTTCTAAACTCTTAGTGTATATATATATAAAATTTGGAACAGCAAGCTGGTTTATTACGTAATTTATTAATCATTTTTTGCGCAGACGATCTCTCACTGCATTTTTGGCGCCCCCGATATGATGGCACCTGGTGCGCTCGCACCGCCCCGCCCTAGGGCCGCCCCTGCAGATACCTGACAATCCCTAAATGAACCTTAAAAAAAAACCTAGACAGTATATTTATGATTAGGAAATATTAGGAAGACCACTTCTGAGTTTCCTCAAACCACTGCTGATGCCAGACTGAGCTTTACAAGTACTATTCTGTTACCCATGCTTCTTCCTAGATGTTTATTTAGTGACCCTATCATTACATCTATCAATAAACCCACTAATCTTCAACAGTACCACTTTGACTTTTGTCGCCCATTTCATACTAAATCTTCCATCCCATTTGCCTTAGTTTCTGTGGTTCTGAAGATCATTCTCTTACCCAGATTCCAACAATATTACTCAAACATTAATATCCCACCAATATTCACCAAATTCGTTGCATAAACAACTTTATCATGAGACATCCCAGTTAACACAAACCAACTTACACCTGCTAAGAGCACTCACAGCTCAGTTCCTGTTGTACAATTTTTTACAGGCCTTTAATCCATTAATTGCAGTAGGGTTATAATTCCTTTTAGTCCTTCCCTGAAGTAAGACTTCTCCCCAAGACCCTCTCCACCCCTCCTGAAATTTCTGCAGTAGATTCCCTAGCCTGCCCTACTCTTTCATATCCAGTCTTTTGACTTGTTAATGCATCATGAACTGACGTATACATGCCTACATACCCATTAAAGCCTGGGGTCACCCTAATCTTTATACTCCTCTGTAGATCTTCAGTTTAACAGTTATCTCCACTAACAAATTGACCAACAATGCATATCTTACTTAAATTGTGGCCCAAAATCCTGTGTGTTAGCGAGATGCTTCATCCACATTCACAATCTTTCGACAACACTATATTTTGAATGTTTTAATTTTTCTTCTTTCTGATATTCCCAAAATACAAATTTCCATTAAACAATGTTCTACACACGTATGACAGAATTTTTTTTTTACATGTTTTCGTATTTTGATATTTGGTCTATAATTATCATTACTGCTGTATTCTTTGACAGTCCCCATCCATTACAGTTCCTGTATTGTGTTCATGTCATTTTAAACATTTATACTGTCACTTTAAATTGTTAACACAGTGTCATCAGCAAATCAAGCTATACCTATTCTCTCACATTCAATACTTATTTTTTCTCTCTTCTGTGACTGAGTCTTTTATACGGTGATGGTACAACTTTATCTTACCATCTTTTTAACTGATATTTTTATTTTAGTTGCTTGATTCTAGGTGATGTATTGTATACTGTATATGATACAATTTTCCATAGCTCTCCATATAATAGACTGGCTCTCTGGGATGCGGAAATTTGTCATTTTAGAGAAAAAATTGTGTAACTTAATAGATAAATACACCAGAAGATGTGTCACAGAATACATGGTACATTAACTATATCAACTACTTTCAATTATTTTGTAGATAGCTTAGAAATTAATTCTTTGATGGACTAGGAGTTATCAATTAAAAATTCGTTTAGTTTTATTCTGACTTCAATCTTATCATCTAATACACATTTAAGATGTATTTGGAGCTTATTGAAGAAACATATCCCTCAATATCAGATCTCTTTTTTAACAAATGATGACAACTTTTAATCTTTGTGAAGATTATTTTTACTTCTAGTGCCATAATTCAGTACTTAACTTTTTTTTTAAATATAACATTGTTTTTCAACCTTTTTGAATACACGACTCCTTTACTAGTAAAGAAATTTTGGTGGCCTCCGGTCAGTAATAAAATTTCGGTGAAAACCCCCCCCCCCCTCCCTCCCAGGTGTGTAATAAGTGATTTCAAAAATGTTGCAATTTTCTTTCTATTGAGACTATACCTGCTGATCAAGAAATCAAATGCTATGCAAGGGAATTGCAGGCACTCTGTGGACAGTGATATATTCTTTGCCACAGTGGCGGCATGGGAGGCAAGAATGTGGTGGGGTCAGTGGTACATGGGAAGAGTTTGTTTTGTTCACTGCAGTCCAAGTACAGCAGCAGGTACTTACAAGTAGCAGTGGCGGAAACATATCAAAACTGAAAAAAAGAAGACTTTATGATGACAGTTTCCTGAAATATGGTTTTACAGTCACGAATAATAAACCCCAATGTGTAATTTGCTGCAATTAGAAAAGGATTTGCTTATTTGCTTGTAAAAAAATACAACCACAATTCAACAATTTTCAAAAAATAAGTAGACACAGCCTTCTCACTGAAAATGTTGTATTTTTATTGTAGTGTAAGACCTACAACTTTTGATTTTTACTTTTACCTGGCTTGTGACCGCAACCCCCCAGGAGATCGCAACCCACATGTTGAAAAACACTGAAATAGAGTATAATTTATGACTACAAAGTATATTAATGTGTATACATATACTTAGCAACCACAGCTAAAATTCCTAACTTCTTGAACAGCTTTCTGTATGAAGTTCTGCTGCTAGTCCCACACATAATTCTTATTACTTGGGTTTTGGCTCTGAACTCTTTGTCTCTACGAGTAGAATTGCCTCAGAATATTATTTCATATGACATTAAGGAATGAAAAATAGTTTCCTCATACAGAGATCATCTATTGCTGAAATTGCACAAATTGAAAATGTGGCTATACCCAGTCACTTCAACAAGTCAGAGACATGCCCCCTCCAATTTAAATTATGATCAATATGCAAACCTAGAAATTTACATGAATGAACTGGCCTGCAAATTTTATGTCTATGACTTGTGTTACTTGCATATATTGAGTTATATCAAAGTTTGAAGACAAGCCATTAGCTGTAAATCATTTATTAATAAGGTCAAAGACATAATTTGAAAATACGTTCTGTAGAGAAATCAGGAGTATTTTTAATTCCTATACTTGTGTCATCTGCATATTGGACAATTTTTGAGTTTTTAGATGTAACACAAGGTAGATATATCTATATATATGTGTGTGTGTGTGTGTGTGTGTGTGTGTGTGTGTGTGTGTGTGTATTAAACAATTAAATAAAAGACACTAAGTAGTGAAAAGGTATTAAATTAGGATAGGGAAATGAGCCACCATTTACCTTTAGAGGATGTGGGGCGCGAACACACAGAAAAGACAAAAATACAAATGATATAGAAATTTTCGGGATGAGCCCTTTGTCAACAGGAGAACATTACGGGAGGTGGGTGATGTGGGAGACTGCCTCACAAAAAGATATATATATATATATATTAAAAAACGATAGTGGCCCCAATAGAATCCTGAGATAATCCATATCTGATATATGCCCACTCAGAAAACAGTGAACCATGTAATTTAGCATTAAAATGTCCCAGTGACTCTTTGTGTTTTCTATTCAGAAGGTAATAACTAAGTCATTTATTAAAAATGCCATCTATACCATAATACTTTAATAGTTGTATCAGAATTTCATTATCAACATAGTAAAATGCCTTAGACAAATCACAGAAAATTCCTATAGGAATTAATTTATCATTTATTTCTCCTAAAAATTATCAGTGAATGCAAATATAGCTTATTCTGTTGAATTGCCCTTTTGGGAATCAAATTGTGGTTTAGTTAGAATATTTTTATGGTGTTTTGGACTCTGCTGTACATTGCTTTCCCAAATACTTTGGATAAGGTTTTTAGTAAGAAAATAGGATGATAATTCGATATAACCGACTTATCCCACTATAGATAGAGTGGTTTAATTATAGCACATTTACGTCTTTCTGGGAAGGTACCCTCAAGTAAAGATTTAGTAAACAGATAACTTAGTATATAACTTAATTCTGTCAAGCATGATTTTTTTTACCTGCTGGAAATCCCATCTTACCATTCAAGTACTTGCTCTTAAGAGACATAACCTTTCCTATTTGGGGTAGATAAATTTACAAATAAAGAGTCAAATTTTTCTTGGAATCCTGTCTGTAACTGAGCTATTGGCGTCAGTTTATCAGCAATGGGTAAAAAATGTTTATTGAGTATTTCAGCAATCAAAAAATTGAATTGTACTGAACTTTCATAAATTAATATCATGAGAGTATTTAATAATTTGACTTGTAATTATCCCGTAAGCTTCTTAATACCTTCTCCTAACTATTTTAACTTATTTTAATCTTTAAGAAGGTTTCTATAAAATTAACTTGGAAGGCGGGCTTTCTTGGCTATTACGACGATGGCAACAAACAGTTCCAAAATTTCATTTATCTCCTAAATGCCCCAAGTTTTCTGTAGGAACCTATACATTTTAATTCTCTTACCCTGCACTATCTTCTGATGTAGTTTCCTAGTTTCTATCTCTTTAAACCAAGATTTCAACTTTTTTTTCTTAATTAAAATTCCTAATTATGCCATGCCTACTTGCTTGACTTTACATTCAAAATATTCTAGACAATGCTGACTATGACTGACACTGAAAGATCTGCTTTAACTCTATGCAATTCCAAGCTACGAGGTTTTAGTCCTGACCAAGCACATGGTTTGAAGATCATAAACAAGTCAGATATCCTTAAAATCAATTTGTAAATCATGCTTTTACTGGGGTTAGCTGTAGAGTTGGTTTTAGTGAACTTATAGATACTTTACAGTATGTGTTCTGCAGTATGGTGTTACATACACAGGACAATTCAATGATCCTGCTGTCTTCATCAGGTCAGATGTTAATAGGCACACTTATATTGCAGATTTCCGGTGTGGTATACTTACGCAGTGTCTGTACTCCATAGTCCTCCACAAAATATGCAGCAGGTTTGGGGAAGCAGAATAATTGTGGAGCTATAATTTAAGCTCAGCCATCTAGAATTTTATTTTAGCAGTTGGCTTATTAACATCATCAGATGCTGATGAAACATGCTGTACTATATGCGTGGGAGAGAATTTGTAAGGGTGCCGAGTGTTGGACCTAATTGGTTTTGGTGAGCGTCTGTAATGAGGGAAGATGTTGAGTGGAATTCGACTAACCTTTGTGATATTTTTAAGCTCCTAAAATCCTCTTGCGTATCTTAATACTATTTATTTCAGAAATTTATACTTTAGACATTTGTCCTCCAAACATCTACTTTTTTATTGATCAAGAAAATCACTTATTACAGGAGTTGACCAGCAATCTGCCAAACACTTAGACAAAGACTGAATCTGTTCACTGACACTTATCTTGAAATAAGCTCCCAATAAATAATGCTTTTAACTCGGGGCAACATGCTAATATATTACAAGAAAGCATAGAGATAAAATGACTGATAAAACATGGCAAACAAGCACAGTAGAAACATAATAGTATTACCTAACAAAGTAGGCACTACTCAGTGGTGACTATTATCTGTACTCCTCAAACATGTCTGCCAAAAGGAAACAAGAAAAGTGGCAGAGTAGTCATTCATCAAGTTTGGAATGAAGTGCATAGCAGCAAACGTTATTCACCCTGCCAGCCAATATGATGCGAGTAGACTCGTGACATTGTAGTGGTGATGGGAGACATTCAACTATACAAAGCAGTAGTGGTTAAGTCTGGCTAAAGCCCTGAATACACAAACTGATCCACATAATATAACGTTTTTTACTTTTATCAGGTATCTTGTTTGTAAAATTTCACTTACTTTTGGTGGGTTTAGGGCTTCTTCAATAGTGTTATTACTACCAACATTTTAGCACCCAACCTTGGGTCTTCTTCAGAGCTATTTTGGACTGATTTACCTCCTCTTGATGGCTGGTTACACCACCTAATCATTCGCCTGTTGTGACATAGTAGTATATATGCTAGGCAGATTGTTTGGTCAGGTGCCAAAACATTGGTAGTAATATCATTCAAGCAGTACCAAACCTGGAAAAAGTAAGTGGAATTTTGCTCCACATGGTATTGAACAATTACTGTGCTCCTGGGAGTGTAATTCAAGCTGCATCGACAGAATCTCTATCTAGGCACTGAGCCATTCTAACATCAAAATAAATACTTTAAAACTGAAATCCAGTTCCGCCGATTTAAACGCTGCCATTTTGGCGCGCTACACTGTGACGTGTAAGTACACAACTGCATTGGCGTACTGTATAGAGTGGAGTGTTTCATCTCAAAACTTTCATGTTTTCTAACTAATGTCGATATGGAAGGAGGTCAAAAACCGTGTTATAAGTACTGTATTGTACCTGTGTGCAAAGATACTAAAAGAAATACACTTTATAAAATGTATTTTCTTGTCCTGCGAGATGCAAATATAAAAAAAAAAAAAGAGGTGTACCACTATGAGAATAGATCTGCAACTATTGGATTATATTATTGTGAAGATCATTTGTACGTAAGTACTTAGAATTTCTGTATTTATGTATTTTAGGAAATGTAACATAAAAATTCGTTACCTGTTCAAACTCTAATCATATCTTACTTGGAGACCATCAGACATTTTAAAACGGATTGCGATCTCCTTCATATATGTTGAAGGGTACACAGCTTATATGTGTGTGCTATAGTCGTTTTTTCAAAATGCTCCCTAGATTGTGAGATATTTTTATACAAATAAACAAAAATTCTAAATGACAGGTATAGACTAAAGTATTGCCCCCCTCTATCAAATGGTGGCCTGGTCTATGGGGTAGGGTGCTTCATAATTTTGTGACCCAAGTTCATATCCCCGCAGAATCAAATATTTTTACTTATTTTTATCTCCAAAAATTGTCAAACTTTATTTATTTATTTTGTTAAAAATTCATTTACATACTTTTATAACGCAAATTAAAATTTAAAACAACTCACATTGCTTATAACAAATACACCAAACATAATTTCGGCCCATTTATCAGCAATGGCTTCCTAATATGACTGTCTCCATACCCATTGAAATTAAGTCATGATGCGAATTTGCTAGTAAACTGGAATCTGATACAGAAATTTTGCAATGTTTATAAGCATTTGTTACTTGTTCTTCCATTTCCTTGTCGAGCTCCATTTTTTCGTTATGGACAGGCCTACTATTTTATTTTCAACTATTTACACACAACCGTTCTTGGAACAAATCGAGTGTAGAAGAAAGAAAGAAAAAACTATCTTCCCAATGCTACATATTTCATTTAAAATACTTCTTGATGATATACAAGTAAAGAAACGATGAAGGTGAAATAAATAACATGACAGGAACTATTTCAATTGAAAACACACTGAAACAACTTAACAAAAAGTGAAAAAAACTGTAAGAATGGAGACTTTCTTGACAAATGATTGCAATGAAGTTTTTGTGCGACCGATTTGTGTTGTGAAAAGACAATCTGTCAGTAGACCCATGAATTCATTACGGAAAAAAAAAGAATTTCAGAGAAAAAAATGACGCTGAATTATGGGTAATATGATTTGTTTTAAATATTATTTCACTCAATAAAAGAACTTAAATGAAGTTTTAACAAAATAAAAAGGTCAAGCTTGACAATTTCTGAAGATAAAAATATTTAATTCTGCGGGAATTTGAACGTGGGTCAGAAAATTATGAAGTTAACACCCTACTGCATAGACCACACTGGCATTTGGTAAATACAGCTAATAATTTACTATGTACCCAACATCTAGAATTTTTTTTTTATTTGCATGCATATATTGAAATATCTATCACTTAATTACCTTACAGCTTTCACTGCTCTGAGTTGAGCGGCTGTAAAATTCGGATTTGTTACAAAATTTCTTCTCATCATGAAAGCATCAATTTTTGGAAGATTATCCGATTGTGCTTTCAGAAAACCGCTTTCAGTCATTATTTGGTGTGTGTATTATAGCAAGAATACAATATCCCACCAGTTATGCTGATATGTTAATATAAACTTCAACACAATCGCAAAGCTATTAGAACTCCCAGCAACTACGCCTTTGTTCACAATAATATCGTGTACTTGGTCGTCACGATTCGATTCGACCAATAGCGTTGCGTTTTGCAAAGTTCCATTTCCCTTGTATTTTTATCACTTTTGATTAATTAAAATCAGTAAATAAAATTGAATAAACAGGAAAAAAAACGTTATAGTGGTAATAAATACTACACTAATAAAGTTTCAAAATAAAAATACTAGACGTAAATTTGAATTTCATGCGTGTTCCCTATTGTTCCTGAGATTGCTTTGAGATTTTCTTAAATTGGATATGTCCCATCAGTAACAGATCACTAAAGGTCCGGGCTCACAGAATGCAACAAGCGACAGTGACATGCAATTGTTTGTCGGGGCATGAAGGCACTGTTGTTGTAATTCGCAGTTTTGAATTAGGACGGTCACACACAAAGTGATACGAGTGACAGAACTGTCGCGCGACACAGTGACATGGCCAATGAAGAAAAATTGATTGAGAAAGTGCGGGAGTACTTTCTTCTTTATTTCCACTACATCCGATGGCTAGTACCTCGGTTGTACTAAGAGATGCATATGAAAAGTTCATAAAAAATAATTTTTTACATTCAGAAATGTATTTTTTCTTTTTGGTTTTTCCCTTTTGTTTGTTTGTTTACAGTGTAATTATTTAAAATAAATATTATTTGTATTTGAGCCTATCTTTATTTCTTTTGATTGTGAAATAAATTGTCACTAATAAATTGTATTTTTTTTATTGTGACTATCTCACTTTATAATGATATGCCTGGTTTTTGGGGTATTACCTAATATTGATCACCACAAAAATGACACAGCTGCCTCCAAGGGGGAAGCATCCGGAAGTGATAACATTGTAAATCGCTTAGAGGTCATGTTTGGGTAGTGTCATTGTTTTTGTTTTGTTTTTAAGAATATATATTAAATGAACAGAAGTTACCTCATAAAAATGGCTAATCTTTCTCTCGTTGCAATTGCTTTTCTCCAGTTAGTGGTGCACTTCGGTATTAACAGATTGTGTAATTTCTCGTAGCATTCTCGAGACATACAAAAATATGTATAAAATCTATCTTTGTGTGACTCCAGTTCCCGGAAAAGGTGGTGGTATTCACCAAGGCTTTCTCTTTTCTTATTTATGTCGTGAACCCAGAACTGTCTTTTCTTTCTGCTTAGTGCAAACAAAAGGAATAGAGTCTCCTCATCACTTGACAAGTTTTATAAGCATTTACTAGCCCGAGAAAACTTATTAAGAAAGAAATAAAGAAGTACAGATCTCTTCACAAGAGAGGGTCTCACTGGACTGGCATTTGTCACTATAGAGTTGTGGCATCGCATGTCGCCACGATGTGCTACTGTCGCGTTGTCTGTGCCCGGGCCTTTAATCAACATAAACACAAATTATTCAGTGTGTAATTGACCTTAACAGGCAGAAAAATTTGTTTGAGACAAGCTACAACATGATTACAAAAGCTCTACATTTCCCAGAGTGCTATCATTTTAATATCTTTCATAAAAGTCATGTTTCTTGACATTAGATAATTCTTCATGTTTCTTTGTTTTTAATAAAACAGGTGGAACAGTTGCAGAACTCAATGCAGGGAATGATGCAGCGCATATCTTTGTTGTGTGCCTCTCAGCAATCAAGACGAGGTCCACCGGCTGACAGTGCAGGAACGCAGACAGACATTGTTGCAGTTCACACGCCTCAGGCTGAACTAATGCCTTTTCCTTATGGCCGTCCACACCGCCCATCATCCCTGCCAATATCCCGACCCTCCCCAAATTCCCGAGAACATGAACAACAGCAGTCTGTGCACCATTTTGCAAATAGCTTAGTGGATGGTGTCCTTAGGACTGTGGCTGAACAGGGTAGTGATACTGCAGCAGGTAGTTGTGCATCATTGCCTGAAGATGGTGAATTGTCATTACCTGAGTGTCTTGTGGCAAATGATGATGCTTTAAATGAATTTGCTGATAAAGAATGTGAAAAGGGGGCAGATGATGGCTCAGAGCAACATCTCAAGCAACTTTGTGCTGGCATAGAGACAATTCCAGTGGACGGGATGAGTGGTTCTTTGCTTGAATGTGATGCAGCTTCTAAGATACCAAATGGGAGGTGCGAAGGTGTTGGTAATGAAGTGAGTGGAAAAGCAGATACTCCTGTACCATTGATTGAAAATGGACCACTAACTTTGTAATGTGCTTTTGATCAAGCCTTATCCATTAATAGAAAGTTTTTGCTCTCACATGGCTTGTATGAAGTATTTTGTTTTAAACTTTGATTTTGTTTAACAAAATGTACAAATCTTGTAACATTTCTTGCCCTCTGTTTGATAATGACTTTTTTCACATGAGTAACTTATTTTTATACTTTTGTATTGATTTAGGTTATTTTTTTCATAACTGTGCTTGTAGTTGCCATTTGGTATATCTTTTATATTGTTATTTATGACCAAAATATGTTCCTTTGTCTTAACATATTTTTTTTTTTTTTTATAATGAAGATTTTTTCCCCTCATTTCTTTATCATACTCATGTTTCAGTAAAGTCAAATATTTATTTCAAAAAGAATCTCAGGTTGTTAAACTTAAATTAAGCATAATGCCAAACTGTGGGATAAACTTCTGCCATGTAGATTATGGAGGCTGTTATAGTGTGCTGCATAATTAAATGATGCAGTTGCTTTAAAAAGATTGATGCAGATTTTATCATTCTTTGGTGTTGCGGTTATGACATTTGCATTTCCTCTATGATGAACTTGGTAAATTTTCACTGGTTTACTTTGACACTGCATTCCAAAGATGATATCAAAATGTTATTGCTAAAAGAAGGGAATAATGGAACATGAATTTTTAAGGAAGTAGTGAGATGTCATGACTTTTTATTTTATTATTTGTCATTTTATTTTCTTATCGTATTTGTGAGATGCATGTAGGAATGCTAATTGTTTGTAGTTTCAGCATTGCTGATTGATGTTAATTACTGCTGTATGAAGATAAGTGTTTCTTGCAATGATAGTAATTTTTAAATATTTAACTATCTGTTTTCAACTTTATTGAAAATAATTGCTAGAACTGCTGTTTTCATAATGTGCTGAATTTCCCACTTAAAAATATTTGTCATTTAGGTAGTAACATCATTAATCCTACCTTTTAGATATGTCAGGATCAAAATGTTTAAGTGAGGATCTGCGTACTTTCTCTTAAGCTTTAACTGCACATTCTTTTATAAAGATTTGGTTCATTTATTTGATCTTGTATTTGCAAGTATTTTGTACCAAGTCTCTTACTTGTATGTGTTTATTTAGTTAGGAAGACTCGAATTTGACTTAAAATTCTAAATGTTCCTGAGCTAGCTGTCTCTAGGTCTGAAATTGGCCTTCATTTGCTATCATGCTCCACTTGCATGTGTAACTGTCTGCAATTTGCTTAGAGAAATATTTTTGGCTTGTATGTATTTACAGTTTTGTAGTTTGCAGCAGGTTAGATGTGAAATGCTTTTTAACTTTCAGATCAACAGTAAGTGTAAATGACACTAGTTATTCGCTGTTCACATGCTTCCATTAATTATACCAGTTTTACAGCATACATTGGAACCATTGCAATGAATTACACAATTTTATTACTCATTTATCTGCTAAAACAGAATGAAAATTTTGTAATTATTTTTCCTCGTGCTTTTTTCAGTACTCTTTTTGCCCATAATCTTCTCTTTCATGTTAATTTTTTAGTTTTTCATTTTTATGGTAACTGCTCTATATATACCTTGTTATATCAAATGTTGTGTTGTGGCTAAGGCAAAAATTATTACACATCTTTATTCATTTTAAGATCAGAACTAGATAAATTGAGAGCTGTTCTTACATGTATAGTAGATGTGAGTAAATCTTGACATTGCATCAGTTTTCCCCATTATTCAAAATCCAGAAAGCCTCATTATTTGCAAACAGCAACTTTATTCTGGAAATTAATATATTTGAATCCTAGAGTTTCAATTAATAAATGAAGACAAGAATTAGATCTATTTGTCTAAGACTAATATATATATATATATATATATATATATCAAATTAGGATAGGGAAATGAGCCACCACTTACCTTTAGATGATGGATGTGGGGCGCGAACACACATAAAAGACACAAACACTAACAATAAAGAAATTTTCGGGAAAAAAACCCTTCGTCAACAAGAGAACATTATGGGAGGTGTGTGCAGCCGGAGATTGCCTGCCAATCTCCGCCTTCATCTCTCTTCCTCAGTAGAAGTGGAAGAGCCATGCTCGAAAATTTTATTCTTTGTGTGTTCGTGTTTTTTTCGTGTACCAACGCCGCTGGAATCCCCTTCTTTGGTAAGCGGTGGTTTTTTATCCTATATATATATATATATATATATATATATATATATATATATATATATATATATGGATAATGGAAACAAAGAATGCCATGATAACAATGAAAGGAAAGAACTACCTCGAGGCAATATTTATATGGAAAGGACAGATGAAATACACCCAAACACTCACCAAAGTTGAAGGGAGGAGGGCAGCAGCAACACAAAACAACACACAAACAAAGAAAATACAATATTTTGGGTAAAACCTTTTTTCAAGTAAACAGAAGTGGCTTGGCTTGCGCAAGCCTTGCATTCAACGCAGCCACTGATAGAATAAAATAGACCGTCGGAGGTGGTGGGGGAGCAACAGTAATAAAACCACGAGTATAAATCATAAGAATGATTAAAATTGTAAATAATAATAATCATTGAAAATATAATAGTAATAAAAATATAAATGAATAAATAAAAATATAATGGAAAAATTCTGAAATAAAGTTTATAAATATATATGAATCTATTGTGCTGGCCAGTGATGGGCGTAGAGGGCGACAGTCTAGGTGATGAGGCCCTGGCCATGAGGGATGTTGGTGTAGAATGGTGATACATCAATAGTGACCAGGAAGCAACCTGTTGGTAGGGGTGTAGGGACTGTTGATAGATGCTCTAAAAAGTTGGGGGTTGTCTCTGACATAAGATGTGAGGGCCTGGGTGAAAGGTTGTAGGTGCTGGGCAACGAATGTGAGAGACACAAAGGCAGCAACTATAGGATGTCCAGGATTGCCTACCTTATGTATCTGGGGCAGAAGATATAGGGTGGGGGGGGGGGGCAGAAGGCAAATGGAATGGTGTGAAAGACGCTGTAAGGGACCTTGGAGACTGAGGAAAGAGCGGATTTCAGTGCAGATTGGATTAGTGGGGTCAGTGGTATGAGGTAAGTAAGTGGAGGTGTCAGAGAACCACCTGAAGGTTTCAGCTGTGTAGTTGCTTCGATCCATGATCACAGTGGTCGAGCCCTTATCAGCTGGGAGGATTATGATGTTTTTATTTTTTGAGAGTTCACTCATCGCTCGCATTCCAGTACGGCTCAGGATGTTGGAGTGGAGGATTGAATTTAGGAAGGAAGGCAATGAGAGGGTTGACATGAGGAATTCCTGGAATAGGAGTAGAGGATGGTTTTGTGGGAGGGGAGGTGAATCTAATTGGGATAGAGGTAGGAATTGTTGGAGGCTGGGTTCCAGGTCATCACATCGGCTGTCTCCCCTGCCTGTAATATTGAAATAATACTGCCAGTTGAGAGTGCGACATGAAAGTGAGTCCTTAATAAGAGTAATCCGATCAAACTTAGGGCTGGGAGAGAAAGTAAGACCTTTTTAAAGAACTGATACTTCAGGTTCGGCGAAGGGGGTGGAAGAAAGATTCACAATAGGGATTTTTTTATTTCTCCAGTGGTGGGGAATGGTTAGGGGTTGGGGTGATGGGAGTGGGTGGCAGAGATGCTGGGTGGGGTAAGTTGAGAATATGAGAAATACATGGCATTGTGGCAATAAGTGGTGGAGGGGTAATGTATTGCCTGTAATGTGGGTTTGGGAGATGAAGGCCCAAAACAAAATAGCTCTTGCCTCCCTTATTGCTCACTATGCCAGTACTCACAACACCTGCGACCATAATAACTGCTTCACAGTCAGAGCCATTAGAGTACTTCCAGACACTACCTCCCAATCTGAACTTTGCAGGTGGGAATTGGCATATCAACACATCCTGCAGACTAGACATCCCCCAGGCCTTAATTTCCATTAATATCTTCAATCCTCACCCTCTACACCCATCACTGCCCAGCACAATATATTCATATATATTTATGGAGATTATTTCAAAAAATTTCAATTATATTTTTATTTATATTTTTTATTACTATTATTTTTCAATGATTATTATTATTTCCCATTTTAATCTTTCTTATGATTTATATTCGCAGTTTTATTATCGTTGCTCATCCCGCCACCTCCGATGGTCTATTTCATTCTATCAGTTGCTGTGTCAAACGCAAGGCTTGTGCAAGCCCAGCCACTTCTGTTTACTTGAAAAGGGGTTTTACCCGAAATATTGAATTTTCTTTGTTTGTGTGTTGTTTTGTGTAGTTGCTGCCCTCCTCCCTTCAACTTTGGTGAGTGATGTATATATTCTGAGTTTTACTGTTTAATTATATTTGTTATGTTCCCATCTCAAGAACATTTGACACTGCATAATCAAATTGTCTTCGCCCTGTGATCTACATAGTCAATAATTTCATCTCATGAACTTGATTATACTATATTGCATATTAGTTGTATGAATATTCTTCTGTGTCAGAATCATTGCTGTTTAAAGTGAATACTTGTCTTTTTCAGATGTCTTCTTTTTTTTACCATTAACAGAATCTAAAAAATTTTCACAGTCATATTTCTTGCCCTACCCCCAACTTTTATTTTTTTGCCATTTTCTTTTGATGCTAAACTTGAATGTGAATCCATTGGCGACCCCTTTTTTTTCATGACGTTTGCAGGTACCTCTCAAGTGACTATTACTTTTTACATGGACATGTAGGCATTTCATTTTTTGAAGTGCTATTTAATGTGGTACCAGTATTTTCAGTTGTTTGATGTGCTATAGTTCATTCAAATTTTTAGTACTTTTTACTTGAAGATTAAATGGTGAGCAGAATTGTTAAGGCAGAATTTGTGAATATTCAGGTTTGATCCTTAGTTCATATTTTGATTTTCCACTGTTTCCAGAAGTCATTGAGCAAACATCTATATGGACTCTTTATAAAGCCCACGACCTATTCCTTGTTCATTTCTTTCCCACAATCTTGTATGTCTAATGATCTTGTTGTCAATGAGCTTTAAATGTTTTTAATGCACAACATCGCCTAGGTAAATTTATTTTCCTGCATTGTTGTGTTATCAGTTTGTAATAGTTCTTTGTTCAAAATTTCAGCAGAAATTAAGTGGAAGGTGATAAAAAAAAAGATAAAATAAAATATAACCACCACTCATTAAAGTTGAATGGAGGAGGGCAACTGCAATAAAAAATTAAAAAAAAAAAAAAACAAACAAACAACACACACACACATTTTTCAGACCGTTTAATTTTATGTTTCAAACATATTTTTTTATTTAATACTTTATTACAGATTTCTCTGGGGTTTTTTTATTTTTTTTTTACTCTTACTTACAGAATTAGTGCTGTAAGAATATTTATAATGATTGATAGTATCAGTGGTTTTTCCTTTCCTGAAATAGTCATTTTGATCATTCTCAGTAGCAGTAGTTTTCCCCCTGCTTAAACGTGTAACCAAAAGAATTTACCTTTAAAATGCTCTTTCAGTATCAGTTCTTCCTCTGTTTCAAAGCTTGTGAAATGTATGTATCACTGCTGACTCATAAAATACTCAGATACCAGCAGTGTTCACCACGTTCGAGAAAGAAACAAAAAAAAAATCAATTTAAAGTTTCGCCCCAACCATTACCTGCATAACAATATAATTGTTCTTTAATAAACAGTTTTAAGAAGACAAGAAACAATTAAGCATTGAATCATTCAGTTAATTGCTATGCACTGAAATTTGAATTGATATATTTGTATTACTCGATGGTATAATTTGATACATGGCAGCCTCAACTTTAATAATGGGACGCATGTTATTGTGCTAACTTTTCTTGGTTCAATTTAATACTGTGGTTGACAACCTCACCAGTGAAAAAACAGTTTATTCGTTGTTTTTATTCCTCATAGCTTAAGCCTTTTGTAGGCCATATGATGATACTCCCTTTTACTCAGAATGGCACCAGAACTGTAGCTTGAGCCATATAGTGATCAAAAGATTTTTTAAAATAAGGTTTACTGCACATTTCTTCAGAAAATGAAAATGAACTCATCAAGCAGAATTTTTTAATGATTTCATGAAATTACCAGATTTGCATCCATGCCAATTTTCATGTAGTCTCCATTCTAATCTAAGATCTGAAATACCTATGTTATCATCAGTAAAATAAAATGAGTTGTACATCTTACAGCTATTAACCTTATTATCATTATTTTATCAATATGATGGCACTATGATAGGTCAGAAAATAAAAAAGAGAGATAGTTTAACCGTCAAAATAAGATGTGATAAACAGTTAAGGGTGGGATAAATGTTGTTGCATCTTAATTTTTGCCATCAGGGATTTAATTATTTCGTGAGTCATATAGTGTATTTGTTATAAATACATGAGGGAGACCTTGATGCAAAATTGCATTGTAAGAAATTTATAATGAACTTCTCTGACTGATCTAATAAGAATTATTCTAAGAATTGTAAACGTTTCTTAGCATTCAGATGTATTTTGTTTTGTTTGCTTTTGTGAAAATTGCTGTTTTGTAATTTTAATGATTATTGATCATTAGGTACATTTTATAGTTAAGTGTCTCAAGAGGGCCAGAAACTGTTAGCTATCCACATTCCAGAATTTGAACTTAGTAGGCAAGAGAACTTTCATTGTGGTCCTACTTATGGGCATTTTAGGGTTTTCTGACGTAATGGCTTACACATAAGTGAGCTTGACCACTTGTGACTATAAGAAAAGAGCTCAGTGCAGTTAGTTTTCCCACTTTGAAGCTGTCTGTTACCACATTCAGTTGAAAGCATGGAATTCAAAAAGTTCATTTGGTCCTTTGAATGTGTGCAAATGTAATAGCATTTATTCAGAATGTTGTAACTTTTGGGGTTTCCAGTATGTGGCATGGAAATATACTGTTTGGTAACATTAGCAGTTTAATTAAAATAACTTAGTGCACTACTTAAAGCATAATTTTATCTCTTGTATCTGCAAAATTTGTATTTTTCTTGATACAGTAGTGTAATAACATTGTTGTTGATTGAATGCAAAATTTTGATACATGGATTTTTAAGTAAATTTTTATTTGGCTATAATTGTTAAAACTTTACATAACATTCATGCAGGCCTATTACCTGTGGACCAACATTAAAATTGATTTCAACAGTATATGACCAGGATGGAAACAATTCAGTGAAATATGATCATTGGGAATATGTACCAAACATCTGAAGATATGATTTCTCAGACTTCCACGGCCATCTTTGTTCAGATTAATAGACTTTCGGGTTTTGCCGCGTTGTTTATTTCCTTATCTAAGCTTTCGGCTGGTATCCTCCAGCCTTCGTCAGAGATATCTGACGAAGGCTGGAGGATACCAGCCGAAAGCTTAGGTAAGGAAATAAACAACGCGGCAAAACCCGAAAGTCTATTAATCTGAAGATATGGCAGACAAATATTAAACTGTTAACTGGACATAAATTAATTACAGAATTTCAAACAGGAATGCGATTCAATCATGGCTGGAAGCTTAAGGACAGCTAAAGTAATGTAGTGTTACCCAAACAGCATTGATAACACAAAGTTTAGAATTACCAACATAGCTAGGAAAGAATCAATGTGAGAAGTCTTACATTATTCTTGAAAATTGCTCAGTATTTCTGTGCAAAGAATTTGAGTGGAGCTCTCCAAAAAAAAAAGTTAAATGTTGGTGGACCACCTGTCCTGCTGAAAGGTTGATTAGGACAGTTCAGTTGATTATTTCTGAAACAGTGCTCAAGATGTCTGGTACACATTTGTGCCAACTTAATATCATATTCATTTGCCTCCACTCTTTATCATTTATAGCTAAAAAGAGTTACATTTTTGTTAATTTTTCCCTCTTCTTTCTTCAGTTTTAATACAATTTGATATACATTAGTTGTCTTCCTTTAATTACAGAGTATCTTGTAAAATTATTACATAATGCTTTGTACTGGTTATCACATTAAACTTCTCATTTTCCTTTTAAAAAAATGAAATTTGATTAAGAAGAAAATTAAATAAAAAAAATAAGCAATAAAATCATTTTACTTGAACAGTAAACTTTAATGGACTTCCCTACTAATGTCTGAAACCTCACAGGTCACAAAAACTCAAACCTGATTGTTCAACAGTGAAAAAGCTAGATGATACAATATCTTCCCTCACATTTAATAGTCACTAGGTGTCCAGCACAACTATTTCTGCAAATTAAAGCAATTAAACCTTAAAATAACTACCTTACTAGGAATAAATAACTTTTTTTCTTTTCTGTCATTAGAAAAGAAACATTTAAACCATGATAAGGTTTATTATTGGTTACTAAGCTTTAATACTTCTTGAACTACTTAAACACTCTTGTCGGTGTATGTTTATTACTCATACTCTCCAATCTGCTGGCAAACTTTCTTACCAGTTTTAAATAAATGGCACCTGCCTGTCAGTGCAGCCTGGCTGGTGCTTACTCAGATATCAATGCCTCAAACCACATATGTATAATTCTGTGGTGATTTATACAATAATCATAAAACATTTCATAAGTAAACATCAATGAGGAATGGTTAGAGAAAGTACCAAAGCTAAAGGCAGAGTAAAAAAAAAATAACCAATACTTACAGCAACTCCTTAAGCATGTAAGAATGAAAATTAAGCTTATGACAATAGTGACAGGTGTTTTCAGAAACAACCATGCCTTCTAAATTACATAAATGAGAACTAATCTACCAACATGTTCTTGATACCAGATACTGACATGTTCTCTACCTCCAGTAATACCTCTTCTTTGCCCTTTTTTCCTTTAAACTGTTAAAATGCTCTAAATAATAACAACCTTGTCATTATTTATTCGTTTTAAAATTTATCTCAACCTTTTCTCTGTGTGTGTGTTGGAATATATGATCATATTCAGCAAAATTATATTTACAGAATTATTCTTTTTTGCCTCCCTTTATTTCTTATGATTAAAATCAAATTCACATGATAAAATTGTGTACATACACTTCAAGCTTTCCATGTGCTTCAGATTCCCTACATGATGAAGCAGTCTCCAAAAATAATATATTTTTTTAATTTTATTAGTCTTTTCATGTTGTTGCAGCCCTCCTATCTCATAATTTGGTAAATGAAAAGTTTATTTTTGCCATCCACAGTTGTTTTCATTTTTGTCATCTTTACATTTGTTACTGCACAGGTTATTCAGTATTTGAATTTAATAAAATCTAATTAGAGAATTCAACAGGTGTTTTGGGCTGAGAAACAGTTTGAAAGAAAAAAATGTGAACCACATGTTAATTAAATGAGCCAATTATTTTTAAAAATATGTATCTGTACCATTATAAGTTTAGCTGTTCATTTACAGCACCTTTTAAGAGTGTTAAAAAATAGACACATTCATGAGAGACACTTTAAAGATTGTATTTCACACACAAAAACTTCCAGAAAGAACTGCTGTGACCAAGTGTGCCCAAAACTTTCTTAATTTTTTGGATGATTCCATAACATCCAGACCTTAAGTTTCAAAGTTGGCAAGAAGTCCGTCAAACTTATCTTCTTATTCTATAGTATATAAAACATTGTCTGCCCTAATATACAATTACTGTGCTGTGTATATAACGTTGATATTTCTTGAAATCTGGTCACACTGTTAACATGAATACATTCAAAGTGGAGAACTTGTTAATTAAAACAAGTTTGGAACTTCGCCATGTCTACACAATATTTACTTGGCCACAGGTGAAACCATGTAAAAGTGTAGATAAAATTCCCTTGGCTAACTAGCTGAGTGTGTCTGTTTGTGAAACACAATGACTCTGCCACCATTGAAAAATGAGAATCATTTGTCACTGGCAGCAGAAACAATGACCAGTGAAGCATTGTGTTTCGCAAACGGACTCACTCGGCTAATTACCCTAGAGAATTTTATCTGTATACAATGCCAAGAAAACCTTCAGTCTTACATGATGTAAAGTGTGTCTGTATTACCACATTTTTCACATTTGTCTGATGCTCCAAGATGTATCTTGTGAAGTTTTTGGTTCATTGGAACACAAACAAGACTTGAGCAGGAAATAATCTAGTATGTATTTATTTATTTTTAGTCACAAAAAAGTGACTCCAGAGACTGCTATTAAAAAGTTTTTATTATTATTATTTAAGGGACTGAAAACCTAAATGATCACTAGCCAAAGCAGAATACGAAGGCACTACAACAAAAATTAAGGCAAACACAATTGCACAATTTAAAATTACCCATTAATCATGCAAAAGTGTATAACTGGGACGTAACATTCTTCCAAACTACATCATACATTTTATTTCTGATTTTATTGGCTTAAATGTGGTGCCCCTTTCTTGCCAATTACAATTATAATTAATTGCTTTGTTCCTCTCGGTGTTACTGTTTTAGCAGTGCACAATCTCCATATCTTTTCTTACACTTGGAACAAACAACCTTGCCCCATGTCACATCATTAAGAGGTAGCCAAATATATTTAGTATGTGATGTGATGATTTACTTGCTCTATGCTTGTTTTAGTTTAAATTTCCATGTATCATCAGTTCCTGTTTCGTATTATTATTAATTGTTTTTTCTGAAGATTGAGGGAGAGAATTTTATCGATTAGTCTAAGTGTTAAAAATACTAACTGTGTGTACCTGAACCTATGTTCTACAAAGAGCTTTTAATTTATCTTTTTTTATTTACTATTTTTAATTGTCTTGCATAAATCGTTGTTGAAATAACTCAATTGCACATTTCTTCAAGTGAATTGGATTTGAATGTTCTTAACGCTGTTGTGTGATATGTATTTATGTCTGCACAAAATATATTTCTGGATGTACTTGTTAACTGATATGCTAATTGCTCAACTGCAGTATATGTATATAAAGAGTTGTATTTCTAGTACAGCAAAGCTTCTTTGCTGTTTTTCAGTATTGTTTAATTTTTAAAACTGCTTTACTGTTGAACTGTTCTCTTGACTGTTGTGTATTATAAATACAGTGCAAGAATAAAATTCTGCAATTTTTACTGCTTTTAAAGTCTTTATCTATTTATTTCCACATTTTAATTGCAAAGGATTATAAGCAATTTACATTCCAATATTCCACACTGATTATGAGACTACTTTCATTATTTCAGTTTGTATACAGAGCCAACAGATTTGTGTATCTGTTTATCTCAGCTCTTGGGTTTTGGATGTGCTTTTATTTTGGTTCTATTTGTAATGTCTATTTCATTAAATTCCCTTTTATGGAAAAAATGGAATATTGTGTAGACCAAATAATTCAGAAACTATTTCTAATTCAAAAACTATTCAGAAAATATGAGAACTATCAGTGACTTCAAATCTGGATTTAAACAAGAACTGAAACAAACAGAAGTACTGGAGCAGAACTGCTACAATTGAAGAAAATTTGTGAACTTACATTTCACCTATTAAGAAAAGCCTTTTGACAAATTGTATTTCTATTGACACAGAGATTTATTACTGGTGACATGGATATTCATTATATAGGGAATCTGGCTGCCTAAGTTATTATTATTCATGAAATAAGTGTTACAGTTAACATCTGTTGAAGTATTCAATGAGGATCTTGTATTCTGAGAGTATTTTCCAGACACATGAAAGTTTGGCCACATGCCATTAGGTTTTCGTAATCTTATGGCAATCATAGATACAAATGTGATAGGTATAACACACCCGGATTTTTACTGTTGTCCTCAGAATTTTTTTTTAATCAAGCAAGAGTTCTTTCAATGCACTGATTTGCTAATGCATTTGTTTAAAAGCAAGAGATATGAAGGGCACTTCTTTCCTTGTACATGCCTAGGAAATTGCAAGGATACTGCTTCTTGGACACAACAGCTTTGGAAAATCAAGTCTCCTTGCTGTGTGCAACATGGCTGTCTGTGATCCTCATTTAAAATACAAAATATAAACAATATTTGGCTTTTAAGTTAACCCAATCTTTAATCATATAACTTATAACAGTACAACGTGTAATTAGGACAAATGCCAAATGTGTCCCCAGATTTTGGTGAAAAAGTTGTGAAGCATCCCCAGATTAGAAGAAGAAATTCTGGTAACCCTAATATAACACCAACCGCTTTGCATAAAGATCAACACTTTTCATATTTTTAAGTTAGGCACCTGGCTCTGACCCACTGTTCTTCAACTCCGTGCCCCATTGCCATTATTTCAATCAGATTTATTACAGGTACTTTATCATAGAATGCTCTCTAAATCACAAGCACATTCAATAAAATAATATCAAAGTAAAATTCAATCATTTTATTCATTCTGCTGGCAACTCTTTAACTATATTAGATGAGAGAGCCATTAGTGTGGCCCATGAATATGGGATATTGACTAGGATTGCCAACAGTACTTTATAGTAAAGTATCATACTTTATTTTTTGCCAGTATAGTTTATCCTAACTGTAAAGTTTGAAGAAATATTTTGAGTAAAATATACAATTCACAGACTTGATCATGTCTATACATAATTAATTTCCAAACAACTTATTAGTGCTTATGGCATAATGAAACAGGATATAGACTTCTGAATAAATTATTTCCGAGAGGAACAAAAGAAGTATATCTATATATGAATTGCAGAATGGGGTGAAGAGAGAGACAGGGTTTCCTTTGATTAAAAATGAGTTGTTCATTTTTTTCAAAACTAGAATTAGAAAGTTGTACCAATTATTACACTAGTTCCATAAGCACAAAAATATACGTATTTACCGGTAAGGCATAACTAACTAAATATAGAGATTTTTTTTTCTTTCGTATACTTTCATTTTCTCCTTCCAAAGATAAGCACTAATGAGGTGTGTTCAAAAAGTAACAGAAATTTTGAAACTTCGTGGGTTATATTAGTCCGATTGACACAATTAGTGAAACGTGTACGGGAGACCAATAAATACAAAAAAGTCAATTGATTTGGCGTAATTTATTTATTAATATATATATATATTATACATGTATACACACATTTTGAGCTATATTGGATGTTTAGTCTCCTGTCAGCTGTTAAAAAAGGATAACTAATGTTTTGATACAGTCAGTGATTTTTCATTTGTATAATTCATAAAACAGAGAATTTGCATTAAATTTTGCTATAAAATGGAATTAACTACAAAAAAGTTTTATAAATGTTAATTATTGCTTTTGGTGAATCTACTATGACTAAAGCAAAGGTTTATGAATGGTATAAACGTTTTTAAAATTGCTATGAAGACGTTGAAGGTGATGAGTGTAGCGGTCGTCCTAGCACATCAATAACCAATGAAAATATGGAAAAAGTGAAAGAAAATATTATGAACGATCCCCGAATCACAATTCGAAAAGTTGCTGATGATTTTAGTATATCAATTGGCTCATTCCATGAAATTTTTTCATCTGTATTGGATATGAAACATGTTGCAGCAAAATTTGTTCAAAAAGTGTTGAGTTTCGAACAAAAACAGCGGCAAATGGAAGATGCTGAGGACTCACTAAATGAGGTCAACAATGATTCAAAACTATTGAAATGTGTTATAATAGTTGATGAAACATGGATTTAAGGGTATGATGTCAAACTAAGACCGAACATCGTGGATTAGTAGTAACGCTCTGGCCTCACATTCGGGAGGACGTGACTTCGAATTCCCATCCAGGCATCCAGATTTGGGTTTTCCATGGTTTACCAAATCAATCCAGGCAAATGACAGGATGCTTCCATCAAAAGGCGATGGCCGAATTCCTTCCCCATTTCTTGCCCTCCCATCCTTTCCCGCCTCTAACAACCTTGACAAGGCGTAAAGTCATAAAAAAAATTTAAACTAAAGTTCAATCATCCCAATGGAGGCATTCTGGATTGCCAAGACCGAAAAAAGCTCCAAAAGTTTGGTCAATTGTGAAGGTTATGGTCACTTTGTTCTTAAATTTTAATGGCATAGTCAAACAATCAATAAGGAATACTACCTTCAATTTCATTTGCATGAAGCAATCAGAAGAAAACACCCAGATTTGTGGAAAAACAATTCATGGTTTTTGCATCATGATAATCCACCTTTTCACACATCGTTGTTTGTTCATGAATTTTTGACAAAAAAAAAAACTGTAATAATGCCCCAGCCTCCATATTTGGCATATATGACTCTGTGTGACTCTTTTCTGTTGCAAAAAATAAATAAAACTTTGAAGGTCCGTCGATTTACAAGCATAGATGAGATTAAAAGTGCATTGTGCTGATAGGGCATAAAGCTATCTCAAATATCAAATTCCAGAAGTTTTTTGGGGATTGGGAGAAGCACTGGCATAAGTGTATATCATCTAATGGGAACTATTTTGAAGGTATTTAAAAAAAAAAAATCTCATTATTTTTTGAACACACCTCATACTATGTGTAAGGACCCAGCCTATACTAGAGGCTGGAGTATAGGCCTAGTACCTCAATTGAATATTTACTGCAAGTGAAAAGTTCTCTAAATCTGCATCAATAATTTTAAATGACCATGGAATACTCAACTGAAATGCTTAACGGCCACCACAAAGCTTCTTTTTTTTTAACCCAAAGCTGAGGAAGGGTTTCAGTTTACTACAAAATCACAAAAATTCACTTGAATCAAAATTTGAAGTTTATTTTCAAAGTCACATTCTAGAAAGTAGCTGTTACAGGTGCGTAGGCAATTGAACAAACGTTTCGACAAAAATTGCAGGATATGGAAAGGAAGAGAACCGAACAAATCACTTTTTTAGAAAAATTAATTGTTCAAAGTCATTACTAGTGTCTCGTCAAAAAATTTTGCATGGTGGTCCTTGAAGCCATGCGGTCCCTCAAAGTTCAACTATTTCTAGCCTAACCGACACACAGGCACCATACCTAGCACAGATTACATTCACACAACGTTCCCAGAGTAAAGACCAAACCATAAAGATGAAATCATAAAGACGGCCCCCTCTCCTAGTCTCCTGCTTATATACCCCCATCCGCATACCACATGTATATGGACGCTTATCCAAAATAGTATAAAATGATTGTGATTATAGAAGGTGTTCAAACTTAAACTGCATGTAGTCTTGTCTTCAAGGTACATAAAAAGTGTTTAGTGAGAATTCTCAAATGATAAGCTTCTTTATAAATTAATGTAGTTTAACCGGCGTATTGGTAAAAAGATTTCGAAAGTTAAGTAGTGATTCCCCTATTTCTATCTGAATTTATTCAATTTTTAGGCAACCCTGCTGGATTACAAATTATCGCAATAACATTAGTGCGGTCGTGTTCTATAAAAATTCCTGATTCCAGTGGTGTAAGTTTTATTAATATCGGTGGTGTAATAGCAAAGTTATGAGTCTAACAAGATCAGGTTTGAAAACTGTTTAGCAAACCCTTGGTTTCTGGTTCATAATTATTAAAGTGTTGTTTATGTCAAAAAGGTGGAGCTATCTGAATTTTCTCTCAATTTAGTTATATGTTTTAACAGTCATTTTACTTACGAAAGTGGCTTGGTTTAATCACAAATAAATTTCGAAATTACCACGTTGTGATTGATGATGAAATAATTTTAAAATGTATATAAAATCGGTTCTACTGCATAGAATGTTCTGAACTTTTCATGTTATACTAGACTCTTAGTTCTTATAGAAAATCTACCTTTTAGTTCGAGAAATTACTGAAAAAATATGATAAAAAATATTAGAAGTGAAAGCATTCTCCACGAGGTTTTTAAAGTTTTATTTAAGTTATTTACATGGCCTGAAACTACATCTACAGCTGAATCTGTAGCCGACCAATCACAGACAAGTATTACAGAACCGGGGTTATAGTCAGCCAATCGGAAGACCGCATGGCTCCCTATGCATTTCTCGAGTTAAACATCAAAATTAATGATAGTAAATGTTTTTAAGAATATATAATGTGGGGTCTTTCATTAAAGAAGTCTTTGGATTTTTCTGTGTGAGAATAATGTGAACGATGACGCTATGAGAACAGTTATTGTGTCAGCCAATCAGAATACCGCTTGGCTCCCTAAGGATTATCGAGATTAAACATCATGATTAATAGTGGTGAATAATGTAAACGGTGATTCAATATGAACAGTGACGTTATGCGAACATTGACGTAGGTAATCCATCGTCTTTCTATTTTTAACAACCTCGGCTTTGGTTTCGCTGTGGAGCCAACTATCAGTACAACGCTGGTGTATATCTACACCTGGTTCCGCAACCGAGAAATCGCAGTCACGGAATGGTTACGTCATTGGAGTCAGCCAATCGGAAGTCGATAACGTTCCTGTCTCATTCAGTTCCGCTATTCAGTCCAGTTTTTGTTGTTCCTTCAGATACAACAGACCTGATGATGGCGGCAGTGAAAGTTGCCGAAAGCTCGACAGTAGAAAATGTGATTCGGTGGCAAACCCGAGAAGAATTTATATAATTGTTATTCCATTTTTTCTTATCCTCTGGACATTTGTAGCACAATTTAATGTCCTAGTATGCTAGTAGCATTTTCAACATTTTTTTTTAAGTAAAGGGCACCGAATTTCATTACATTATACAATTTTTTTTAAAAAAAATATAATTACAACACAGAGGGGATGGATGGCACAAAAAGGAATTTTTCCACAGCCTTTTGAAGAAATCTTCCTGGAATGTGCCTGGAATGATTTTAGGAAACCATGGAAAACTAAAATCTGTACGGTTGGATGGGAATTTGAAGCAATCCCCTCTCAAATGCAATACCTGAGTATCACTGCTCACCCATCCAGTACGCTAAGGATGTGGAAGTTTCCATGGAAGGAAGACACTAGAGAGTACTTATAATGTTCGTCATAACCATATCTTAAGTGGTAACATATTAATCACAACTGAACAAAAGAAATTGGTAGTACATACATATAATTCTGTTTAATTTTCGAAAATACAAAAGGAAGCTATGAGGCAAATCTGGCATCAACTGTGGCCATAAATTACTTTGATAGATTTGCGATCTCTCATAAGAAATGTCGAGCATTTACATTATTGGTTTTAGCTGCCACAGAACTCTACTGCTCAGCTTTGATGATATCTTTACGCTCTCTATTCTTTTCCATGTTATCATGATTGAGATCATAACTTATAGCAACTCTCATCTTTCTCAATGACTTCGAGTAAAAATAAAATAATTATGTAGTGCCCTGAGACTAAAAAAGATGTCTTGTACTCAAAAGAATGTACATCGTGTTGAGGTTATGGAAGTTATACCTGAAGCCATACTGAAGTCTTAAAAAAGTGGCCGAGACTATTCCTTCTTTAACACTAGAGTGCACGCGCGGGCTACATATGTAGCCCAACGTGTAATATTGTCACATATTATATAAACTTTGTGTGCTACAGATTAATCGTTCAGTGTATTCCTCAAGTACTATCCCCCACACCCGCCAGTAGCGTGCCATCTCTCACGGCGCATGGATATCTGCATAAATCGCCCTCGAAGTTGATGGGCTACACCTGTAGCCCGCGCGAGCGTTGGAGGAAGTAAATTATTTAATATACAAGTGACAAAATTGAGGTAAATATGATACATTTTCTGTATTAATACTACAAAAAGTAATGTCAATAACTGTTTTTTATTTGTGTTGTTTGTGTCTATGTATTTTTCATGTAACTTTATTATGTTTTTGTCATTTTTAGATGGTGGGTAATGTGAGCTATGCCCAAATACTATGATGGTTGCTGGATAATGGCAAAACGAAATTAAGTAGTTTTGATGTTGTCTACCCTCCATAATCATGCTAAAAATTGATTATGCAACTAGTGAAGCTCAAAAACATGATATAACATCACATTTTATAACCACACAAAATACAGTGTCGATATTTTTGATAAAATGTCTAAAGAATACCTCGTTGCTCGGAACAGTTGTCGATTGCCTCGCACGCTGTTTTACAATTTTGTTAACATGGCGAATATAAACGGTCTTGTAATATATCTGACGAACAATCCTGATATGAAAGTGATCCGTCATCAATATCTTCAAGAAGTCGGATTCGATCTTGCAAGACCTTTTATAGAGCGTCGTATATCCCAGAAGAATATACTAAAAGGTGTAAAACTGAAAGGAAGACTACTTCTAGGATTGGCAGATCAACCCCCGAAACATAATAAGCCTATTTGGGGAGGAGTTGGTCGATGTTCTTTTAGCAGCAGGGCTCGGGCTTACAGGACGCGCAAGCAATGCAGCAAATGTATGAGGCGCATTTGTAGCGAACTTCAGGCGGTCGTCTGTCCTGAATGTATGCCAACAGAATGAATTATTATCAATCACTTTGATAATTGGTTCAATTACTACACTGGAAACCCATTTTGTAATAAATATTAAGTTCCTAAATAAAAATAAGACTAAGAGATTTCAAACCTTTCAAAAATATTTGATTTTTAAGAAGTTTACGTTTATGTTTCAAATTATAATTAAGAAACAAAATTTTGTTAATTTTATGAGTTAATATGATAAAAATAAAGATATTTAGCAATTATTTACTCGGTTTTATAAATTTTTTTGTCTGATTCCGAAAATTAATTACCCTACAAAATGGGCTACGCCTGTAGCCTGCGCGTGCGCTAAAGGAGTACTTAGGGGCACGTGCACTCTAGTGTTAAGGGGCAGGGGCTGGTTGATGGTTAATTTCTCATACTGATGAGAAGTGCAGAAAATAAGACTCTTCGGTACACAAAGTTGACAAACAAAACAATCTATTTAACAGAGATAACAGATGGACTGTGGCAGTACTCTATTGGATACCAACGAACCTGAAAAGAGCAAGAGGAAACCCCCCGATTGCTGGGATAGAGACATACGTCAAGTTACGGGTGTGAACTGGAAGAGAGTTGCTTAAGATCAATCAGCCTGGAAACAAAACTATGTAGAATTAAATTCTAATATATAGCTCATTTGACTTAAAGAGGCTACATTCTGAAATAAGGATTGATAAAGTGGTAATAATAATAATTTAACAGAGAAATGAGCATTCTGACATCACTGAGCATGCTTTTTCCAAAGTTCGACAAATGGGGTAGATTTCTGTTGCCAATATATTTAATTTCTTTCAAGAATTACCAATGTCTGTTCTCAGATTCATCATGATCCTTACCTTTTGAATATTTTCCAGTTTCAAAGGTGGTCCGGCAAATCCTTTTCCAGAGGCTGTGCAAATTTTTAACCGACTTCAAAAAAGGAGGAGGTTCTCAATTCGTCTGATTTTTTTTTTTTTTTTTTTTTTTTTTTTTTTTTTTTTTTTGATGTATGTTCAGCGATATCTTCGCCCATTTTGAACCGATTTAATTGAAATTTTTATAGTGGATAGAGTATACCTCCAAAGTGGTCCCATATGAATTTCATTGAGAAACCACCCCTTCTACCCCTTTACACCCCTTAACTTTTATACAAACCCACACTTTTTATCCGATTTTGATGGAACTTTGGAAATATATAGTAAAAAATAAACAGAAAAATACTGTTAACTTTTGGTATGAAAAAACCGAACCACTCTCCCCCTATTCATCCCTTAATTTTTACCAATGTTCTTTATACAAAGCCAAAGTCGACACCATTTAACTGTTCTCTATTAAAGTTGGCATATACATGCAATTTTTCATGGAAAAGGTTTCTGACCCAAAAAAATAAAAAAAACACCCTCCTCCCCCTTTACACCCCTTAATTTTTATACAAACCCGCATTTTTTATCTGATTTCAATGGAACTTTGGACATGTATAGTCAAAAATAAAGAGAAAAATGCTGTCAACATTTGGTTTAAAAAAACTGAACCCCTCTCACCCTATCCACCCCTTAATTTTTGCCAATGTTCTTTATACAAAACTACAGTCGACATCATTTAACTGATCACCATTAAAGTTATCATATACATGTAATATTTCGTGGAGAAGGTTTCTGACCAAAAAATAAAAGAAAGCCACCCCATCTCCCCCTTAATTTTATAGAAACCAATATTTCATATCTGATTTTGATTGAACTTTGCCAAAGTATACTTTCAAACAAACAGAAAAATCTTGTCAACATTTGGTCTGCCAAAGCTCAACCCCTCTCCCTCCGACCAACCCCTTAATTTTTGTCAATGTTTTTTTTATATATATATATAAAAAGCTACAGTCGCCACCATTTGATCTATTACCATGAAAGTTGGCGCTTTTATGTATTTTTCACGAGGAAGGTTTCGGACCAAAAAATTAAAAACCACCCCCCACTCCCCATCAAACCGTTTAATTTTTATACAAACCCACAGTTTTTATTCAGTTTAGATAGAACTTAGCAAACGTTTACTGTAAAACAAAGAGAAAAATAATGTTAGCTTTTGGTTTGCAAAAACTGAACCCCTTTCCCCATTTGCGCCCCTTGACTTTTGTCAATTTTCTTTTTGACAGCTACAGTTGACACCATTTGACCAATCTTTATGAAAGTTGGTACATATATGTATTTTTTTATGGAGAAGATTTCTGACCAAAAAATAAAAATAAAAACTACCCTAGGTCCCCTTTTACATCCCTTAATGTTTGTACAAACCCACATTTTAATCCAATTTCGGTGGAACTTCGCATGTGTATACTTTAAAGCAAATAGAAAAAGAAACATACTACTCACATTACTTTGACAAAAACACAAACCCTATTCCCCTTTCTACCCCTTTAATTACTTTCAATGTTCATCATATAAAGCTAACGTTTCTATGTAATTTTGAAGGAAGTATGCACAAGTATACTTCAAAACAAACAGAAAAATACTGTCTGCATTTGGTTTAGAGAAGCCAAACCTCTCTTCCCCTTTCAACCCCTTTAATCTACACAAAGCACAGTTTCTACCTGATTCTGAAGAAAATTTGCACACTTATACTTTAAAAAATACATAACAATTGTGTTTAAATTAGGTTGAAGAAGCCCAACCCCTCTTCCCTTCTACCCCCACCCCTCCTAATTTCCAATATTCTTTATAGATACCTACCGTTTTTATCCGATTTCGATGGAACACTGCAAATATATACGTAAGAACAAAGAGAACATTCTGTTTACAAAACCCAACCGCTCACTGCCTTACCCCATTTAATTTTTGTAAATGTTCTTTACACAAAGCTACAGTTTTTATCTGGTTTCGATGGAACTTTGTACATGTATACTTTAAAACAAAGAGAAAAATGCTGTCCACACTACCTTAACAAAAACCAAACTACTCTTCACCTCCACACCCCGTAATTATTTTTTTTATACCAAACTAAAAATTTTATATGATATCAACAGAAATTTACAAACGTATACTTTAAATCAATCAGAAAAGATAGTCTACATTTGGTATACAAAAGCACAATCCCTCTTCTCCTTTACCCCCATCCTTTATAATTTCCAAAGTTCTTTACAAAATCTACGGTTTTAAGTACCGTTAAAATCAATTAAGCTATTTTTAAGTCATTGCAGAATATTTATAAAATGTGTGTGTCCTAATGTCTCAACATGTACGTCAGATTTCAACTTTTACGTTGTGAAAACCAATTAAATATCTATATTTTCTGTGTGATGCCAGAACGAACAGATATATTCCAGAGACAGACTTGAGTATGTGGTATGTATTAATTTCCAGATGTTACATGTTTCGATTATCGAGCAGCAGCTTAACTGATGCTATGATTAGATCGAAACACAGCCTGGACCAAAATCTAAACTGAGATTCCTTAACACAGCATCCAATTCACCCCATTCTGAAAGTTGTTGTAAAAACAGATTTAAAAAAAAATCGCTTTAACCATTGAGCTACCAGGAAGTTCGCAAAATGAGAACTGCTGCAGCATATTTAAATACAAATTAAATATAATACCACTAAAAATTTAAAAATAAAATAATTGTTTAAAAAACATAAAAACCTCCTTCAAAAAAGGGCACTAAAAATTTTAAAATAACTTTATACCTTGCTTAGAAGAAAGTAAATCTAAATGGACAATATTTTACATTACTGTTATTGAAATTTTTACATTAATTAATTATTTTTGGAGTCGGTGCCAGCAAAAACAAAAAGGTAAAAACAATAATAAATAACAATAATACATAAAAAAACATGTTACTACTTACCTAAAATTAATTCTAGAAACATTTTTCAACAAAACTGATACATATAGATGATACACCGATATTATACTAATTATAAAGTGTTTACTGCATGATGCAGCCTACCAACTGACACTATAGCGCCAGAGATATGCCTGGATGACCAACGAGGCCAAGCCACAGATAACATACCATTAATTTGTTTCACTAAGCTATCTCCCGCAGTAAAACTATCTTCCTCACGACATGCTGTAAAATATTTGGAATTTTTGTTCGTACTCTCGGTTCGGTTCGAACACCAAATAAAGTTCAGTAATTCGATCTGACAGCTGGCACCGACTCCAAAAATAATTAATTAATGTAAAAATTTCAATAACAGTAATGTAAAATATTGTCCATTTAGATTTACTTTCTTCTAAGCAAGGTATAAAGTTATTTTAAAATTTTTAGTGCCCTTTTTTGAAGGAGGTTTTTATGTTTTTTAAACAATTATTTTATAAAAGAAATATTCCAACACTGCATGCTTGCTGGGCCAGTTGTATTTGTGATGGAAAAGCAGGCATTTTGCATTATGTCGTGAAACATGTAGCTTGTATTTTTTGTGATAAGTTTATTTTTGTTTGTGAAATGTGTAGTGTATCAGATGGAGATGGGGACACTCCAAGCATTTGCCTTGGTGATTGTGGCAAACTAGTCTTGAAGCTGCAATAAGGACTGTCAGGTATGCCTGGACCTGGGATTAGGCCTGTTGTACCTTCTCAATAGAATGTGGAGGTGCTTTAACATATGCAGCAACACTGGCAGGTGATTCTAAGACTATTAGAAATAAAGCTATTATTCTATAAGAAGTTATCACAGCTTCCTACAGCTTATTATTTGCATAAGCTGTTTATAATTAAACTAGTATTTAGAAGCACTGGTTAAGTCAAACTGGCAAATCTGGTCCCTCCAAATTATAAAATAAAAAAATGTGTTGCCTGAAAGAAAACAATAGGCAGATTTTCCTGATCACCATTTTCTATTTGAAGTATCCTGAAAAAAGTTTAGCAGGTAAAGAATTTTCTTTCTGGAAAAAAAGAAACCATATAAAGAGTGTTTCAATATGTGCATAGATTTGAATTGCATACTATTTTGGCTGTTACAGTATGATTTGATAGGTTGATAATTGTGGAAGGTCGATAGGACTTAATAAACATGAAGCACTACACAATACAATGACGCTATCTATTTTTAAACGTTACTATCAAAATGGTGAAAGTCTGGTTGCTACGATTCATAAAATGCATTCAATGATTCTGAAAAGAATAAATTGAAAAATTCGAAAGTACTGGTCCAGTTGATATAAAACACGATACGAGCTTGTAGTGATTGTTCAGAGGAAAACTTTGCAGCAATTTAGTGAGCAGTGTGGCACAGTGTCCAAGGATCTTGATTAGTCATCATACACAAGAGCTGGACATTTCAACAGCAACCCTTCCAGAATGTTCTCATTGGATTTGCACATCTATGCTTACTAAATCTAACCGACTCAAGAACTTATGCCAGCAGACCAACAACAAGAGGTGAATACCAAATTTTTGACAAAACCATTTTCAGCGATAAGGCCCACTTTCATTTTGATGGCTTCATTAACAGAGGAAATTTCTGCAATTGTGATGCAGAAAATTCACAAACATTTCATGAAAAACAGATACACCCCCAACGTGTCACTGCTCAGAGTGCATTGTGTAATGGAGCAATCACTGGACCACTTTCCTTTGAAAATAAAGCAGGTAATTCACTCATAGTAAATGGTGCATGCTATCATAACATGATAATCCAGTTCTTTGTGCCTCTATTGAAAGATATTCCTTTTGGCAACTTGTAGTTTCAACAAGGACAATATCACTTGCCGTGCTGCCCATGCAACATTGATTATCTTGCATGAGTGGTCATGTCATTTTCAGTTTTGACCACAATTGACTGCCATGATTTAACACTTATGAATTTACTGCTGTGGGATTTAATGAAGTCTCAGAGTTATGCCACAAAGTTCATACACACCCAAATATCAAAGGCTAAAATTGAACTAGGTATCAATGAAACACAGTGACATTTAAGCAAAACTGTTACTGAAAATTTTTCTAGAAATGTATGCATGTGCCACCAAAGTTGTAGCAACCATTTGATGTTCCATACATAAAACTCAAATTTAAACATTACTAACTAAAAAATACTACATTACTTTGTTACTGAAAAACAAGCCATGTTTTATTTAAAATTCAAATCTTGCACTCTTATTGTAACACCCATTATATGGCTATTACAAGTCAAAACAAGGGTCTTCTGGCTACAATGTTCTCATATATTTACAATTCACACCTGTACAATCTGATTAACATTTTTTTTTAAAATTTACACACAATGAAAAAATTAACTAAAAAATAAAACAATGGGTCAAATGTTACACTGTACCTACTACAGACAGATATTGTAAACTCATTGGAATGACAATTTTATTTAAATCAACAAGTATACATATATTAAAAAAAGGTCAACAAGGCACATTTTTTTTGAAAATGTCTGGCATATATCTGGAGCCTCTGGCACCACCTCCATGATGCACTTTTATTTCAGCCAACATATGACTGGCATAAATCAGTATCCATACCGATCCTGCAACAAGAAAGTGAACCTTTAAATACATCATCAAATAACAAGCTCTAATGAAGAAAAAGCAGTAGATCACAAAGCACATCAAATACAAAACTTGCACTAAAAAGTGAGACAAAATTTATCCTTGAAAGCTACAGCTTTAATGATGTGCAACTCAAAAATTCCAGAAATGATATGATAATGGCAATTGGTTGGAAGTATGATCAAACATCACCAGTCACCATATTTTGCATTCCATCAGAATTCCTAGAATCACTCTATTTAATTGAAGCATCTATTTTGGTGAGTTTGTCCCCTATGAAAGGTCTAGTGTAGTGCACTTGGCAATTTTGTGGTGATTTAGGCCACTCGCAAATTTTTAACTTGGGCACTTTAAGGGCCCAAACCAGTTGATTGTGACTGTACAGGATGACCACTAACTTTATAAGAGGATATAAAATGTGATACAAATGAAATTGAAAATTACAAGTTATAACACTAAAGAAGAAACTGAAAGATGATTACATTCTCACCATTACATTATCTTTCAGTGTACATTCCTAAAGTAGCAGAAGTGTTGGGACTGGTGTTTGCAGTGTACAGGAATGACACTAAAGATGATGGAGAAGATTTTTATCCAAGTATGGATCCGTAATTCCTAGCTGATGTGATAGAGCTGTCACTTTATGCACTAGAATCATATCCTACTTCAAGTCTGTTTAATAGTAGCTGGGTGTGGATATAGTTGCAAGTGGGACAAATTTGATCACAAACTGTCACATCAACTGGCTTGGAACATGTAATCTGGTACAAAAAGAGGGTTTTTAGGGAAAAGAATTTGCAAACTTAATAGAGATACATGAACCACAAGTGATTACAGGGGTAGAGTCTTGGTTTAAAGAAGGAGTACTAGACAATGAGGTTTTCCCTGAAGGTTACAGAGTGTACCGAATACTGATTAACAAAGAAGACTAGTAGTTCTCTAGTGTTCAAAGATCATAGCCACGAGTTACTAGTGGTAGATTTTTAGGGTGATAAAAAAGAAAAAATTCAGGGTATTGGCTGCTTACCATAGTGGAAAAATGAATGATGGAGATGACTACATAAAATGTTTTGAACAGTGGAAGCACTGGTGGGACATATGTATTAGTTATAGTGGAGAGTGTTTTGAATGGGATAAGGTTGTTTTGTAAAAAAATTTAAAATATCTAGCTTTTAAAAAAGAATTACTTTTTTTTGTACCGCCTTGTATGGAAATATGCCAATTTTCTTATAATTTGCTGGTAAAATTGTATCTGTGTACCAAATTACAAATATCTACCTAAATCTATAAAATGAAAACCAGAAAAATTTGAACTATAAAAACTCAAACTACTGAGCAGATTTCGATGGGATTTTCGCCCTTTTAAAGCTTAGAATCTCAATTGAAATGTTTGGCATTTCTTATGTTTCAACGTTACATAATGCAGGAGCATTAAATGAAATTATAAAGGTATGATGACAAATACCAAAGATGGAACAACTAGATGTTGCATACTTCACACTAAACACAAAACTATAATGTCTCTGGCCATACCATAGCCTTCAATGAAAGCAATGAAATCAGTCTACAATATTAACTATTTTTCATACTAAACAAAACTTGATATATTCTTTCCTTTAATTTGGGATATTCAGTCTTTAAATGCCACAGATGGCTGTAATACATGCGAGAAACTAATAACGAAAAAACATTGTATCAACAGAGATTTTCTTTGTCACAATCTCTGTAAGCACAACTACAATGTCTCTGGCAATCATCATTAGTGTTTTCTCTTCACAAAATGGCATCACAGTTTGTAACTCTCCGAACTAAACTGAAAGAATTTTTTTTTTTTTTTTCAAATCTCAATTAGTTCTGAATACCTGATATTCTACTGTACAGGTACAGAACATATTTTAATTTTGCATTCTAGAGGCAGATAAAGCAGCATAACGAGCCATATATAATGTTTGATATTGTGAAAATTCAGTCAAAATCGATTCAGCAGTTTTCAGGTAATGCTAGGTTTTTCGTAAAATAAATGAGTCGTAACGTCTTAACACACATGTTAAATTTAGCTCTGACCACAGGCTTTCAAATTCTGAAAATCTATTCAAAATCTGTATTTACTGTGCGATGCCGGAATAAACAGACAAACTCCAGATACATTTTTATGTATATGATATGTCTTCATCCGCGTATAGATCATGATTTTGATTTTTGAGCAGCAACATTATCAGATGTAATTAGGTTGAAATGTAACATGGACTACAATAAAAACATTCCAAATCAAAGCATCGAAATCACCCCATTCTTAGAATGGTTTAGTATAGTACCGGAAATGGCCTGTATTAAACCAACAAAGCTTGGTGGGCATGAATCTTTTTGGATGAACAGAAAGATATGCACATGTAAATCAACTTCAACCCACTATTTTCTTGGTAGGGTGCTGGTGAATCTGGGTTTGCTTTAATTCTGGAAATGGATGGCGCGAATTGTATGAATAAAAATAGTATATGGGTAAATCAACGTCAACTAGATTGGTCAATGCCAGAAACTCCGCTAGTAATTGATAAAATTGCGATGGAATGCACCCTCCAGTGGCAATTCCCCTACACACCCATCTTTCTCATTTCTTTTCCTACCTACTTTTGCTCTATTAATTTTAACTTTAAAGTATTTCAATGTTTTTGGTACTTTACTCATCATTTCCCTTACACCCTTCCCTATGAAAGAAAATTTTCCCACACACTTATGCCTGAAATGAAGTGTCAGCTTGTGGTCTTCTTTAACCTTCCACGCACGTCTTTTAACTTTCCCCACCAATATCTTTCCAGGCTTCATCACCACTATACACCTTATACTTCAGCATGCTGCAATGTACTTCAGAACTTTGATGATCATCAATGAGTGTGTAACAAATTTGGTGAATTTCCATATAAATAAATAACTTCATAAATGAGAACAAAAATAACTAAAAAAAATAGTATGTTTGCTAAGATATCTATGTGTAACGTGTAACAAAAATTTGAGGGATTTAGCATAACTCAGAATGAAGACACCAAGGTACAAAAATGGCCCAATTTGCTTTGAGAAAAGTGTGCCACAGCTGACTCGACTTGGCAGCAGAACTGCAGTGCACCCAGATATTTAACTTTTGTTTTGGAGATGAAAAAATACCTGTTTCTAGGTCTACAGGAAGTACAGTGGTAATTTGATGAATAATTATTACACTTACTTTTAAGGAAATAAAAATAAGGAATGATAGGGAAAATAATCCATCACTTATGACAGGAGGGCCTGATGAACATAAAAATATTAACACACTTCAGACACCCCTTGCCAAATAGCCTAATCCTACATACATTAGTAAGGTTTTAAACTGAAATACTGCGAAGTGTGTTCATGTTTTTGTGTTTGAAGGGTCCTCCTGCCTTCATCTGTAGTGACTTATTTTTACTATCATATATATTATTTCTAAAGGTATTTTTTGGTCACAAGCCTGTATCTTCCTTCATACTTAATCGAAATCAATGAATGAGGTGTCATTTTAAAGCTTATGGTCTCCACTTTGGTCACATCATATTTTAAGAAAGAAAGTATTCGGAATTTGACCCATAAATGGCAAAAATGTCACTATGTCTAAAATGCTGTTTTCTGTGTTACGAGTCATTTATCTCCGGGGATACCTATCTGAAATCGTTTAATGAAGTATCATTTTAAAGATTAAGATCTCCGCTTTAGTGACGTCATATACTAAGACAAAAAATTTCGGAATTCGATCCTTAAAGGGCAAAATTATCAATATTTTTGTAATGCGTTTTTGTGTCACAAGCCATTTATCTCACTTCATATCTAACCGATATAGATAAATGAGGTATCATATTAAAGACTATGGTCTCCGCTGTGGTAACATTATATTTTAGGAAATGAATTTTTTGTAATTCGACCCTTAAAGGGCAAAAAGGTCAATTTTTCTAAAATGCGTTTTTGTGCCTCGAGCTATTTATCTCGCTGGATATCTAACCAAAATCGATAAATCAAGTAAGATTATGAGGAGTAATGTCTCAGCTTTTGTGATGACATATTTTAAGAAAGAAGTTTTTAGGAATTCAACCCTTAAAGGGAAAAAGTATAAATGGTTCTAAAACGCATTTTTGGGTCACGAGCTATTTATCTCCCTTGATATCTAACTGATATAGATAAATGAAATATCATATTAATGACTACGGTCTCCGCCGTGGTAAAATTATCTTTTCAGAAAGGAATTTTTCGTAATTCGACCCTTAAAATGGCAATATTTCTAAAATGTGTTTTTTGTGTTTCGAGCCATTTATCTCCTCTAGATATCTAACCAAAATCGATAAATCAAGTAAGATTATGAGGAATATTGTCTCTGCTTTGGTGACATAATATTTTAAGAAAGAAGTTATTTGGAAATCAGCCCTTAAAGGGAAAAAAATAAATGGTTATACAACGCATTTTTGTGTCATGTGCTATTTATCTCCCTCGATATCTAATCGATATAGATAAATGAAATATCATATTAAAGACTAAGGTCTCTGCTGTGGTAATATTATATTTCAAGAAACGAAATTTTCGTAATTCGACCCTTAAAGGGCAAAAATGTCAATATTTATAAAATTCATTTTTTGTGTTTTGAGCTATTTGTCTCCCTGAATATGTAACCAAAACCGAAAAATCAAGGAAGATTATGAAGAGTAATGACTTAGCACTTATGACATCATATATATTAAGAAAGAATTTTTTTTGGAATTTAACCCTTAATGGGAAATAGTATAAATAGTTCTACAACGCATTTTTTTGTCACGAACCATTTATCTCCATTAATATCTAACCACAATAGACAAATGTGGCATCATTCTAAAAATTAAGGTTTCCGCTGTGGTAACATCAGATTTTAAGAAATGAATTTTTCTGAATTGAGCTTTCTGAATTGCCCTTTAAGGGCATAAATATCAGTATTTCTAAAACACACTTTTTGTGTCTTGAGACATTTATTTCCCTTGATAATTAAACAAAATTGATAAACAAGGAATCATTTTAAAGATTGAGGTCTTCATAAGGTCTTAGGTTCGGTTACACCACACTTCAAGAAAGAAATTTTTGAAAATTCTAACCTTAGAGGGCAAAAGTATATTAATATTTCTACAACGCATTTTTCTGTCTCGGGCTATTTATTTCCCTTGATACCTAATCAAAATTAATAAATGAGGTATCGTTTTAAATATTAAATTATCCGCTTTGGTCACATCAAATTTTAAGAAAAAACTTTCTACAAATAGGGGCAAATATATCATCATTTCTAGAACTACTACTACTTTTTTTTTTTTTTTTTACCTAGCTTGATATCTAACTGAAATCGATAAATGAGGTATCATTTTAAAGACCAAGGTGGCTGCTTGGCCACTCCATATTTTATAAAAGAATATTTTTGGAATTCGACCCTTAAAGGGCAAAAGTGTCAATATTATTTCCACATCGTGGGTTTTTTTTAAATTTATTTTAATTACAAGCCATTTATCTTCTTCGATACCTAGCCGAAATCGATACATATCATATCGTTTTAAAGATTAAGGTCTCCAGTTAGGTAAAATCATAAATTAAGAAAGAATTTTTAGGAATTTGGTGCTTAAAGTGGTAGCGCGTATGAGAAAGTTCAGAGCCAAGTCCCTAGATTGCAGCAGCAGATATCACAGAGAAGTAAATAAAAAAAATAATTTATTCAATAAGTAGCTTTTCGGATATTTTTTTCTGTTATGGAAACACTTTCGTTTTGCTATACAATTCCAATGTAAACATTTTATTCGCACAGCAACAAATTTCACACAGATGTTGATATGTTGTGTGCATTTTGTTCAGGTTGGTTGTATTCTGTTAGCGTCAGTGTCAGTTTGTCGGAAATACAGAGCGTTTTACACTTTCCTAATATGTTGTAATTATTTTGATGCGTACCTATTACACTAAAAAAATAAATGTGTGCTACAAAAGTACAGTTCTACTTTTCATTACATTACAAGCATTCAACCTTGCTATTCATCGCATTTTATTCGCAAAATTTTCGCAAGGGTCATCTAGTCCTTCCTTATTTTCATTGTCAAATGGTACTTTCAGTATCACGACCATCTAAAGCAAGGAAAGGAATGTTGTAAAATTTAAGGCATTGTTTAAACTTAATAAATTCCCTATGCAATAAAAATATGGAGGATATGAAGATATTAGGGTAGAAAGTGATTTTGTGTTTGGGTAGATAAGGGGTACATATATGGAAATTAAAAAAAAAAAATAAATTACTTTTCTTATGATTTAGGAGTGAAGGCACAACATGTATCATACATATCACCGCATGCCAAAAATTCAAAACTTTAGTATCCAAATTTGATGTGTTAGTTAAGTTTTGTGATCTCTATGCATATCTGAAATCTGAAGCATACACCATCATCCAGAGCAAAGATACTAATGTACAAATATACACCACTACATTTCACATTTGTGGTTGTCATGGGGGTAATGAGTAATCAGCATCATCATCCTCAACAGTTTCCAGCCACTGGGGGTAAATACTGGTAAAATGGGCGCTATTGGACTTTTCTTGTGATTTTGGGATGAAATTTACAAGTCTGCTCATAATAAGTTTCTTTTCTGCATGTAATTTGAGTTACAGGTCACTGAAATGCATATGGAATTCAATTGGTTTACTTGGATTTTTGTTAATGCACTGATTACAAATATGATAGCTGTAAGTAATGTTGGGGAAAGGCGATAATTCATAAATAGATTCATAGTAGATATAGGCTTCATTTAACGTTGTTAAATTGAGACTTCTCTTGAATAGCAGAAATATAATCCAATTTCAGTGTGTATAAACACTTTTTTTTATAGCAATTGGAAAGCTGATTTATGATTTTCCCAGTTTCAAATCCTGGTCTCAGCCGTCATATTGAAAGGCCCTTAACATGATCTTTCGTCAATTTTAGGGTAGATATATAGAAATTTACCAGTTATAGATTTTTGTTATTAAAGTTTAACAGTATCCCAAATTTCAATTTTCTATGATTGTGAGAAGTACCTTAATGTTTCAATGATCATCAGTGAGTGGAAGTTGTTCATATGCAAAATTCACCAACCAAACTAAGAACAGAAATGAAACAAAATTTAATGTGTGTGATAAATTCATGGATATCAATGTATGGAAGGAATTTGAGACATGTAGCATCACCCAGATGGAAGAAACTGAGGTACAAAAATGTGTCAAAGTACTCCAGCGAACGGTATATAGTAGTGACTTGACTTGACTTAAGTGGGCGCACTGCAAAAATGTTTAATGAAAAGAATATTGCTACAAAAGGAAAATAATTTCTTTGATCAAATATTTTTGGCAGACTGGTTCTAATTTTACCATATATCTGAATAGGAAAGATGTAAACAAAAACTGAAGTTTGATAATTGCACAATGGTACATACATGTTGAATGGTAAGCACAGGTGTTTATCCAACATTTAACAAAGAATAACTCACATAATGGATGAAATGTATTAAAAATTATGCTTCATCCTTTTTTTTTCATATATATGAGAGTATAGCATTTAATACTATCTATGTTTTCTTATTAATGAATGTCAAGTAAGATTTTGATAATAAGAGATGAATAAATAACATTAGAAAGTATCACATTTTAGTTGTGGTATATTGTAAGGATGAGTGGCATAGATAGTAGCAGAGAAAGGCAGTAAACATTTTTTTCTATGCAATTTTGCCAGTACTATGACCTGTTTACACTTCTGTTCAGATTTTCAGGGAAAATTTCATAAAATCGAAGTTCAACTGACAAATTCACATTATATGATTTCATAGGTGTGCACTTATCAACCTTTCCATGTAATTCTTTCCATCTCTATCATGGCTAAGGCAGTATACAAAATTCTGTCCATGGTTGTTTTTTCTTGTTTTTATTTTGTAAATCACAGTCCCCACATTCAAAAATGATGGATTTACTTGTTCTCATACACATAAAAACTTATATTCTTAAAGAAAGAGAAAGAAATCATCGCTTACAACAAATGTTGTCAGAAGAGCACAGAAATACAAAGGACAAAATGCACATTGAAAAATGAAATGTTTAGACCTTAAAAAACAGAATAACTTGATGGTTCAGAGAGAGAACTAATGACTATTGTACTGAAGCAGTTAAGTCAATGAAAGATGGTGTCACATTATGACCTGCCAATCTTGATGTAAAAATCGATCAACGAGTGTGAAGTCGACTATCGACTGTAACGATCGAGAGTAGTGTCATTGTGTGAGCTATGGCGCGAGTTGCGGTAAACGTGAGTGCGGGAAAACGTGATTGTACCAAACTGTAAAGCATCCTCATGTTAAAGGAAGTCCTCGGACGAGTTACCGCGTCGGTTAAGGGTGAAAGTTTAAAGAAAGTTCACATTCACGAAGAACAAGCAATCTTCGGGAACGATTATTTAGGGCAATCCTTGTTACCTGTTAAGTACAAGAGAAAAATAAATATGGTTTGGTGGTCCGGATGTAATTGCTGAAAATCTGTGCAATAAATAGTGTCTTAAGTTTGATATACTTTGAGCGTGTTCGTGCAGTTAAGAAACTTTGATAGAACAATCCCAACCCCACCTAACCAGGTGACCGTCTTAAAATTATCCCTGAATAATTTCTTATAGTTTACGAAGTACCGATTGCTGGAAAAACATGGTCAGAAAAGAAGACAATAAGTGGTGATAGTGCAATAAATTCTTATCATCAGCGTACTATATTATGTCACAGTAGAGAAACCAAATAGTATTTTCATATTGCTTACCTTGATCAGAGCTTATTAATAGAAATATTTAAACAGAATTTCTACAATGGGGAGATTCAAATTACAAGCAGTGTTCATTTTTATTATTTTTCTATATTCCCATAGTCTGTAATTTAAATAATGTTCCTTTTCCTTCACTTACTTATTATAAAGTACAAGAATACTGCATAGAATGAAACTTTAACAAAGAAAAAAAGAACGCAATAAATATCGATTTAAAAAAAAAAGATTGACAATTATTATACTTTACCTGTATTGATGACATTACACCATTGGCAATTGAACTTAATTTTCCAGCAACCTTTGTAACACCTTGCCTTACACTCTCTTTAACATCTTCTAGATCAGGTGTTTGCAGTTGGACTGCTAATCCTCCTGAGCCTCGATTAACAGATGAATTTCCATTGCCAAAGTAGTCTGCTGAAGAGATACTAGATGAGCCTTCAAAGCGGGACAAGTTTGCTTTACGTTCCCACTAAAACGAAAAAGTATATATCATTTACAAAAATAAAAAAAAATTGCTGTCAACTGTTGAGAACTAGTCTCCTTCTTAAGGCACAAAAATCAGAAACAAGGGGAAGCACATCTGAATAACACAGCTAGAAACGTATTAATTTGGGGATTTCTATTTGACAAGAACATAGAACACCACACATCAAATTGTTTAAAGAAAGGAACACATGATATCACACTAAGGCACTGTAAAACAGAAGCAACTTTTTTTGTTAGTACTGCTGGATAAATATTAGAAAACCAAATTAATTCATACAATGAATAATAACTACAACAAAGTCTCATTCGTAATTCATATGGTACAATATGCCATACATACGTATTTTTGATTTGCTGCAGTCTCATTTAATTTGATGTCATTAAGGGATCACTCAAAATATTCTTCTTCCTTATGTTCATTCCATTTTATACTGCCAAAACATTCTGGCCTTAATTAACATAATGTATTTAGTGTAACCATGAAATAGTTGGTGTTAAATAGCAAACGTGAATTATAAATTAGGATAGGGAAATGATCCAGCACTTAACTTTGATGATGGTTGTGGCATGAACACACAAAAAAGATATGAACACAAATGATATGATAATAATGCTGATAATTTTCAGATCTTAGCCTTTTATCAACAAGAGAACATTATGGAGCTAGGGTGTTGTAGGACACTGCCTCACAGAGAGACTGTTGGCCAGAAACACAGTGGAGGTAAATTCAAACACAGGACAGGGAGAAGGTGGTGATTTGGAGCTAATACCTGAGCATAATATTGTTAAAAGAGCAGAAATAATATAATAAAATCTTAATAACATACATGTGAGTAAGCAAAAATCTTATATACAGACGTGTGTTTTCCAATATTTCACTTTTCAGCCACCACTACCTAGCACAGATCACTGGTGTTTGTGTGTGGAAGTAGCATGGAGTTTCCTGTCGAGCACAACGTTGGCCGAATTCCGATAGCTGTGGGGATGTGGGAGATATGATGGTTAAAGTTGGTCAATGCAGGGCATTTTCATATTTCGGCCAAAAATTTGTGTCTTCTTATACTTCTCTTTCCTGCTACAACTACATAGCATAGACCATAGGTGTTTGTGTGTGGTAGTAGAATCGTGTCTCCTGTCGTGCACTATGGTTGTTAGATGTCAGTAGCTATGGGGGTGTGGGAGATATAGGGGTTGAAAGTGGTTGACCTGTGGCAATTTCATATTTCTGCCAAAGACACATGTCTCTTGGTGTATCACTTTTCAGTGAAAACTATCTATCGCACACAGATCACTGGCGTTTGTGTGTGGTTGTAACACAGTCTCCTTTCGATCACAACGTTGGCCGAATTTCAGTAACTATGGGAGATATGGTGGTTAAAAGTGGCCGATCAAGGATATTTTCGTATTTCCACGAAAGACCTGAGTCTCCGCATGTCACTTTTCTGCCACAACTACATAACATAGACCATTGGTGTTTATGTGTGGTAGTAGTATCATGTCTTCTGTCATGCACTATGGTTGTTAGATGTCAGTAGCTATGGGGGTGTGGGAGATATGGGGGTTGAAACTTGTCGATCTGTGGCACTTTCAAATTTCTACTAAAAATGTATGTGTCCCTGTGTCTCACTTTTCAGCCAAAACTATGAAGCACAAATCACGGGTCTTTATGTGTGGTAGTAACACAGAGTCACCCATTGATCATAACGTTGGCCAAATTTCGGTAACTTTGGGACTGTAGGAGATATGGTGGTTGAAAGTGGTCGATCAAGGATATTTTCATATTTCATCCAAAGACGTGTGTCCGTAAATTTTACTTTGCTGCCTGAACAACATAGCGCAGATGACTGGCATTTGTGTGTGATAATAGCATCGAGTTTCCCATCGTGCACTATGGTTGTTAGATGTCGGTAGCTGTCAATCCAAATTCTTTACAAACACGAACGACATTGTGGGTACCAGCTAGTAAGTAAATAAAATAAAACAAAAAGGGTTTATACCAAGGAATCTATAAAGTTAAACATCACCACCAGTTAGTGGTGGTTCAGTTTATGCAGTGGGGTTGAGGCAAGGAGAGGAAACAGGAAAGGAAAAATAATGACTGGTTACTATCTTAAACTGAGACCAGGATTGCCTTGGGAAGACTCAGATAATACGGACGATGAAACGAGAATTTAAATTATTGGTGTATTCTTGTTTCACAGTCCGTGTTATCAAAGCCCTCCCAAATAACAGCAGCTGTTCTGAACTCAGGAAGTACAAACCAGTACAAACTGGGCACAATTTACGATAATACTCAGGATGGAGAGAGCAGGAAAAACTAATGACTCTCTCCTTGCCTCTAACTCCAATACCTAAACTGAATGGTGATGTTAACTTTATAGATTCTTTGATTTAATTTTTTATTTATTTAATTTTCCTTATTTATATTGATAAGATTTTTATATTGTTATTTTGCTCTTTTCACCCAAGAGATATTAAACTCTTGAGCATGGTTGCGTTACAGCAACAGTGAAACTCGTATAATAGGCAACCAGTTAAGCAACTGGTTGGCTATTACTGTACTTAATACAAAAGATATTAGTTTGATATCTTACAACACTTTTGTATTAGCTTTAAATCGCTACCCCACTATTTGTCCTCCGCTTGAATTTACCCCCAATATGTCCATAACCAATAGTAACTCTGAGTCAGTCTCCTTCAATACCCATCCTCCACAATGTTCTATAGTTGAGAAAGGGCTAAAACCTAAAAAATTATATGTAATTTGTGTTTATGTTTGTTTTATGTTTTTGTGCCACACAACCATCGTCTAAGGTAAGTAGTGGTTCATTTCCCTACCCTAATTTATAAATCCTTTTCATTAATTAGTACCTATTATTTCTTTTTTAAATTTAGGGTAAATTAAACATTTGGAAAGTAGAATGACCACTGGGAGCCAAAAATGAAGACTGTAGCAGCATTGAAACACAGATAGACATGTACACTCATTGAGCATTGAAATTTTTTGATTTATATCCCTTCATTAACAACAGAGTGAGGTAGCTGCATCATGGGGGTTGGCAGTTAACTAGAACTGCAGGTTGTTGATCAGCATTTCGTGGCAAGTAGAAAAACAATATGGCGAAAAGTATGGAATGAGAATTGAAATGTACAAAGCCAAGCATTGTAAAATTGGAAACTATTTCACTCAAACCAGACCAGTCATGTGGAAGGAGTCAGCAGAAAAAAAAACAAAAAATTTTGTATGCATTTAAAATATAAACTAATTTGAATAAAAACTCAAATATGTTACATGCTAATTAAAATCAGTCCTTGTGTTAGAAGAGATAAAGAGGGTAGAAAAGAAGGAACATTGCTGGGTGCTATCTGAAGTTGAGATCCACTGGCTGCTAGATACCCAGTTTGTACTGGTAAGTCAGTTCCCACCTTCAGAGTTCAGAGATATTGCTTCTATTTGAGACATTGAAATTGTCAGTCTTATGAACACTGGCATGAAGAGATACTGGTTGTTGAAGGTTATGGGTGAATACCATTTGTCAGTGGCCATTCATTCTGATGGTCTGCATATTCATGATCAGACCTACATATGAGGCTGGGAAACGGTTGCAGGTTGACATATTACATGAGCGGTTTCAGAGGTGGCTTATGATGAGAAGCATCACCAATGCTGAATGGTAGTATATATTTGTATAATGAATCATGTGACGAGTCTCAATGTGTAAACATCTAATCCCCTTGCCATTTCTCACATCTATTGATGATTAAGGTTTTAACCAAAATATTGAAAAATGCATTCATGTTTATGAGTTCGTCGCAAACCTCCTGCCGTCATCTGTAGTGAGTCTTTTGCTATCCTTCCTTATTTGCACTGTACATGGCAAAGTGCTTATCAAGTCCAGTGAACAATGTTATTTCCTCTCCTTTTCTGGAGATGTTTCAGGCCATTCATGTACCTTAAATCTTCAGTCAGGATGGTAGTACATCTATCAAATTTTTAGTTTGCATTGAGGTTAGCAATCTTATTAAACACATTAAATTTTGTTTCTTTCCTGTTCTTCATTTGACAGTTATTCATACACAAATTTCACCAATTTTGTCACTCACTCGCAGATGATTATAAAAACTCTGAAGTACTTTTGTACACAAATATAATTTTACCTTCAAATCATATACCAAGTTCAAAATAGGTGAATTGGTGGTACATTTACTCCTTATGTACCCCAAATGTGAAATTGCTTTCTACCGTAATTACTTGGATCTTCACTATAGACGGTGCTTACTTAGTTTAACTAATGTGTTAAATTTTACTTTGTTCCTATCATTACTTTGGAAGTTAGTAAAATTAAGAATTTTTAACTGATGACACTTCATGCTCATAATTATCATTCTAGAAATTTGGAATTTGGTACAAGCAAATGGTTCATAAGTCAAATAAATGCTAATCATTAAAATGCTTCACTTAATTTCTCATAATTAAGTGTACCTGCCTTGATTAATTACAGCAATATCAAGAACCTAGATACAACATAAGCTTTGGAAGAAGCTAAAACTGCATGGCGACCAAATCTTCAATTGAGTTCCAGATACATCTTACAGATATTAAGCTATTAATTAACTAGGGCATATAGCTATGACATGAGACAATGCTACTCAGATTATTTACAGGTAGTTACCATTGGAATTGAAAAATAAAAAGTGTTACAACAAAATGGAGGAGCATTTCCTGTAAATTTGGGGAAATGATGAGAAATTTTAGGAAAGTTAAGAAAAATATGATAATTACACATAAGGAGAAAGTGGCTTCCAGAAAGCATAGTGAGAAATAGTACAGTGCACAATTTTGGAGAAGAGTTTCAGCAGTCTGATTGTTAATGTCAAGTGGGTTATCAAGAGAGAAGTACTGTAGATACAAGACTGTTGAAGGTTTGTATCTCGGAGTCATCTGGAAAGTTACAAGGTAAAGTCAGTGTTGGTCCGAGTCATGAATGGGCCTACAGTGATTATTTAATTTCACTGCCGCTGTACACCATGGTAATGCGAACAAGAACTTTAATCTTCATTGAAATAAACTTGACTTCTGGCCAAATCTTTATTTCTGGGGTAGAAATAATTGTGAACAGTGACTGGTATTGGTCGAGTGTGTCTGTTATATCTAGGACTTGCCATCTTATGATTTGATCTATTGATCTGATTTATTAACGTTTTACTGTGTTGGCAGAAATGCTTTCAATCAATTAAATTAACTTTTGATTCTTGGCTGTCCAGGTGGCGCCGCGTTATGTTCATTGTAGTCTACATTTCAACCCTCATTCTGGGGTCTTCTTCCAGGGCAGAACTGCGTCCTCGATCCGTGAGTGGTCTTGTTTTATAGACGAGGCCAGCGCCCGTCTGGATGGTTCGATTTACCCGGCCAATCAAAAGGTTCGAGCCATCAAGTGTTTAGTTGGCCTGGTGGGGCGCAGCACGGCGCGGTCTGGAGGGAGGTGACACGTGACATGCTCTCTCCGCACCAGCAAGCGCCAGGCATCGTGTAATTTCAGCCCATTATCTTCGTTAATATTGTTTGGGCGTTTAGCAATTTCTAATGACTCCTTTACCCCACCAATTATCCTCGCGCACTATAAGGGAGGTATTTTCGAAGTGTATGGCGTGATTGGTTTTGGCTGTATGCCGCGCAATGGCAGATTTGTCAATGTTATTAGATTTATAATCGCCGATGTGCTTGCGCAGCCTGTCCCTTACAGTGCACCCCGTCTCTCCTATGACACCCGACCACAGGTGCACGGAATCTCATAGACCCCGGCCACCTGTAGTAGAGGCAGCACGTCCTTAACCCTTTCGTGACCAGTGGGAAGTATAGTTCCCACTTCTTTGCTTTCGAGGTAATTTCAGTGGTAATCATTATTCACATGTCTAAATTGTTTTGCCACCCTTGTTATAGTGCGCTAACTACGTGAAGTTTATCAACAAGCTCGCAGAAGCTGTTGTATGTCTACATTCTTAGTCAATCAATGCAGTGGCGTGGTTTTTTAGTATAAGGGAGCCAATAATTTGACCGGAACAGCTATATTTGCATTCAGCGCTTTTCTGTTGTTTGTGAAGTAACTTGTTTTATATTTGTCTACTTTCATATTTATTAAGGAGACAGTATATGCCTGTATTTAGCAAATTTCACTGAAAACCACAGACATATTGCAAGGTAAGTTAGTGGGAACTATTTATCCCACTGAACTGTGTGAGATGTGCAACTGTGTAGCTGTAAAATCGGCATCGTGTTTATTGTGTGTTTCCCATTGTTTAGAATGCCTGGGCTCATGCCAGAAGAGATTCTAAGAATTTTCACTCCTTACCAGATGATGCAGAAGATTCAAATTTTGATTCTGATGAAGATTCAGCAAATACTTCACAAATTTTGAATGACGTTAGCGGCAAAATTATTGTGCAAAGTTATGATAATGGTTTTGATTTGACAATAGAAGCTGGCGAAATTGGAAACATGTCTCCTTGTCATGCCAGTGTATCTGTCTCAATCCCGAAAGAGATTCTTTCACATTTTCTCCCATTGCTAATATATGTAGTGAAGATAATTCTTATTTTGAAAATCTGGCAGTGGCATTAGAAAAAGTGAACTCAAATGACAACACAACTTAATACATGTATAAATGTAATATTTCTGATTTTTTTTCCACTTAAAAATAAATAAATCTTTTTAAAAAAAAAAATTCCCGAGTTGAGTTATTCCAGAGTTCAGTGGGAACAATAGTTCCCACTAATTTTTTTGTACCTATAGACTAATTATTCACATTCAAGATTGAAACTATAATTTTAAGTGTGGTTCCTTAGCCCAATAAAGTGCTCATAAGAATTCCACAACTTCTATAAATAATTTGGTCATGAAAGGGTAAACCTTGATGAACTGGTTACTGACCTTGCAGTGCGCTTTGTAGACAGGTTTTATGTCAAATTTTTTAAACAGCTTCCCGATTCTGTCAGTAACACCACGTACGTAGGGTAAAACTTGGCGTTCCTGAGAGGTGGCTTGATTCAATGTTGAGTTGCCATCTCTATCTGTTGTAGCTGCATGCAATGCCCGTCTAATACAATGATTGTGGTAGCCGTTGGACTTGAATGTGTGTTGCAGTGCCTCCAACTCCGTTGTCAAACTATTTGCATCACACACTTTCGTCGCTCTTGTTTTACCCTACATAAGTGGAGTTACTGACAGAATCAGGAAGCTGTTTAAAAAAAAGTTGACATAAAACCTGTCTACAAAGTGCACAGCAAGGTCAGTAACCAGCTCGTCGAGATTAAGGACAGGCTGCCTCTACTACAGGTGGCCGGGGTCTATGAGATTCCATGCACCTGTGGTCGGGTGTACATAGGAGAGACGGGGTGCACTATAAGGGACAGGCTGCACGAGCACATCCGTGATTATAAATCTAATAACATTGACAAATCCACCATTGCGCAGCATGCAGCCGAAACCAATCACGCCATACACTTCGAAAATACCTCCCTTATAGTGCGCGAGGAAAATTGGTGCCCAAGGAGGGTAAAGGAGGCGTTAGAAATTGCTAAATGCCCAAATATTAACGAAGACAATGGGCTGAAATTACACGATGCCTGGCGCTCACTGGTGCGGGCAGAGCATGTCACATGTCACCTCCCACCAGACCGCGCCGTGCTGCGCCCCACCAGGCCAACTAAACACGCGACGGCTCGAACCTTTTGATTGGCCGGGTAAATCGAATCATCCAGACGGGTGCTGGAGTTGCCTATGAAACAAGACCACTCACGGATCGAGGATGCAGTTCTGCCCTGGAAGAAGACCCCAGAATGAGGGTCGTAACATCGACTAACAATGAATATGACATGGCGCCACCCGGACAGCCAAGAATCAACTGACTCTGGCTGTGGCAGCCAACGATTACAAGATTAATATTACTTATTTTAAAGATGGAACCTTTCCACTACTGACTATTTCAATATTTTTTTTAATATAAATAACAAAGAACAGGGAAAAATGACTCATCACTTACCAAAGTTGAAGGCTGTGACAAGTGAAAAACAAACAAAAACATATACAATATTTCAGTTTTACAGCTTATTGATGTTTTAGAAAACGAGCCATGAGGTTCGGGAGGTGTGCACATGCTGAAGTGTGTGGTATACTTCAGTATGTGCACATCTCCTGACCCATATGCCTCATTTTCTAAAACATGAATAAGGTGTAAAAGCAAAATATTGTATTTGTTTTTGTTTGTCATGTATGTTTTTCACTCATCGTTGCCTTCAACTTTGGTGAGTGATGAGTCCTTTGTTATTCGTATTGCCTAAAAGCCATTTCCTTTTTCTTAGTATTATTAATATTTGTTTAATAATTTAGCCATGCAACTTTGTGGACGATTAATATTAAACAGCTATACATACATACATACATACATACAGTGGGACAGTGTGCAATAGTGTTCCCCAAATTTAACTGTAAACATTCTTCTTTGCTCTTACACCCCGAAATTATATATATTCTTATATATAAAATCCATTGTGCAGTAGTAAACAACATTACTGATAAACCACTAGAGCTATAGAGGCGATATATTACAGAGTTGGTAAATAAGATTTTTTAGATATGTCTTGTTCTGAGAATTACGTCACCATTTTGACAACAAGAAAGCTCCCTCAGACAGTATTAAATGAATTTGTGCAAGTATAATCAAATTCAGACCATAAATAGAGACGTCAGATTCCAATTCAACCTATTGGAATGCAACATAACTAGAAACATTACTTACCATACCAATAACATATGGTATGAATATGGCTTAAATAGGTCCAAAGGTACATCAGTGATGTTAGAGTTTAAGGGTGAAGCTTTCTCACAGTAAAAATGCCCATGAGTGAGGTGTTCAACTCATGATGTTATTAGGGAGTTTATACCAGTGTTTATATATATACAACCAAGCACTCTATTCATACACAAGCTAGGCAGCATCAATTCAAATGATAGCAGAGAAGCTATGTAAACAATCACTGAATTATTCATAAACATCAGTCTTTGTGCTAGTTGCTGCCATGACTTTTCCATGTATGATAAGTGTTGAGTTTACTTTCGCTATCCCCCCCCCTTACACACACACACACACACACACACACACACACAGAGAGAGAGAGAGAGAGAGAGAGAGAGAGAGATAAGAGAATATTTTTATGCATTTGATATAGGCTATTAACTTCAATGATTTTTCTACCACCCTCTTCATTTATCATACAGAAATTTACTTGCTCTTTCACTGCCAACCTGTACTTTCCATATTCTACTACTGAAGATATTTCCTTGGAAACTTTACATGCAATTTAAAAAGATTACTACTCAAATATTATATTAAACTTACATTATTATCACGCGAGTCTCCAAAAAAACTGATCAGAAGAAATGGCCTTGGCACTGCCAAATTTCTTCTGAGCCTCATCTCCTGTAGCAGCATTAGATGTAACAGGCTCACGTCTGGAAGTTGGTTTGTCATCAGATGACACAGAAAACGACGATGATGGCTGCCTACTCTCTGGCTGCCATGACTTACTTGAATTATTGTATCTGTCACGACTTGTACTACTATCAATGAACATGGACTCCAAACTTCTGCTCTCACTTGTCATTGATGGTTTATACCTGTTGCAACAAAATATGTTTGAAAAATCCAATACTGTACAAATTTTAAATTAAACGGGTCTAAATCCTATCACCACACATAACAGAAAATAAAATGAGTAGCTTGTGTACCATGTTAACAGCAAAATATTGCCGCCATGTGTAAGGCACCCTTTAGTTCACCAAAAGCACTCCCACTAGCCATCACCAGTAGTAAAATATTATATTGATCAATTGTGAAGCCACTTATGCTGGACTTAGAAATTTCGAGAAGAGTAATTGTCAACTTGGAGGAATTTCCCTGCATTTATTTCGATAGTGAAAACTTACCATTAGAATCATTTCGAGGTGTATTCATTACATCGAGAAAAATTTATTTTAAGAGATTTGTTCACGTTTTGAGACGTGATTAGAAGAGTAAAAATCTAAGATTTGAAATATCTTTGAATTGAGTAAAGCTACAGCTGAACTATTATCACCGGCTATAGTCAGCATTTTCCCGAGTATTTTGATAGTAAAATTAACTAATTACGCAAAGTTTAATTAGCAGTTTTAAATAAGAGAAAAAAATGAACAATTTAACTACAAGGAATACAATTGAGAAATTTATATCAGTAGATAGCCTAAATTGAGACAATTACGAATATATAATGGTTTCTGTAAAAAGTTTAAGCATTGGTCTGGTAATTAAATTTTTAAAGATAGATTATCGCTAATTCTTGTTGGAGTTCGAGAAAGTCAGCCAAGCTGGTGAGGTAGGAGACTTCAACATTAAGCTTATAGAAACCCTTTTTGATGCTAAATTAAATTAAACTTAAATTAAAATAGAAAGAATGTGATCATAGGAAGCCCTTGTATAAATTGCAAGCTAAACTATTTCGTACTTTACGAGATATTAATTAAAGAAAAAAGTTGCTGACGGCAGATGCCGGGGGAAGCCTATAAAAGATCATGCAGCCACCACTGTCTCATTATTTCACCAGTAAGTGATCGCGTAACTTCATACTGGTTAGCGGAGCGAACTGCTCCGAGCAGTTTTGGCAAATTCCAACATGCTGTGGTAGTGTACTCACTAATGTTAGGGGGACTTTGTCTTCTCGTATGAATGTGCTTAACCTGCAACCTTCAATGAAACTGTTGTTCAATGCTGTATCGACGTATCTGGTACCGACAATATACAAGTGAACTTTATCAAGAATATAAGTATTGTGTTACTGTGAAACTGTGTCAAGTGATTATTTCAGTTATCCTTCACATTTGGGATTTAATACAAATGTGTGGCGGCAGATTTCTTAAATATTCAAGGTACCACTAGGCTACACAGGTCAAGAACCTTATTGTTCACAGTTCAGGCAAAAGTGTTGCTAAACCCCCCGCATCATTATTGCCTAACACATGCTGTTTACATCTATGGTAAGCTCACAACATCAATTATTTCATTTATCTAATAAAGATATAGACTGACAACAAGCAATTTCGAAGTTTCACAGTATCCCAAATCTTGCGGGTGACTCATCACCTGCATTATTCCATTCCCTTATATATAAAAACCAATGTACGTTTGTATGTCCTCTATGCACTCCTAAACCGTTCATCTGATTAGGGTGAAATGTTGGTGAGTTGTCGAGTGCCTAAGAAATAAAATTTCAAAAAAAAAAAAAAAAGAAACACCCCTTCTTCCCCACAACAACACATAATTTAAACCCAACAGATTTTATCTGATTTCTATGGAAATTTGCACATGTATACTGTAAAACAAACAAAAATACTGCCTACATTTGTTTTCCAAAAACTCATCCTTTTTCCTCTTTCCCACCCCTTAATTTTTACACAAACCCACACTTTTTATCCGATTTCGATGGAACTTTGCTCACATATACTTTTTTAAAAATAGGAAAATACTGTAAACATTAGTTTTACAAAAACCCAATCCCTCTCTCCTATTCTACCCCAAAACCATCCCCTCTTCTCCCATACACCCCATACTTTAAAAAGAACCACAGATTTTATCCTATTTCAATGGAAATTTGCACACATATACTTTAAAACAAACAGAAAAATACTGTCTACATATGGATTCCAAAAATGCAACCTCTCTTCCCCTTAACATCCCCATAATTTTTTGCCAATGTACCATATATAAAGGTACAGTTTTTACCCGATTTTGAAGGAACTTTGTTAAAGTAAATGGAACTTTAAAACAAGCAGAAAAATACTATGTAAATTTTGTTAGCCTAATTCCACCCCTCTCCCCGTTTACCCATTTCTCTCTTAATTTCCAATGATATTTATTGAAACCCCCAAATTTTTATCCGATTATGATGAAACTCTGTTGAGTTGTAGAGAGCACGTCTGAGATGGTTCCTGACAAACAAACAAAAATCCAAAAAACACCCCTTTCTACCCCTTAATTTAAACAAACCCACAGAATTAGATTTCCACCAAAATTTGCACACGTATGCATTAACCCTTTCCTACCGGCTATTGGAAAAAATGGGAAATTTATAATTTCAATTATATATTTGTATAAAGGTACTTGAAATTAAACACACATATTTTTTTCAATTTTTTTTTTGGAACTCTAAGTGCTAATTACTAAGCCGGTACTTATAAGTACCGTCAGGGACTTTGTGTATCACATGATGTACAGAAATAGCAACTGAAATCAATTATGTTCATATTGGTATGAAATATTTGCCTCACGATATTAAGAAAAAATAATTATTTTTGCTCATTCAGACACAAACGACATTGTAATGCAACATTTGGAATGATGTTTTTACTGTATTTTCTTCGTTCTACATACTTCACATCTTCATCAGATGTTTACAATTTAGGGACAGTTTCCAAATCTTACATTGTATTCATAGTATTGTACCACTTGTTTTTTTTGGTCTGTATGCTGAAAACTTAGAAAATTAATTTTTCGGCAATTTCACGCAGAAATTTAAAAATAAATGTTGTCATTGTCTGATTTAATCATTCAGCAATACATCAACAGGCTTATCAATGCAGTGGACACTGGTATTGTCGAATTATATGGTGGTAAATACAGTGGTACTTATAAGTACCGTCAGGGAGGAAAGGGTTAAAACAAACAGAAAAATACTGCCTACATATGGTTTCCAAAAATGCAACCCCTTTTGCCCATTACATCCACTTAATTTTTGCCAATGTACCTTATATAAAGGTACAGTTCTTTCCTGATTTTGAAGGAACTTTGCACACATATACTTTAAAATAAACAGTAAAATACTGTCTACATTTGGTTTGCCTAAGCCCACCCTTCTCCCATTTTACCTACTCCCCTCTTAAATTCCAATAAAATTTATTGAAACCCACAATTTTTATCCAATTACGATGAAACTCTGGTGAGTTGTTGAGTGCACGTCTGCGAAGTCACCTCGCAAAAAAAAAAAAAAAAAAAAAAAAAAAAAAAAAAAAAAAAAAAAAAAAAAAAAAAAAAAAATCCAAATATCCATCCCCTCTTCCCCTTCACAACCTTTAATTTAATCAAACCCACATATTTTATCCGATTTCTATGAAAAATTGAACACTCATACTTTAAAACATAGAAAAATACTGCATATATATATACATATATATATGGTTTCGGAAAACGCAATTATAGACCCCTAAATTTTTTTTTTTAAAAAAACAAAGAATTTATCCGATTTTGATGGAAATACTTTAAAACCAACATAAAAATGCCGCATATATATGCTCTGCAAAAACGCAACCCCTCTTCCCCATTACAGCAATTTAATTTCTGCCAATGTTCTTGATACAAAACTACTGTTTTTACCCAAATTTGAAGGAACTTTGCACATGTATACTGTATAACAAACAGAAAAATACTGTCTAAATTTGGTTTGTCTAAGCTCACCACTTTCCCCTTCTACCCCCTCCCATCTTAATTTCCAAAGATCTTTATTGAATCCCACAGTTTTTATCTGATTACGATGAAACTTTGGTGAGTGGTTGAGTGCGTATATCCAAAGGTTCCTGACAAAAATATTTCGAGAAATCCACCCCCTTTCCCTTTATACCCAATAACTTAAACATACCCACATATTTTATCGATTTTGATAGAAATTTGCACACGAATACTTTAAAATAAAATTAAAAAATATTGCTTAGATATAGTTTCAAGAAATTCAACACCTTACATACGGTACCTCTAATTTAAGCAAACCCACAGATTTTACCCGATTTCGATGGAAATTTGAAAATGAATACTTTAAAACAAACAGAAAAATTCTTTATATGCTTGGTTTGTCGAAGTACTCATGTCTAGCAATAGCAAAGCATTGTCGGGTCAGCTAGAAATAAAATAAAAACTTTGGGCTTTAATCCTTGTTGACATCAAGGTTATTAGAGGTGGGAAGCGAGTGGAGGACTAGGATTGGCCTTTTGAAGGAATCGTCATGACATTCACCTAGAGTGATTTGAGAAAACCATGGAAAACCCAAATCTCTAACACCAGATCGGGGTTCAAACCTGTGTCCTCAAGAATGCGAGGCCAGGGTGTTACCACTCGGCATCATTCCACAATTCAGCAACCATCACTTGGTGTCTGTTCTCAACTACTTATTTCACTTTTTGGTAGGAAATGGATCTGAATCAATGTATATACAATCTTCAAACATAAAATTAAATCTTAGTACTTTGTAGCTATGCAGGTAATCAATTAACTTTGCCAGAATCTGAAGGCTATCATTTTCACTGTGGTTAATTCTGATATCAGCACATTTCAACCAGATTACTGTTGAGTAAACATGGATGTATGATGCTATAATGTCATGAAAATTAACACAGATAATGAAGAATTCTACAAGTCTTTAAGATTTATTTGATAAACACCAAAGTTCCTGTAGAATGGCTACTTATGAGAGAATATTTGATCAAGAAAGGAGACTGCAGTGAAACTTCCAATTGCAAATTCATTACTATTGTAAATACAACTTAAAAAATACATGAAAATGTTTTATACTACAGTTTGAAGATTACTGCTGAAAAAACATTATTACAGGAACTAAATGACTTCATAATGAATAGATCATGGAGTGACAGTATATTCACCCTTCAAGATTGTTAAAGTATGATTTGTTTGTATTCACTGATTTAGAATCACTACCTTAAATACTTAATAATATCTCTCTTGTAATATATTTTGTACTCTGTGACTAATGTATAAACTATAACTGTTATTATTCTGTGTGAACTGCTCTGCACTACATTTTGTCCTCAAGTTTCTTGTATTTTTTATACAAAATAAATACTGCTCGTGTTAAATACATGTTTACAGCATATTTAAAATCCAACAAAGATTTTTCAGAATTGGTTAGCATTTAACATGACAACCTATCTGGCATTCACGGGGTTTGAAAAATAATTTTCTTCAGAAGTTTTGGGAAAATTTATGTTAATCAATGCTAATCTTCCTAAGCTATACTGCGTTGAAGCTGCACATATGTTGGTTACCTCACCAACAGAGCTCCAACTCAATCACTAACAATTAAAACACCAGAGGAAACGTGGTCAGGGAGAAAACCAGATGCGAGTAATTTAAGAATATTTGACTGTGATGTAATCATACATCTCTCTAAAGAAAAATTAAGTAAATGGGATCCTAAAGCTCAGAAAGCTAAATACTGTGAGAAATAAAAAGTTATAATTTATAATCCCTATTTCTCAGAAAGTTATTACAAGCAGAGATACTGTTTTTCTGGAATCTACTGTCAAAAGAAATTATGTCCCTATTGATTTGACAGAACCTATGTGTGATTCATCATCTGAATCAAGTGACAATCACACATCAGGGAGGTTCTGGTGACAAATCAGATTCCACAATTACTACTGCTGAATACTTCTCTAATACCAATACTACTTCAAACAGTGAATATAGACCAGAAGTGATTGTTGAGGCACCTTTACCCTCAAATATGAGTTTGAGACCCAGAAATAAATTAGTGATCTCAAAAGAAAAAGATGAAGTTTAAAAGGATTACTTGTGCTACAGTGTCGATACATCTCTTATTCCATAAAACTACAATGAAGCAATAACATCATCTGATTCAGAAAAGTTGAAGATGTCTATAAAGAAGGAATTAAAATCTCATCATCAAAATGGAACATGGACATTGGTAGAAAAGCCTCAGGATGCAAAAATAATAGAATGAAAATGGGTGTTCCCCATTAAGGATGAAACAACTGGTCCATGTTAAAAATCCAGACTATGTGCAAAGGGATATGCTCAAACTGAAGGGATTGATTATAATGAGACTTTCTCACCAACAGTAAGGTATGACCATTTGACTGTTACTGTCCACTGCAGCTCAACATAACTTAGAGATCATGCAATCTGATGCAACTTTCCTTTAGGGTGAATTGAAAGAGAATGTACTTATGACAACACTAGAGGGACAAATATGGTATCCAAACCTTATATAGCTTAAAATAAGCACCTAGATACTGGAAACAAAATTCAATTCAGTTTCAAATAAATTTGATTTTGTGAAAACCAAAGCATATCAGTGTGTTTATACTGGACACATCAATAATATCAAAAGTTATCTTTGTCTGTATGTTAATGATGGACTTCTGATCTGTAGAGGTAAGACTGTTTTGAATAAAGTAATTAATGGCCTTCAAAAGAATTTTGATTTGAAAACTTGCCCTCTTACTAATTTTGTTGGCATGCAAATAGAGAGATTTAAAGACTGTATCTTTATACACCAAACTAAGTATTGTTGAGATCTGATATGATTGATGCAAATCCTAACAGCATTCCTGCTGATCCACACGTGAGGCCAATGGAGTACCTGAGAAAAATCACGCCTACAGAAAAGCAGTTGGATTACTTATCCAAGCAGCAATAGTAAGCAGACAAGATATTATGTTTGCTGTAAGTCAGGTGAGCCAATTCTTACATTCTTATGACAACTCGCTGGAATGCTGTCAAGAAATCCTAAAATACTTGAAAGAAACCAAGAAATATGGCTTGTGCTACTTATCTAACACACACACTACTGACTTATTTTGAAACACTGATGCTAACTTTGCCAGTGATATTGCATTTCCTAAAAACAAAGCAGCTGTTACTGGATCAACAGTGATAAGTAAATATATGCTTAAATATTGGTTGTTTGAAGAAGACTGTAATTCGTTAGGAGTGTTAAAGTATGATTTGTTTGTATTCACTGGTTTAGAATTACCACCTTCAATACTTAATAATATATCTTTTGTAATAGTTTGTACTCTGTGATTGGATAAAGGAAACAAAGAAACTGCCGCGAGGCACTGAAAATAAGATAGGATAGGGAAAATAAACAGTTACCCGTCACTTACCACAGATGAAGGCAGGAGGGCGAGACACGTAAAAACACAAAAACAAAAGAATTACACAATATTTCGACTTTAGTCTTCCTCATGTAGGAGGCGAGACATATGGCAGGGGGAAAGATGTGGTCACATCCGAGCCTGCCACATGAATTCATGCCTTCATCTGTGGTAAGTGACGGATAACTGTTTATTTTCCCTATCCTATCTTATTTTCAGCACCTTCAATACTTAATAATATATCTTTTGTAATAGTTTGTACTCTGTGATTGGATAAAGGAAACAAAGAAACTGCCACGAGGCACTGAAAATAAGATAGGATAAGGAAAATAAACAGTTACCCGTCACTTACCACAGAAGAAGGCAGGAGGGCAAGACACGTAAAAACACAAAAACAAACGAATTGCACAATATTTCGACTTTAGTCTTAGTCATGTGGGAGGCGAGACATATGGCCTCCCACATGACTAAGACTAAAGTCGAAATATTGTGCAATTCGTTTGTTTTTGTGTTTTTACGTGTCTCGCCCTCCTGCCTTCATCTGTGGTAAGTGACGGGTAACTGTTTATTTTCCCTATCCTATCTTATTTTGTACTCTGTGACTAAGGTATAAACTGTGATTGTTGTTATTCTGTGCGAACTGCTCTCCGCTACATTTTGTTCAAGTTTCATACATTTACATACAAAATAAATAGTGCTCCTGTTAAATACGTGTTCACAGCATATTTAAAACCCAACAAAGATTTTTCAGAATCAGTTAGCATTTAACTTGGCAACTATCTGGCATTCAAGGAGTTTGAAAAATAATTTGAAATCTTGACAGAGACCATCTCTCTAAATGTACATGCATGTATTGCTGAATCAACTAATAAATTGCAGTAAATGGTTACATTTTTCTCTACATTATTTCTAAGATTATTAATTAATATTCGCAAAAAAAAACAAGAAAAGAGTGTAATCTGGCAAAAAAAAATATTTTTTATGTGCCAATTGGCAATGTACATAAGCAAATAATACTTAGCATTAACATGTAAGACATGAATATGATTATATAACTCAGATAAGTCTTCTAATGTTAGAGATTAGTCCAAAGTGAACTCCTTCAAAGAAGCTGACATTCATTGAATGTCAATTAACCAGATTTACTATTCTATTGCATGGTCCAAAAGCAACATAGATTTCACAGTATCCAGCAGTCTTCTTGTTCAAAGATCTATCCCCAGAACAATTTCTGGTGAATCAGTAAGCCCACTGATTACTTTATGGAAGAAGGATAAGTCTGCTATTAATGTTACAATAAAGGTAGACATTGGACACATTTGTAATGTTTTCATCATGCATGGAGTGTAACAGGAACTTATAAAACTCACGCTGAACCTTTTCGATATGTCAATACGTAAACACTGACCAGACAATAGTACCAAATACCACTATTATTTTGACAAAGATACAGAAAGGACTGCATAATGTGTTAATATTTTTGAATTCTTTCCCAAACATACATATGAATCCACGGACACGCAGTGTTCAGAGTTGTGCAGTTAATATGATTAATATGATCAGACACAAAGTTTATCATCAATTACCATTCCCAGGTCTTTTATTGTGTTGACTATCTACACATTTTGACCACATAATAAGTAGTTAACGAGAAATTGGTTGCAACATTGACAGCCCATTTTTTACAATCAGGTGCAATTTATTTATCTCACATCATACCTATAGCTCAGCAATGTCTCATTGTAGAATATAAATGTTATGATCACTTTTCAATTACAATTACAAAAAATTATCATCATACCAATCAAAATATGTTTTCCAATTGTTCTGTAAGTTCCACATTTACCGTACAGGGCATCTGAATAATCTACAGTCACTTATTTAGGCAAAAAATTATGTTACATGAAAAATATTTTTACATTTAGATTGCTACATAGGGCTGGGCTGCAGGATTACTCATGAACATCAGCTATTCATGTACACAAAGAAGTGGAGAGTGCTCGTGACAAGCACCTAAGAGACTGGAGGATGAGGATGACGATGATAATTAGAGTGATTGTAACACCCCTGAAGGATATTATTATTCAATATATCAGTTCTTTATTTGGATTATCTGCTGCAATTCAGGGTCGAATTTCTTTTTATATACTTGCAAACAAAACCTCAACATGATACGACAGTGGCACATCACTCAATCCGTAAAAAATAAATCCAGCAGATTCAAATCAGTAAGCTAAATTTATTGCTCCCAAACATGTCCATGTTGCCAATGACTTGTACGTGTAGGTGCTTCACTATTCTGATAGGCATATGACTTTCTGGCTGCCACAAAATTGATCCACATCTACGTGATATTTTGTAAAGTTCTAAAATAGACTTTTTTTTTTAAGTTTTCAAAAAAAAATGTCAAGACGTCATTCTTACTTGATTCCATGCTTACAATTTGGTTCTAGTCACTAAGGGGACATCTTTAGGACGAATCATGAGCATGTCAGCACTCTGGTTTTCTCATAAGGGGGAAAAAAATTGAAGATGGCTTGCAGGTTCATTTTTAAAAGAGAAGAGCAGATACATGCAGTGAGCTAGTCTCTTGGCTTTAGCATTCATGTGTGTTAATGACTTAATACTTCTGTCTGAGGTTCTTGTGAAGATCATTCAATATGCTGTTATTCTAATACCTGCTTATTTTTTAAATGAGACCCACGAGTCATCAGAAATGCACTTTTGTATCTTTTTATTATTCCTTATATGAGGTACGACGTGTAGATAACCTCCTCGTGGTGTACCCTGGACAACGGACTGCTGATGCAGGACGGCTGATAATCTACACAATAGGCGACCGAACTAGATCCCGTATCTCTCACGGTCACACAAAGCAACATCAGAAGAAAAATCTGAAGATGAAATTGAACAACGGCACTTGTCAGAGCCAACTGACCAAAACGTTTGGACACAGCGCTCAGAAGGATTAACAATTGCTAAATGTGAATACCTTAGTAAACTAGCTACTGACCTCAAAATTGACATCTTAACTCTTCAAGATACCTACATGACTGAAAAAGATTTGGAAAGCAGGGGCAAGATTGCAGGATACAGAATGATAGTGAGAATTCCCTCTCCTATACACGGATCAGCCATGTATGCCAAAAGTAACATTTGCAACATCTCAGAAGTGAGCTGTCAAAAAGTAAATGAATTGGAAATAATTACTGCCAAACTCAACAATTTAACTGCTGCATCAGTTTACAAAACACCTCTTTCCAACTGGCCAACTCCACCACTACCCTCACTACCAAAACCTTGCATATATGTAGGAGACTTTAACAGCCAACATACATCCTGGGGTTACCCAAATTCTGATGAAAACGGAGAGAAACTCACTGTGTGGTCGAAAGTCAAGACCTGTATCTCAGCTACGACGCTAAAGTAAAGAAAACATTCCATTCTGCTAGATGGCAATCTGACACAATCTTGATCTGGTCTTTGTTTCCACAAATGAAAGAAAACCTTTAGACCACACAAGGAAAGTCCTTCAGCATTTCCCCAGAAGCCAACACAGGCCCACACTAATCAGTGTTGGTATCGTAATACCTGTTATCAGATCGATTCACAAACCAAGGTGGAATTTAAAGAGGGCAAACTGGGACAATTATAGCTCCAAGGTAGATAATAACCTGTGATGGATACTCCCTAAAGTGAAAAACTACAAGCGATTTGTAGGTATTGTTATTGCTGCAGTTAGACGGAACATCCCTCGAGGGTACAGAAAACAATACATTCCATTCTGGGACAAATCTACGCAAACTCTATATGAAAATTATCAAAAAACTGGTGACCCTGAAACAGGAAAAAGAATATTAGAAAAACTGAATGAAGGGAGGAAACAGAAATGGAAAGAGCTAAATTCTCAAATGAGCTTTACTCACTCCAGTAGAAATGCATGGACTCTCCTTAGAAAACTGGGTGCAGCCTCAAACATGTGCAAAGAGGAGCCAGGAAATACACCAGCTGAAATGGCATTGCACATCAAAACAAGAGCTGACAAAGTCTCAATAGATCCTGCCATGAAGAAACAGATGGAGAAAGAGATGATTGAAATTGATAAAAACCTTATAAATAATCCTATGCTTTCTAATCCCTTTAGTCATGAAGAAGTTGAGAAAGCCATCAAAGGCTAAAAATGATGAAGGCTGCAGGGTTAGATGGCATTTCCCCAGAATTCATAAGATATCTCGGCAAGCAGGGAAGAACTTGGCTCAAGAACTTCAGTGATATCCTGGACACTGGGATAGTTCCCCTAGAATTTAAGATGGCTCACACCTTGACGATCCTCAAACCAGGCAAACCAGCAGATGATGCTTCAAGCTATCGACCTATTGCTCTAATCAGTGTTTGCTATAAGCTTCTAGAACGCCTCATCCTTAACTGCATACAAGGAATAATAAATATCATAACCCCAACATATCAGGCAGGTTTCAGACTAAAATGGAGCTGTTGTGAGCAAGTATTAGCACTGACATCATACACTGAGGCTGGATTTCAGAAGAAGTTAAAAACATCAATAGCCTTTGTCGATCTAACAGAAGCATATGATACAGTTTGGCTGGATGCACTGCTGCTTAAACTTAAAAAACATGTACCCTGCAGGAAACTAACATCACTCCTGAAGAATATGCAGACCAACCGATATTTTAAGGTCACTGTCGGACAAAGACAAGTAAGTCATTTACAATAAAAAATGGATTACCTCAAGGGTCAGTACTAGCTCCATTGCTCTTCAACTTGTACACCAGTGACATGCCAGAAACAACCGGCAATAAATTCTGCTATGCTGACGACTTAGCTATCGCTGTCCAAACTGCCACATTACAGGAAGGTGAGAGCATTCTCTCTAACGACTTAGAAACCTTGAACACATATTATGGAAAGTGGAGACTGTCTGAACCCAATGAAAACAGAAGTACGCGCATTCCACGAGCAATAGAATAGCACATCAGCAGCTCAAAGTGAACTTCTGCCACCAGAGGGTGAAACAATTTCTATCCTAAGTATCTTGGCATCACCTTAACATTCAAAAAATACCTCAAAAACACAAGTCAGAAACTGAAAACACGAATCATCATGAAGAAGCCAGCTGGTACTTCGTGGGGAGCTGATGCGGACACACTACGAACAAACGCTCTCACCATGGTTTACCCTGTTGCTGAATACTGTGCTCCAGTGTGGCAACGTAGTACTCATACTAGAAAAATTGACGTCCACCTGAATGAGTGTATGAGAGTAATAACTGGCACCCTAAAATCCACCCCAGTCCCCTGGTTACATCTGATCAGCAAAATACCACCTCCAGAGATAAGACACCAAGAAGCAACGGCACGTGAGTGGATAAAACTGCACCATCCTGATCATCCACAGGATCTCCCAATCCATGAGGTTCTAAATAACTTACCACCCACTCGTCTTAAACCCAGAAATCCGGTATGGCAAGATGTATTTGACTTTGATATCATGGAAAAATGGTGACAAAACTGGAACTCTGCATCTGTAAAACATATATTCAGATATTAAAGATCCCACAACTGGACTTCCAGGATTCCATTTAAATAAGAGACCAGAGGGGCAAACTAAATCGCCTAAGAACAGGCCATGCAAAATGCAACGCCATGCTGTATAAGTGGGGTCTTCAGGATTCTTCTGCATGTGACTGCGGTGCTCCTTCCCAGAGTGTGGAGCATATTATCAGGGAATGCCCTCTACGGAAGTATGATGGACCATTTTGAGATGTTTTCAGAGCTACAAGTTCCTTCATAGAATGGTTGGAAGAACTGGACATCAGCTTGTGAACGCTATCAACGAGTTGCTAGCCATACGACAAATAAATAAATTCCTGATATACTTTCAGTATTTTCCCTCAGCTGAATCTTCTATGCTGGTATATAGAAACAAGTGTTCCCTGGAAATTTCAGAAGCTGAGTATTCTGGGTACAGTACATTCAGTGTGACAACTATTAAGAAGTGTTTCCCTTTGGTTATAATCTGTACTATTATGATGAGCTCACCTGTGACAAAGTTTTGTTTTCAATACTGATGGAGCTATCTTAGTTTAACACTACCTAGATACAAGTTGGTGTACTATTATTTAACACTGAAAATTGTCTGGGTTTTAATTTAAAAAATAACATAACGAAATAATAATAAAACTGTACAGTTGCGACAAGTCTTAATTTTTAGAGTGGCACAGAATCTGGTGGAATGGAGGAGAGCTAAAAAGTGTTTTAAATCTGTCTACAAAATGTCAAATCCACGATTTGTGATAGTGCTTTGAAACTCCAAATTTCACCTATTTTAAACCCTTGTTTTTAAAAAATGGAAAAAAATAACAAACATCACATACACTCGTCTCATTTAAGACAGTAGTATATAGTATCTATTTGATAAAAAAGTCTGCAGTTTAGAGAAGTAAAATGTTAACAGCAACTAAAAACTTTATTCAATGACAATTATTTTAATAAGAAATCCTTTTTTTTTGTATCTATAGTAAAATGTTTTTACTTACATTCCAAAAACAGCAAAGTCGTCAAAGAAACTGTCATTATCTTTGTCAAATGCTGATTTACTATTGGAATTACTACTGCCAATTCCAGGATTTTCCTGCTCAATTGTTTTCATGTCACTGAGGGCTGAGTGACTTACACCACTGAAATGAATATTTTAATTCAAATGAAAAACAAAACCTTGACAGAGAGAAATAATAATGGTAGATTATTTTCATCTAAAGCAGTTTTTAATAAAATGTTGAAAATCATGGTTATCAGTTTTCAGAAAAAATACTTCATGAAAAATGAGAATCTTACGATCGAGTTGCAAATCCCATTCCGAGGCGTTCAATTTGTTCAGCTTTCTTAGGATCAGCTTGTTTCAGTTTTTCTTCCTGTTTCTTCTGTTGCAAACTAAGATCTTTGTAAGCCAGTCTCATTGAAAGCATCTGTTGGAAATAATTTCCCACTATTGATTTCAACAAACCAAAAAAATCAATGTCAGCTGGCATAAAACATTAAGAAATAAAATTTTTTAAATACCTTCTTTTCTTCTTCCTCTGCAGCCTTTTCTGCACTCAACTTAGCATCTTCAGCAGCTTGTAATTTCAATTCATCAGCCATTGCTGCTTCCCTCTCAATATCAGCAAAATTTGCTTTCACTTTCTGTGCTCCCAAGCCCTTTTTTCCTCCAAGCTGTAAAAGTAATAACTTAAAATAGCAAATATTCAAAACTGTATCCTTAGTAAGTAAAACTGAAAGTGACATATAACAACATACTGTGGTACGTTTAGGCTGTGCTTTACGCGTTCCAATGGTTGATTTTCGATCTTGAGGTTTTTCTCCACTTCCCGGCATGAGGATGGAATCAACATTTGGCTCACCACGAATAGCATTCGATGCTCCAGTTGAAGAAGCATCAACACCGATAGGAGTCTGAGGGTGAAAAGGTTAGAGGTGTTAAATCATAAACAAATTCAAATACTTATTACAGGAAAATATTTATATAAATTCCTTTAACATGCTGAATTGGTTATATTTCTGCAAATCACATAAAACTGCTTCACACAGAAATTCCTATGAACTTCCAGAAGTAAAAACATTATTGGGTAAAGGAGTGCCAAGGGTGGTAACCTGGCAAACTAGTTGATAAAATCTAATCAGAACTAAAAGTTTTGTTATTTGTTTGCTTTGGGCTTTACAGCTTATCAGGGTCATTAAGAAACCCAATCACAGTCTGCCTGCAAGCCATTGTCTGAAGGTGCATTGCCTTCAGACCAATCGTTACCAAAACACACACAGTCCAACAACACGTCAATATTTGCAGTTGAGTGAAACTCTCGCTGTGTATGGTGATTTATTCACCCACAGTTCGCCTGCAGGCTGTCACCTCAAGGTACTTTGCCTTGATGCCAATTGTAGCTACAGACACACAATCCAACGATGGGTCATGACCTGCAGTCAAGTGAAACTCCCCTATATGTGGTGATTTATCGTCAGTTCAGGCCCAACGATATGATATCAACAGAGTTTAAAGTTCGCCTTTGGGCCAAGATCATTTTGTATTTTTATGCATCTACTTTTTTTTTAACACAACAAGAGTGACAGATATTTAGGGAAGCAATCTATGTTTATTGAAAACAAAATTAAAGAGTGATTCAAAATGTTTAATGTGGCATATTCATCTATGTTGGATCATTACAAAAGTTTTGATGAAAACTCTTCTGTTACAACAAATACAAGTTTAATAACCTAATGAGTTCATTTAGAAATGAACTTAAAAAGGTGAATAAAATTAAAGATCTGTAACTTGCATTACACATTACTCTTATTGCCTGGGGGAAATAAATGTTGAAAATTTTAAATCGTCAAAGCTGTACTCTGTTGCAATAAACTGAGAATTACAACTAATATTTCCTCTCTATAACATTGGTTCCCAACCTCTTTTTAGCCTACTGCCCCCTTACTAAAGTTACTTTATTAAAAGATATTAACAATATTGGTGTATTGTTCACAGTTTGACTAACAAATACATATTATGAGTAGATTATAATTTTTTTGATAGTTGATGCTTTATTTGCCATCAACAATCTTAATCCACCTTGTTTCACTATTGATAATTTGTCTCTCTTCTTATAAATTGCTGAAAACACTACTCTTTTGACTACTTAGGACCATTGGAATGCAATTAAAAACTCATATGATTCAGCCCTTAAAGTTGGGTATAGTACTGGAAAGCATGTGGTGACAGTTGGGCCTTGACACCCCCTAAATTTGCCTTGGATACAAAACACCCCTTATGATCTCTTCAACGCCAACCAGTGGGTGTTTCTGAATATGTTAGAAACCACTGCTCTACTTTCCCGTTTTAATTTTTGTATTTTTGTATTTTCTTGCATATGTAACATTCTGTGAATTTTAATAACTTTTATAATTACCGGTACTTATCTTTCATTTGAAGATTTTTTTTTTTTTTGTCTGTTTGTTTACATGGCCTTCTGTACTACACAGCATTATATGGTCATGAAGATAATCTTTCAAATCATCTGTACCAGATTTTTGTAGTTTAGGCTCATGTGTGATGATTCTTATCATTTATGAAGCAGATCTTTTACCAAGAAGCACCTTGTCTGCCTTCTTGGCTTTTCAAATAGCACCAACAGTATTTATAAAAGTGCTAACTCTTTCTGTTTTTCTTTATCATTTTTTTCTGGTATTCTGCACTGTGGCAACAGTCATAGTTTGATGGTAAAATTGTGATTGAAGTGGTGGTCTGCAGATGACCAGCATGTGAGTGGGTAATTTTTAGTTCGCCTTGAATCCACTTCCTCCATAAGCCAGGTTCAGAGTGGTACCACTCACCAGCAAAAGTTCATAAAACAGTTTTCCACATTAGCAAACCGGAGAAAAATAATTTTTATATGCTGATAGAAAAGTGCCTGACAGCTGAGTAAACACATACATTGTTATTGCATATCCCACCATTGACAGTTGATGACTAAGCAACAAAATAGGCATTACAGTATTAACAAGATGGGAGATATATAGTGAAATCTGTAAATAATGTTAGAAGTTTCTGATTGGGAAAACAATATTCCTTTAACTATACTCCAAAAATACTTACTTTAGAAAGAAAATCATCTTCATGGCTATCGTACTGCACAGCTCCTATATTACTATGCGCAGCGAAGAAGTCTTCTTCCTTTTTCTCATCTCCAGAACCAGAATCCACATGTGCATCTATGTAGAGCTGATTAACGAAAACAGGAAAAACAGTAAAATTCTAATTGAATTTTATATTGGATTAATTATGAAATTTACAAGTTTAGATTATTTTCACTGAGATTTCTAAGTACTTTTATCAATGGTAAGAAAACTGAACAGCATAACTCTGAGCTAATATTAACTAACCAGGGTAAATTTAAGATGTACGAAGTATCGTTATATCCTTAAAGTTTGTTCAGAAGACATCAGAAGTAAAATTGAATTTAAACAATATCATTAGAAATGTCATCAATTGTTGGTTTCTTTTGTATTGTTTGACTAGGTCTCCGAACTGCTTGATGTCTGGTCATCTGTGTTAAGTGCTGATACTTTAAACTGCAATTTATGTCATCACTGGCTCAGTTTGGTTGGCTAAATGAGTTCAAAACTTTCAATTATCAACAAAATTGTTAAGATTATTGTTAGGGAGAATCATATTTAAATTAAAAATAATATTTTTAATTCACCTCATTGTGAGACAATTCTCATTTCTTTTACATAAGATTTATGATTAGATAAACAGCAGTTTATTATTGCTAAACTTTGTTATAAGTTATTTAACAATTTAAAATTCTTGCATTTCTAACTAAATGCCGGATGGACAAGACAAATGCAAAAAAAGGTCATGTGATAGGTCTCGACCGGTACAAACCCCTTGTTATGCATCTCTAACATGATTAAGGTTTTTTACCAGAATATTGTAAAGTGTGTTCATTTTTTTTTTTTTACATATGGCTCTACTGTCAAAGTGACTGCTTTATTTTCCCTATCCTCCTCTATTTTTATTGCTAACAGCAGTTTCACTGTCACTATAATCTGACTAAATAAATACCATAAAACAGGATGAATAGGATCAGTGGAGTGATTAGGAAGGAAACTTCATAACTGCACAAAAAGTAAATACTCAGAAATATTTGATGGAATTTTTTCTCTCCAATTTTTTGTCAGTTAGCTACCATTATAACAGATTACACCATAGTTTTGTACCCAGAAGATGACAAGTAAGTGGGAGTTTTCTACAAAAGGGTCCCTCAAATGAGGAAACTGTGAGATGGATGAAGATGCAATTTTCCTTCCTCAATAAGTTGTCAGGAAACTACAGTCTCCTCAGGACATCCACACATCTTCTAGTTTTGAAAAGAGATTAAATTTCAACAATGGTATGGATAATTTGAATCTATTTTGAAGTTCATAAATGTTCCAGAGTTATAACATTTTTTTGACAAAAAAGGTGTTGGAATTCAAATACTTATTGTGTGATCTGAGTTTATTGCCTTATTACTACTACTTGTTCCCAAAGACCCTTTCCATGTTTGATGAAAATAAAGGGGGGGGGGGGTGAGGGAAAGGATTTTAATACGAGTTCCGATTAACCCCTATCTGCAGGGTGATTCAGAACACAACGAAAAAAAAATACCTAAAGAATTATTCTTTCACTCAAGGCAGTCTTAACACAGTAAGATCAAAGTTTTTGGTTCAAATTCACAATTAAAAATAAAAACCTTTAAACTATTTTTCATCTCAAAAGTTCAAGAGTTCCAATTCACCGTGTTTTAAAGTAGTTCCTTTTTGATTGTTGCAGTCCTTTCTATTATCACATATTGTACATTCTGAACCTTTATTTAATTACTTCTAACACACTAAAATAATTGTGAACTTCTAATCAAAATTATTATTTGTAAATAACTTATTAGTGTTATCCACTTCAGGCCTAGATAGTATAAATCTTTTAAACTCCATTATAGATTTAATTTTGAAGTATGTATCAGTTATATTTATTGGCTTTTTCATTACTTTTATTATACCATGTAAAGTAAGGCAATTAAAGAGTAAAGCTTTAATGCTAATATTAAATATGCAATTAAATAAAAAAGTCAGTTAAGTGTACGATAAAATTTTTATAGGACTACTCCACAGATTAAATTATACAGATTAAATTATACAGAGTATCAGTTTTAATACTTAAGGTATATTTATAAGGCATCAGATGTTAGATTTAATGAATAACATTAATTAAAATAGCTTTGTTGCATGGCTTGAAACAGTTGGCAAAAATAATGCACAATACCTGTCACAGGGTCATGATGAAAGGTTTGAATTGGAGTGAATAATTTCACTGTGCTGAATCTAGCGGAGAGGGCAAATGGGAAGTAGATAAAGTGCTTTTGAGTTAACCCACTTTGTTTTAGAGCTAGAAAAATTTCAGAGCAGGAAGAAATGATCAGGGAGTAGGGGAGGGAGAGGAATGGTGAAGATTGGAGCACGAGATGGATGGATGCAGAATGGCAAAAGGCCATAGAGTGAAATACATGAAGATGCCAGTTTCTTCAAAAACTGTGCGGATTTTTTTTTTTTTTTTACTTATTAAACAGTGGAGAAGAAAGGGAAACCTCATGCGGGAATAAGAACACAAGTAGGAGTAGGTTGAAAGTCCAGCCGGCCTTTAGGAATAGATGTGTGGTGTTGTAACCATTTTTGCCTCTTCTTTTCGTAAGACTCTTCCACAAACATCTTTTCTGACCCATCATTTCCAAAACTCGTTTGTTTCGTACTTTATCCGTCCACTTTATCATCCTTCTATACCACATTTCAAATGCTTCAATTTTCCTTCTGTATGGTATCCCTAAAGTCCATGATTCGCTGACATAAAGTGCAGTGCCCCACACATAGAGTTTTAAAAAGTTCTTTCCCAAGTTCCCTTTCAAACTAAAAGATTTCTCTCTTTCGTGAAGGCTCTTTACGCTACTGCTATTCTGCTTTTAATATCATTCCTGCATCGGCCATCAGTTATAATTTTACTTCCCAAGTAGGAACATTCACTAACTTCTGCTATCGCAATTTGACCCTATTTTTATATTTAATCTACTGTGATTGGTATCACTTTTGTCTTGCTTTGGTTTATACTTAGTCAAAAATCTTTCAGTATTTTGCTGATGCTATTCAATAACTGAAAATTACTGAAGGAATTTAAAATTATGAATGTAAAATCGGAAAAGTGTACTGGGGGAGGAATTTAACACGAAAGGTTTATAAGATAATTATAAAAAAAAAAACTAAGAAAAGTATAATTAGATGACTAGGGAATATTGATTTCTTAGTAGCAATCAGATCAATACATGTGCATAATTTACCACATAAAATTGAGTGTAATGATACCCAACATGCAGTGAGGTGACCTTTCTTTTTAGTGATATACATTTGGGACAGTAATCTTATCACTTTATCAAGATCAAATATTTTTCTGTTCAGTGTAAATGATGGAGGAAGGAATGTATGGAGACGAAATAACGCTAAATCCGTGAAACCTCATATAAAAACTCTTCTCAATATCCTCAACCTCTACTGCTAACAACATGTCATCAGCACATTGTAGCATACTGATTTTTTTCTCCTTGAACATTCAAATCTCTCTTTCACTTCCTTTACTGCTTCTTCTACATACAAGTTGAATAATAATGGGGGTAGACTACAACCTTGTTACACACCATTTTTAACTGATGCATCACTCTCACGATTCTCCATTTTTTTATAGCTACTTTTATAAAGTATCCTTCTATCTCAATATTTTAGACCCGATTTCTTTAAAATTACTAACATCTTGTCCCACCTAACATTATCAAAAGTTTTTTCCAAATCAACAAATGTCATAAAAGTATCTTTGTTTTTCTTGATCCGCCCTTCAAGTATTAATCTTAATGCCAGAACTGCTTCTCTTGTACTGCGTTTTTTTTTTTTTTTTTTTTCTTTTCTAAACCTAAACTGATCTTCAGCCACTATCCCTTCTACTACACTTTCCATTCTTTTGTATATTATTCTGGTGAATAATTTTCAGACATGTGATGTTAGACTTATAGTGCAATAATTCTCACAACTGTAAACTTGTGCTTTCTTTGGAAGTGTGAAGATGAGACTTATTAAAATCAGTTGGAATCTATCCTGTTTCATAACTTTTTGATATCAGTTTGAATAATCTTTGTGTACCTTTCTCTCCTAGTAATTTCAGAAGTTCTGCAGGAATCTCATCAATTCCAACTGCCTTATTTGATTTCAAATCATACAAAGCTCTATCAAATTCTGTCCTCAAAACAGGATCACCTAAATCATCAATGTCATTATCAACTGCTTTTTCTAATGCACTGTTTTTTTTTTTTTTTTTTTTTTTTTTTTTTAACTGCTTGACGTCTCTTAACAGCGAGGTCTTTAGAGATGGGAAAGGATGGGGACAAGGAATGGGAAGGAATTTGGCTATGGCCTTTTGAAGGAAGCATCTTGGCATTTGCCTCAAGTGATTTGGGAAACCATGGAAAACCCAAATCTGGATGCCCGGACGGGGATTCGAACCGGTGTCCTGAATGCTAGGCGAGAACGCTAACCGTTACATCTCCAAGCTCGGTCTAATGCAATGTTGTTCAAATAATCTCCAGCATAAAGTTGCTCTATGTATTCCTTCCATCAGTTAGCTCTATCTTCTGAACTTAGAAAAGGTTTCCCATCAGCAGCTCTAAAGTTTATACCTCTTTTCTTCATTTCTCCAAAATTCTATTTGATTTTCCTATATGCCACATCAGCTTTACCTACAACCATTTCCTTTTCTACTTCTTCACATTTTTCTTGCAGCCATATTTCTTTTGCTTCTTTGCATTTCATTTTGATTTGATTTCTAAATTGTCTGTATTGCTCTGTTCCTGCTTTGTCTTGAGCATTTTTGTGCCTTCTCCTCTGATCCATCAGCTCCAAAATTTCTTCTGTGATCCATAGTTTTCGGGAGGCTTGTTCCCTAAAGCCTAATTTCTCTTTACCAGCTTTCATTATTTCGGTCTTTAATCCATTCAATTCATCCTCAGTTGTACCCTTTTCAGAGTTACTACTAAGACCCACGTCGCCATTTCTGCAAACTTTTCTCTCATGTTAGATTCGCTTCCAATCTATTCTGCTTGTGTTGCTTCTTTATTCTCTTGAATTACACTGGTTCTACGTATGTTTTACAGTCTAGAACTTGATTCCTGTATCTCTGTTTGACCATGATATAATCTAGCCGATATCTGCCTGTATCCCTAGGACGTTTCCTGGTGTATATCCTTCTAGCATGATTCTTAAATAGTTTGTTTGCCACAACTAGTTTATATCTTTCACAAAATTCTAACAATCTGATTCCTCACTCATGTCTTTCTCCTAAACCAAAACTTCCAACAGTGTTATCCCCTTTTCCTTCTCCCACTATCGCATTCCAATCACCCATGATTATTAGATTTTCCTCCACCTTCACATATTGGATTAATTCTTCAATTTCAGCATATATTTTATCTATTTCTTCATCATCTTCATGTGATGTTGGCTTGTACACTTGTACTAACGTGGTTGTCTTGTCACAAAACTGTTCATAATAACTTACCCATTTCCTACTCTCTTATTCATTATAAATCTTACAGCAGAGACTCCACTGACAGCTTGTGTGCTAATTATCCTGTATTCCCTTGACGAGAAATAGTGTGCGTCCTTCCATTTAATCTCACTAATCCCAACAAAATCTAATTTAAGTCGTTCCATCTCCCTTTTTAAGTTTTCTAACCTCTGTGTCCTATTCAGACTTCTAACATTCCATGCTCCGACTCGTAGAATGTGTAACCATTCCGATGACTCCTCCCTGAGCAGTCACCACCCGGAGATCCTATTTGGGGACTATTTTACCCAGGAAGAAGCCATCATACTAAATGTAATTTGAGAGGATTACGTAGCCTCAGGATACCCTTAGGGTCTGTAATGCAGTGGTTTCCCATTGCCTTCTGCATCCCGATGCCATTGATCAATTCTGATTCATCCACCTTTAGAGGCCGTTCCCAACCCCAAGGGCATGAGGGTGCCCTGAACCACTCACCACTCTTCTGCTTTCCTTTCGGAGGCCGTTGGCAAGCAGTGGACGACTCCTTATACCAGGAATCTTTCAGTCTCCAGAGCCTCGTCCGTGCACATGAGGTGCACTATGTGACGGAGAGGTTGACATTTGGTTGGAAGAGGCTAATATAGTCTCTCCCAAACCCTTACCTGTATTATTACGCAGCCAAAAAGCTCTCACCAACAGCCAGTTTAGAGCGGCACTTCACTCACTAGCAGTTGAAAGGAAAAAAAGATTTTCCTTCATTTTAAAATAGAATACTGGCACCAAGTAGCTCCTATTCGCGCATTCTGATACGCTTAAATGCAGTCTCTAGGCTTGTATACACCAATAACGGAGGTAGTTACTTCCATTCCAGTGTTCTCATATACGGATAGATGAATATTTACTAGAATAGCATGTTATTTACACTTTGTTTTCTGAATAACATCTTCCGAAGGAAGAATCTTTTCCAACGATGTCCTACACTCCACCAATTTTTTTTTTTTTTTTTGGACCTTGTGGCTAGTCGACATTGATGTCATTAGAGCTGGGAGAGTATGGGGACAAGGAACAGGAAGTAATTTGGCCATCACCTTTCTGAAGGAACCAACTTGGTATTCACCTGGATTAATTTCTGGAAACAAGGAAAAACTGAAAAATAGATGGCTTTACTGAGATTTGTTCCCACCCCATACGCACTGTGGGCAGCTTTGGGACTGAACTCAGGTGTTTGGTAGACAGTCTGCTAATGTTTCTTCTCTCCTACACTGTTGGCTGAATTTCAAATGAACATTTCTTACAGCAATGCAACTCGAATCAGACATTGTTTTGATTGCCAGATTAAATAAGGTGGGCGGAGTTTCAGTCATTAAAACTACCCTTATTGTACAGTTACTTATGAATTTATTGATCATTATTATTATTCAACATTATATAACTTTATCTATCAGTGTATTCAATCCTCACCAGTAACAAGAGTTTTTTTTTAATAGTTATCAATAATTTACTCTGTCTTATTCAAACCTCTCTACTTCCATTTTGCCCATAGCATCCTACAAGGCAAATTCAGTCATATAGTAGGCTGCATTGTGCTCACACCTCGCTTCCAAAATGGCTTATACCACTCTATATAAAGAAGATGTTGTACAGAGAAATTGTAAAAAAAAAAAAAAAAAAGTATTGTGTTTCATGTGTTTATAGTGGCCCTTCTGGCGTAAACTTTGGCAAAAAGCGTTTTCTTTTCCTTAGAATCAGCATTTGCATCTTTACAACGTATGATGCATAGTTTGGGAACAATCCCATTATTCACCTAGGTGACTAAAGGCTACCACAGCAATGAGGACACCTGGTATGTGTGGCCAGTGATTTTAACCAAGGACCATCATACCACCCTGATCAAGTGCGATCGTATTTTCAAGTGTGCAGGCACAATGGTGAGCTTACCATTATATTAGTCCAACTCATAAAAATAAAGTAAAAAGAAGTCTCAAATTATGAGAAATTAGCACTCTCAACTAAGAATAAGGGCTATGGATGAAAGTTTACATGGTGTGACATTTAAAACTGCAAGGTGTGTTCAAAAGGGTTTGCACCAAAATTTATTTCTATGATACCAACAATGCTACGCAGCTAAAATTTTGATGCATTCTAACTTAAATCTTCCGCCTTGTTGTGGGAGATTGTGAGGCTCCCACCAGGTGGGAGCGCAGTAGGCATTGTTGAAGATGGTGGCTGGTAGAGATGCACGATACAAACAGCGTGCTGAGTTTAGGTTTCTCGTTGCCAAGGGAGAAAGTGTAGATTTTTGGTGGGGGGGGGGCGCTTTACACCTAGTCAATGGCTAAGATCATTAGAGGCAGGATGGGATGGGGGGGGGCAAGGAACGGGAAGGAATTTGGCCATGGCCTTTTTGCAGGAAGCATCACGGCATTCACCTGGAGTGATTTGGGAAAACCATGGAAAACCCAAATCTGGATGCCCGGCCGGGGATGAAAGTGTAGAGAAAATTCATCAGCAGTTCTTTAATGTGTATGGAACTGTCACTATTGACCAAAGCACCATTAGTCGATGCTTGCAATGAGTAAAATCTGCAGGTGCACAGGTCAATCTCTACAATTTGCTGTGAAGCGCTTGCTCCATCACAGCTGTGACTCCTGTGCTTGCGCAGAGCACTGACAAACTGATTGGGCACAATCAATGCACTACAGTTCGACAGTCGAGTAAAAAACTCTCCATCATTGTTGGTAGTTGATACCATATCTTCTACGAACTGGGTTACTCCAAGGTGTGTGCAAAGTGGATCCCCAAAGAGTTCATGTTGACCAAAAAGAATCAAGGAAAAATATTTCATCTGAACTGTTGCAATATTACGAATGTGAGAAGGATGTCTTCTTATCCTGTATCGTCACTGCTGATGAAATATGTTCATCAATTTGGATAAGCAAGGTATCATTTGTTTGGATGTGATGGGTCAAGGATCCATCATTAATTCAGAAACCTATGTTGCTACACTGCAATGGCCTGAAAAGCTGCTTCAGCACAAGACCGCACTCAAGTCTGCAAACTAGTGAAGCGATTGCAAAATCTGACTTCCCCATCTTGCCACATCCACCCTATAGCCTTTGGCACTTTCAGACTTTCATATATATGGCCCTCTGAAAAATGCTCTCCATAGGATATACTTTGAATCTCAGGATGATGATCTTCATGCTGTGAAGAAGTGATTTTGTAACAAGAAACTGGCATGGTACTGACAGGGTTTACACGCTATTCCAAAATGCTGGAGTAAAATCCTAGGAACAGATGGAGATTTCTTTGAAAAATATTCAGTATACACAATGTAGCAATGTGCTCCGATACTTTCAGAGGAATAAATTTTGGTGCAATACTTTTTGAATGCCTCCAATAGTATTGTCAAATGTGACTTATTCTTTGGCTCTGAAGGTCCCATAAACAGGTTGTTTTAAATTTATTTCATGCAAAATATTTTTTCCTAAAAATAATCAATAACATATTCTTGTTCTTAATACATTTTGCAAAATTGTCTTTCAAGTCAAGCAAAAACCAAAGAAAGTGACATTATCTTGAATGTCTTATCAATTATAATTCTTATTGTTTTCCATTATTATTTCTAAATTATTTTTATTTTCGGTGTTTCACTTATTTTATAGTGATCGACCAGGTGCAACAAATCCTATCACTATTAAACTAAGTAACCATTCTTTGCTGCTTAGTATTGAAGCCATGGAAATAACGCCTTCTTGATGGTGTGCCTAAACCCAAAAATTTGCATTTTGAATCATTATTACTGTGCCTGTTTTCCCATTGTTCTATTTTTTGTTACAGTAAATGATGGTTTAATCTTAACACAACATTATAATTTGTTATTTCCTAGCAAAGCAACAATTTGAGAGTGTGAACAATGGAACAAAGCAGATTATATCTAGTTTCAGTAAGATTCTGGAGGTATTTTGTCTTTCAAACTTGTACGAGGTCCATAAGGCTTTGTGTCAATATTTTACTATGATCACTGGATATTTCCTGAATTGCTGTATCAAACTCCAGAAGTAACTTTCTTTAAATCGATTATTTTACAATATTTTTTCAAATAAAAAATCACTACACTATTATTATGATAATGTATGATTTATTAAAGATTTCATACATCTTTTTCAAAAAATGATTTTCAACTGCCTTGTAACTCTGAAGACTGTGTTTTTAATTGTATTGTATTTTAAATGTGGTAGTCTCAGAACCAACCACTCTGTAACTAAGAAACTCACAAAGTTTGCAAATTACGCTAAAAATTCGGCAGCTTCATATCGGGAAATTGGTCAGTAGGTGAGGGGACATAAAAATAAATAGTTAATTAGGTGCAACTGTTTTGTGTTGCTGTTTTAAAATGTCTATCTGAAGCTTTAGAAGCTGCTAACCCATTTTGTGAGCACTATAATTGTTCCCCAAATAACAGGTAAACTGTAATGAAACATAAAGAATATAATTTTTATGATAGTTTATTGTTTAGATCCATGAAACTTTTTTTGCCACTGAAAACTAAGCTGAAGCAAATCTTATCTTCTATCAAATAACTACATGACTGTCAAACATCTCAAAGAAAGAGAAATATACTTGAAAGCGGCTCACCGCTTGTCTGCTTGGAGATATTACTCCTGATCCGTCATGTGCAGAACCAATGTCAAGCTGCCACAACAAACACAAAAACATTAACAGCTTCCCATACTAAATGTTATTAATCTCAAAAGAACTTACTATAAGAAAATTCTCTTAAGGCAACTCAGTGAACACTAATAAAAATATGAAATATTTGGAACAATAGTTGCAAACAATTAAACAATTACCTTCTGTACCCATTAGGGTTATCCAATAAATAAATTTACAATTATATTAAACATTTCTCAAAACAAAACAAAAAACATCTTTCTATCTATATACAGACCTTCTAACGCCTTAACAACACTTTTTTACCACTCCACAATTAAGTGTTCACTTTCAGTTTTTCTTCATTTTTTGGCTATATGAATTCACAATGGAAGAGGTGGAAATCATACTGAACAAGCTCCGAGATATTTATAGTTGGGATGACATCCTAGTGACGAGTTGATTTTAATCCCTGAAGATAGGTATCCAGATTATATTAACAGTAATAACTCTGAAAACAATTTTCGCTTTATATGAAATGCTTCCTCCATAGCCTTTTTGTACTAAGGTACAAATTTCCCAAATGTGTTCACAACAATGAACCAACAAATTACTCAACATTTAAAAGTCCTTTTGAAATTTTCTTTTAAATTACTTCCTTAACAGATTTTAATACCTACATTTAGTCTTTTCAGAATGATATGACTGGTGTTTATAAAGCCTATTACAAAATTTCAGGACTAAACTGTTTTTGCAGCATATACGAGTGTTGAATCATAGTGGTACAAGTGACAAATATGAGAAATTTGATCTAAGTGCGGCAAAACACAGATCCTATGCTTATATTTAGTGTGCCAAACTGATACAAGCTATTGCTATTGCCATGCCATCTATATTTTGGGTTAGTCTACTGCATGTCTTAATAATGGCTGTGATGTTCGAACCAAAGAGGTACAAGTGACAAAATGGTGAAGAGACGTTCTAGTGGAGAATTAAATTACCAAGAAATGGTTAAGAAAGAATGTACGCATCCTCGGTAAGTCATTTGTGTAAAATTGTCTAGGGCTTCTGGCGGAAGATGGAGCCGGAGGCAGGTTCCGAAACATTGCTGTGTATTTTCACTAACTGGTGGAAAGCCCTAGGAGATTTTACGCAAGAAATTATTAGTTTTATCGAAAATAGTGATGATTCTGCGGAAAGTACATTTTGTCTTTAAATAATAACATATTATTTTTGTAAATCAATGGCTGAAAAGTAATTAGTTTATGATAAAATAAAATTCAAATCTGGGTATTTACATAACCCTACTTTCCATATTATTTATACAGGATTTTCGTGTAGACTTTGTGTCTGATAAAAATGATAAAAAAATGATTTCTTGTGGATACAATATTTTTTATTTTGCCTTCTTGATGATGAATTTTAAAATAAATTAATGATTACTTGTACACACAATTTTTTAAATTCTGTTTGATCTGAATTTGTTTATACATCACTTGTGCTGGTCTGGCATAATACTTTAACCTATCTTTTAAATGTTTACCGGTATAGAATTAACATATTTTTATGTTTTTGTTATAGATATTACCCTAAAAAAGTAAAAACATATTCGAACCCCTCAACAATTTTTTATAAAAACTTGCTCTGAAAAAGGACCTGCGCTAAATGTACAAACATCATCTAATTTGCTGCCAATTGAATCACTATGATCTGACATCCCTGCAGTTCTGCCATCATCATCATCCACCGCTCCATCAGTTGTGCCAACTCCGCCAGTTGCAGAAGCATTGCCTGCCTCACGGCCAATACCACTTCAAACACCATCAGTTGAACAAGCATTATCTGCCTCTCTGCCAGTTATTGTGATACCACCTGAAACCGTGACAGATTTGCAAAAAACCATCTGCATTTACACCAGTTTTACAGGAACAATCTGATGAACCACAAACAGAAAATTCTACGGGTGCAAGAAACAGAAGAACATCACAGCCTGGAAGAAAAATATAAGAAAACATACGCAATGAAGAAAAGGAATATGTGTCTACGAAAGGCAAAAAAAAAAAAAAAAAAATCCAGCCTAGGTTGTAGAAATCTTTAACCATGTTTTTCGATATCAGTGCAACTCTTTTACTGAAGATCTGTGTAAACTAACTCATTCAGAATTTTTTTAAATTAGGAAATTGGGAAGCTCAAATGAATTTCAATAGATACTGCATACAAACAGAGAAACCAAAGCGTTCAATCAACAAGAAAAAAATAAGTACAGTAATCATATTACATAATAAAAGAGTGCGCAAAGAATTTTTTCTGAACACACTAACTATTCCTAATAGAAGATTTACCCACGAGCTTTTACTAAAACTTCAGTCAAAGGACTTCCAGTATATGACATACGAGGCAAACATGAATCTGGAACTAAAATCAAAGAAGATAAATTGAAGGACATTCAAGAACACAACAGCTTTCCAAAATTTAAAAGCCATTATTCACACAAAGTATCTATCTCCTGAATTACAAGTATCAAAAATGTATTCCCTATATAAAGACAAAATCATTAATGAAGGCAACCAACAAGTTAAAAAACAAATCTATAGAAAATTCAATGCTGAATTCAATCTTGGATACATGTAATACATGTGACAGGCTACAGAATCATTACCACTGAAGAAAAGAAAGAAAATATCAAAGAGGAAAAAGAAAGTCACTTATTACAAGTTCTGATGGCAAGAGAATCAAAAAATATGGACATACAGAATGAAGCAGTTCATCTGATAACTTGATTTACGAGGGCGGTCCGATAAGTACTTAGCCTACAAAGAAAAAAAAAGAAAATTTTGGAAAAGTGGTAATTTATTTCTCAACATAGTCTCCTTTTAGCTCGATACACTTGACCCAGCAATGCTTCAACTTCTTTAACCCGTCTGAAAAATATTTTTCCTGGAGATCTGCAATGTAGGCCTCCGTGGCGGCAATAACCTCCTCATTCGACTCAAATTTCAGCCCGGCGAGTGTCTTCTAAAAAGAAGTCGCACTGGGCCAAATCTGGATAATATGGTTGATGGAGCAGCAGTTCGTAGCCCAATTAGATTAATTTCGCCGTGGTGACAGCAGAGGTGTGAGCCGGTGCTGGTGCGTTGTCATGGTGGAAGAGCATTCTTTTCTTCACCAAATGGGAGCATTTTTTCTGCAATTCGGCGTCAAATCGGCCCAATAATTCGGCATAGTAAAGCCCTGTGATCGTTTTGCCCTTCTCCAAATGGTCGATGTAGATCACACCTTGTGAATCCCAGAAAACAGTAGACATCACCTTCCCAGCCGATGGGACAGTCTTCGCCTTTTTCGGAGCACGTTCGCCGGGTAAAGTCCACTGTATTGACTGCTCCTTGGTCTGTGGTGTGTACCAATGGATCCATGTTTCATCGACGGTATGTAACAACACAGAAATTCCTTCGGATTGTGCTTAAACAGTGTCAAATACTGCTGTGAAATGGTCTCACGGTTGCGTTTGTTGTCCGGAATGAGCACACGCGGCACCCATCATGCCCAAAATTTCACGCAAGATATGACCCACACGGTCTTTTGAGATGCCTACTGTCGCAGCAATCTTGCGCACCTTCAATCAGCGGTCTACCAATACGAGATCATGGATTTTTTTCACGTTATCCTCCATGGTAACCGTTTTCAGGAAAACCTGGTCATGGCACATCAAAAACCGGCGTGCGACCACGTTGAAACTCGTTAAATCAATTTTTAACAGTCACCATCAAGGGAGAAGAGTCATCATACACAGCATCCAAGCGCTGTTTGATTTTGCTGCGCGATTTTCCTTCCAAAAAGGAGAATCAAATCACCGACCGATATTGCTCTTTTCCATTTTTCTATAATCTGTGGAAAGACCCACTTCACACGCAATAAAACAAAACTATGAGTCCAATTTTGCTGAAATTTTAACAATAGCCGTCTAAGATAGTGTATTACATGATAATAAATTTCTCTGGCGACAGGGGCGCCATCGGGAAGAGAGGCTAAGTACTTATCGGACCTACCCCGTAAAAAATATTACCTACTTCATATTTACAAACAAATTTTATTTATCACAAATGCCAATTTTGGACCTATAATCTAGGGATTCATAACTGCAAAAATGGAGATCTGCAGATGTATATGTGGGGTAAAAAAATATTGCATCACGTGGAGCATCAGAAGTGGCTTCGTGTCTATTAAAATACATCATGAGCACCATCCCTACAGATTGTAAGCAATTGGTTGCTGTGGGGGAAGGGAGTGGGAGGGGCAAAACCAAAATTACATAAATTGCAGGCTTTGAATTTACGTTGTAGCTCATACAGTCATCACTACTGTAGATCACAAATTCATGGTATCTGGTCATAGTTACCTAGAAAATGATGATTGTTCGCACATAGAAAAACAGAAAAAGATAGCCCAGTATATTTTTGTGCCTGGAGACTGGCCGACTTTGATTGAGAAAACATGCAAGAAATTAAAAGTTCACAGAATGGAACAAGAGTGTTTTATTTCTACTGACCCTGTTTCAAAAGTTATTGTTAACAGAAAAATTTACAGTGCTAAAGATAAAATTAATTGGTTAAAAATAAGATGGATGAGACTTTCAAAGGAACAGCCAAAGAGTATGTCTTTCAAGGAGTCTTTGGATGTGGACTCAAGTCAACATGGATGCAAAAAAAGGGGGGAGGGGAAGAAATACACAAAATTCTTCCTTAGCTTAGAGAAACAAAAATAAAGTATGCCAAGTTTAAAGATTTAATGAATCATCTAAAATTTATACCATTGATTCATCATGAATTTTACAATTCGCTGACATGTGATAAGAGAATCAACAAGTCGTTCTAGTGGTCGACCCAGAAAAAATAGTGTGCATGAAACAGACGAAGGAAGTATTTTGGAATATACTTATGATGAATAAGGTGATAAAGTAATTATATCAATTATTGTTTCCTTTTCTTCACAGTAAAGGTGATTATGTTTAGCTCTGGCATTAAAATTGTGAGGCCAGATATAGTTCTAGTTCAAGAGAACGTTTTACACCCTGTTTGAACACTCTACTATAGTACTGATACAAGTGTAAAAAAAAGTACATAAACTTATGTGCCATACTGATAGAAGTGCATTATTTTATTCTGTGTATAGGCCACAACGGTATAAGTGATTTTGTTTCTTTATTTTTATACTTAAATCTTAATAATCATGACATAATTTTGATATGGAAAAATTAAAATTTGGTGACTAATACATGGTATGTTTTACAACAATCTTAATGTTAAATATTTCAAATGTATTTACAAAAATCTGTTTTTCTCAAAAAGCTTGTAACTTGTACCACTAAGGTTTGCAACCTGTCATATTTTCTAATATCACTGACTTCTAAACACACCAAAAATGACGGGTTAGATGCAGAGTTCTGGCAGTTCATTTCTTCAAGTTTACTATGACAGTGACAAATAATACAGCAAAATATCTACATCAAACGTAAATAGTCTCTATTCCAGTTAAAATTAATGGATTGAATGCAGCATTCTGGCAGTTAATTTACTCGCAGTTGCTTAACTAAATACAATTGTTATTAAATAATGCTCCTAACCTTAAAAATGATGTAATATGGTATATATTTCTTACTTCACTGTAACTGCGATATCTCTGTCAGAGAGTATAAGAAAACATCTACATCAACTCAACATAAATCAACAAAAAAATAACAATAATATGTCAATTTAACAGCAAAACATACTTTATTTTCAGTGCCCTGGCAATTTATTCTTTCATGGGTGCTTAATTAAATAGAATTGTTATTAAATAATACCCATAATTTTAATTTTGTTGCAATTAGTACAGTAAATAAGGAAGGGCATGTTACGTCAGTGTTATGGACACGATGAAACAGTGACCAAAGTAGCCTTTTACATAGATAGTTCATTACATTCCTGCTAAGCCATCCACATTCAACCCCAGGAATTTTAACAGAATAAGCTTCAATGCATAAAATTGACCAGCAAACATCTACAAGATCCACAAAAAGATAACCACTTTAACTACCTGGCTCCAGTGTTACAAAGGTTTCAGAACAAAAATTGTCTTCAAATAACAAAAGATCTGAAGTAGTACATCCTTTCCCACTGCTCGAAACCTGACGAACAATAAGTTAAAGAAAAAGTGAACTGGAAAAGTGCTGGATAAAGAATAATGTCACTGCCAAGGGCTTTTATTTGTCCTCATCAATAAGCTTTACAATGGTATAGCAAACAATTGGCATGTCAGAAAGTTACAAACTTCAGCTAGTTTAAAATGAGGGCAGACACTGTGACCTTCAAACATCACAATAATGTCATTTTTTTAGCAATTGGAAACTTGATAGTAAATCAAACTTGGCAGGAAATTGTTGATTGAGTTTCAATTAACAATTTTTCGTGTTTATTTTTCTTATACTGATAAATAACTTAAATTTTAGTGTTTTAGAGAAATTGTAAATATTCATTTTTTTCCTTCATATATTTCCCTCTCCACCTGACACCACAGATTTTCACATTTTCTCTCTCTCTTTCTATCTCTCTCGCTCTCTTTCATCCATGCCAATTTCATGAAAGAGAAGACAATAAAAGATAAGCTTCATTTTCCTTAAAACCCTGAAGGAAAATGCTCCAATCTTATCCTTTCCAACACACAATAAAACCAAACACAAAGAAATTAAAATGTGTTACAACAAAGCATTCACTACTGTAATTCGAAAATAATGGTTGGTACGTTATTGGGCATTACAATGGTTAAAATCATAACTCTAATATTATTTTCCTAAATACTGGCAAGGAAATTCGAAATGTTCATTTCTTGGATGCCAGACTACAATCAAATCTGACTTTATTGTTAAACATCATAATGAAAAAATAAATTTTTTGGTTTGGGACAAAGTTTTATAAAACAATATACATTAATGCACGCTTAGAAAATTTTATTCTTCACTCTCTTTTTTAAATAAAACTACAAACAAATGGAAAAAAATACCTTCAGCTATCAAAACCTCTCCCACCTAGATCTAGAAAAAAAATTACAAGAAAGAAATTTACATGCAAGTAATTAATTCATTCACTCGTATTTATGGTGTTAGACACTTTTTAGATATCTTCACACGAACAATGGTTTCAAAAGATATGTTAGCTGTATTTGCATTAGCAAAATACCTGGAAAATTAAAAAAAATGCGTGTACAGTATTATATCAGAGAAAACAAAGTGTTTACATTCTCAGTCTGACAAGCAAACAACACTATCCATATCAAACAATGCTTACAAAAGCAGTGGAAAGACTTCCCTCTCTGATGGATGTTTGAAGATCAGGAACATTAAGTCGCCATTTTTCACTATTCTATAGCATCAAAATAAAAAATTAAAAAATAACAACTAGATTTTTAATTTTCAACTAAAATTATTATTAGCAAAAATTTAATCTGTTTAGCAGTAATCATAGCAAACAAGAATACTGCCACAACAGGAAAAATAAATATCAACTATTGCATTATTTATCACTCCAAAATCAGAGGGTGGGTAGAACAGTGGAACAATAAATAATAAGTGATTAAGACTGTGTAAGGGAATAAACTGATACTGGGGTTAGGATATCAGTCTAACAACCCTTAACTAAACTTAAGTCCATCCTTCACTTGCACTTCATCTGATAAAGAAAATTAAAATGTTCAAACTATTGAACGTGGTATACCTATGATGGCCCAACTGTAAATTAAATCGGTCGCCACAATCCTATTTAGACCTTAGGAGAGAAAGGTAAAGTTGTAAAAATGAAAGACTGTACTATTCAAATAAAGTTTCTATATTCCTCAAAGTTCACTGAAATTCACATATTACAGTTGGTATAGGCAATCAGACTACTCTTTGCATGAAAATTACAGATTATGAAGCTAGAACAGACCGAACAAACCCCAAGCAGAAAATTCTAAAATTACATCATGCATGTTTCACATGCGCGCCACCGTTCAAAATCCATTATGACCGTTCTACCATTGCTGGTGGTTTAGCTATTATATTTGCCTAATACTGGTGATTATTAACATTCAGAGTGATGATGATCACCATACCAGTGACCCAGTGTAATACCTCTATGGCAAAAGTCTTGGGGAATTTAAATGGTAAGGTTTAACTTTTCCACAGCGATAGAAGTGTATATAAGAGAGAGGAGAAGTCAATTAATGAAATGGTGAAAGAATAGAGAGAAGGTAAAATGATTGCTGGTCCATTCAGTCCTGCTTTTCCAAGAGTCAGCCTTACTTAACAAATCACTTCTACTGATGTATCACCATCAACAATGTCATTCCCTCACACCATACACATTCCGGAGATGTTTGGGATTTAACACAGAATTAAGATAGACAAACAGATGATTAGGGATATTTCACCACCACCTCTCCTACTCTATTGATCAACTTCTGATGATGAAAAATTGTTCTACTGCTGGGGAGCAATTCAGCTAACTGAATCATTTTGATGCTACAAAAACTTGAGCCATCATGATGGGATTCCCAGAGATTAGAATTAAATAATATTCTTTCATGACTTTTCAAATTCACATTATAAAATAAGTATGGAAAAGAATGGATAAATACTCCTATTGCTCGCCAAAGTTGAATGGCTTCGTTGTATACTGTTGCTAAAATTATATTATGAATAAGGAAACAATATAAGCAGAACAAACTGGAACTGAATAAACTGAAACAATCTAACACGAGAGTAAAATTTGCAAAAATGGTAGATTTAAGCTAAGAAGTAACTCAAAGGAACTCAACTCAGGATGAACGGAATGCATAAAAGACAGAAATAATGAAAGCTGGTTAAAAAAAAAAAAAAAAAAAAAAAAAAAAAAAAAAAAAAAAAAAAAAAAAAGTAGGCTTTGGGGAAAAGCTGCCTGAAAATCTTGGGTCACAGAAGAAATTTTGGAGCTGATGGATCAGAGAAGGCACATAAATGCTCAGGATGATGCAGGAAGAGAGCAATACATGCAATTTAGAAATCAAATAAACAGGAGATGCAAAAAAGCAAAAGAAAAATGGCTGCAAGAAAAGTATGAAGATGTATAAAAGGAAATGGTCATGGGTAAAGTAGATGTTGCATACTGGAAGATCAAACAAAATTTTGGAGAAGAAAAGAGGTGTAAACACTAAAACTGTCGATGGTAAACCTCTTTTAAGCTCAGACAATAGAGCTAACCAATGGATGGAGTACATTGAGAAACTGTATTATAGGGATGACTTGAAGAATAGCATAATGGAAAAGGAAGGTGATGTCGACATTGATGACTTGGGAGATCCTGTTTTGAGGACAGAATTTGGCAGAGCTCTGAGTGACTTGAAGGTAAATAAGGCAATTGGAATTAATGAGATCCCTGTGGAACTTCTTAAATCCCTAGGAGAAGAAAGAACCAAAAGATTATTCAAATTGATATAAAAAAGTTATGAAACAGGAGAAATTCCAACTGATTTTACTAAAAATATCAACTTTACACTTTTGAAGAAAGCACAAGCCGACAAATGTGAGAATTATCACACCATTAGTCTAACATCACATGTTTTGAAATTACTAACCAGAATAATACACAGAACAATGGAAAAGGGTAGTAGAAGAGATAGGTGAAGATCAGTTTGGGTTTAGGAAAAACCTTGGTACAAGGGAAGCAATTCTGGCATTAAGATTAATACTTGAAGGGCGGATCAAGAAAAACAAAGATACTTTTATGGCATTTGTTGATTTGGAAAAAACTTTTGATAATGTTAGGTGGAACCAGATGTTTAAAATTTAAAGAAGTCAGATCTAAAAATTAAGATAGATGAATACTTTATAAACTATACAAGTATATGGATATCTTTAAAGATGAACCACCAAACATGTGGCAAAGAGCTTCTGCTGTGATGTAAGTTTAAAAGGTGGTAGATAAATAGGATGGAACATTTTAAAAGACAGGTTAGTAAAGAGCAGGTTAGTTTATTACCAAGAATATCTTATATCTTCAAATGTCATGATTTTAAATATTAAAAATATCATGATCTGTGTCAGATCATAGAGGGAAATACTGACCGATCTAGTAAGAAGCAAGAGCAGAAATCAGTAACCACAAAAACCAGAAAATAGACGAGCATTCCAGCAAGATGCTGCGTTGCCAACTAAGCACTAATTTAAATGATTCAGGATAGGCTTTGATTGAAAATTAAACAATGTTAATCCCAATAATTCAGAGTGATCAAATGACAGAACACATCCACATCGAAGAGGAGAGATGAAGAGGATACATATGAAAATCCAATACAGGGGTAAGATTTGTACATAACTGACACGCAATTTTGAGACCCTTAAAACTGCTCAATGTCTCTTAACAGCGAGGTCATTTAGAGAAAGGAAAGGAAGAAGGGCAAGGAATGGGAAGGTATTCGGCCATGGCCTTTCGAAGGAAGCATCCCGGCATTTGCCTGTAGAGATTTGGGAAACCATGGAAAACCCAAATCTGGATGCCCGGACGGGGATTCGAACCGCCGTCCTCCCGAATGCGAGGCCTTTGAGACCCAATTTACACACAAGTTTTCACTCCAATACAGAGAATGGAGTGCTTCAAAGCAGTAAGGGGAATGAGTAGAACGACTTGATAAACACTTTAGCAGCTGGCAAAGATAGAAGAATATCTTAACACGTGGAAGAACTTTGCATGATACTTAAAATACATTTCCTAAGTTAGCTAAAACTATTAAACAAGTTCAATTAGCTTAGGGCATTCCTTGAAATGCAGTCATGCAGTAAGGGTAATACATAAGTATCCCATTTGGGGCCCCTGTCACGTATGTATATATATAACGTACTACTTGCAAAAATATTATCGTAACACTTTAAATCCATTTTTGTGAAGTATAAAATTACTAGTAGTATGGAGAAGTATTGGTTGTGGGGGTTAGGATAACCAGTAATCACCTTAGCTATAACCATGTTTGTTAGCCTTGGATATTAGATTGTTTTGGTTGCCATCATCTTGATACCCTCAAAATTGATAAGGTAGGTTCATTAAATAAATAAAATCACTGCTTCTAATTTAAAGTTCAAAGTATGGCTGTATTCTTAAGAATAAATTTTACAAATCTGAACAATCTACAGGCAATTGAAATTCTTCACCAAAATATTTGACTGCAAGTTATGATAAGTAATCAGACCAGGCCAAATCCAATTGCTGAATGAAAGTCACATGAAAATATTTGAAACTGTTCTGCCACACTACAAAATTTTAAGATGGCTACCTCTAACCACAGATCTCCATGCATCACTTCCCGCCTTCCAGCGCTAAGCGCTCCACAAACCGACACCCATTCTGCTTCAGTGGCTTCCAGCAGCAGTCAGCAACTAGTCCCTGTCATTCATGTAAATAACCTAGCGCCGTTTGGCCACAATTCTTCCGCCGGTGACTGCCACGTGACCTCCTGAAGTGTGAAAAATATGTATTGTTGTGCCTCTATTTTGTCATACTTTTTACTTTTATGGCTCAAAATATTCCTATTGATCTAAAATTTTGGCAGTAGCTAGGTTGATTAGAAAGTGCCAATTTTGATCCTTATGAATATTTTCATAGCTTTAATAGTATGGCCGTAAAAAATTATTTTCTGCTTAACTCAAAAACTGCTTCCAACTTCCATAATTATGCAGCTACGAAGCTGAAACAACTTTTATTTTACTTCTAATCTATTTCTCTTTCATTTGGTACCAAGAACGCTGTGTGTACTATTCTCTAACAGTAATGGGCGCCGACAGAATTACTTTAAGGGGGGTGCATTTGTTTTTTTCATATGTAACACTTATTAACTACGGATGCTGAATTTATTCACAAGATGTTGAACAAATTTGGACAACAAATTATTATTCATACAGTGAATTTAATAATAAAATTTTTGTTTCCTAATTTTTGTGTGTGTATTCTCTTCCATAGATGGGGGGGGGGGGTGCAAGCTGCCCCCCCCTCCTGGTGCCCATGCTAACAGTTTAAAGCAAAATGTTGTGCAACTATGAATTTCAACCCCACATATGACCTGACATCTATGAAACCTACTTTATATGATTCTACGTGTTCTAATTTGAAAGTTGCGCAAATCTGAAGTCATTACCTGATCTCTTCCGATTTACTATGAATTTATGTAATATCGTTCACGTGAAGGCTATCTGTCTGGCCATTTTTGCTTCAACGTCTTCCCACCAACACTCTTATAAAAATTACTTTCTTTTAACATGATCAAATGACTCCCTGAATTTAAATAAAACTTTCTGAAAACTATTTGTATTGTATTATAGTGTGTTTTTAATATAGTTTCCTCACTTGAATTTATGTATATTTTCTGAATTGGTTAATTTTACCTTTTCCCCAAAGTTTTTATATATATTGCTCGAAAATTAATCTTTAAACTTTATTAAACTTTCCCCAACTTTAATATATTGTGTAAGCAAAAATAACCCTTGTTTCTAACTGTAAACTGATTTTCTCTCTATCAAAATACGACTTCTAGTTTTTAAAATATGCAATTATGTATTTAGGCTACCTCCCGGCTTTTAACTTTTAATATATTCAAAACTCTTTAGTAGGATTCTCTAACTACAGAATTTCTATTGTCTTTTTACCAGTTATAATTCTTAATGTGTCTAAAAATGAAAGAAATGTTTACTTTTACGAAAATATTCTGAAACCAAATACTAGATGTGCTGATCTTATGTTCTAATTATTTATAACTGTTTAACCTGATTTCTGACTTGAATTGACTAAGTAACTGACTTTAGAACTGATGTGCCATGCTGTCTAATTCAGCGCGTTGTTCTGTATTAATAAATTTCGTTACACAGTTTGTGAATTTTAGGTTAGCTTACATGGTTTAAAAAAAACATTAGATTTTTATGCAAAAAAGATGTTTGCTGACTCCAAACCAGCAGTTAAAATCTTTGTGGATCAGATGGTACATGAATCAAATGGTGAAAAATGTAAAGTAAGATAACAAGCAGTCTACTATACAAATTGGTACTTCAGTATTTATTTAGAGATTGCAAGACAATTGTGTGATTATAACTTTGAAATCTTTCCCTTTGGCATGCAAATTACTGGAAGCAGCCATGCTGGACCCAGCCACAAAATACAGAAACCCAAACACATTGAATTATTTTTTCCTGAAATTCCTAACCTGTCAAGATTTTATTTAAGGTAACATAATGAACACATGACATTAACAGAGTTAAAAAAGAAAAGCGAGAGAGCCAGGAACTCATGACAACAATTGACAAGAATCTGATTGGTGACAAGTGAAAGGAAAATAAAGTACTAGGTGACTCAGCATCATGTAAAAGATGCAATAAGTTATAACATGAAGGAAAGAATTTACACACCAGAATCCCTATGTCAATGACAGAGAAAGTAGTATTACCAGATCTGTTTGCGAGGACAGAAGAGTAAGTGGGTTATTCAATGAGCTGGGATTCCATAATGGAACAAAGGCCAAACTGCACCGGTATGATATAACCCAAAAAGGTGGTAAAGACTATAAAGAATCTAACATTTAAAAAATGTAGTGTGAGAAGATAATAGGGAATTGTACACAGCCTACAGTGATACATTTCATTTACCTGGAGAGAAACTTGCTTACACAACAGTATAGCATTAAATAACAACTAGACAACCAGTGCGAAAATTTCACGAATAAAATGCGATGAATAGTGAGGTTGAATATAATATCACCAAGTTCAGTCATTACTCTTCATACTCCTACTTCTTTTATCGATTTTGGTTAGAAATCCAGGGAGATAAATGGCTTGAAACACAAAAAGCGTATTTTAGAAATATTGACATTTTTGCGCTTTATGGGTCGAATTACGAAAAATTCCTTTTTTAGAATTTAATGTTACCACGGCGGAAACCTTAGTCTTTAATACGATATGTCATTTATCTATATCGATTAGATATCAAGGGAAATATAAGGCTTGTGACACAAAAATACGTTGTAGAACAATTTATACTTTTTCCCTTTAATAGTTGAATTCCAAACACTTCTTTCTTAAAATACTATGTCAGCAAAGCTGAGACATTATTCCTCATGATCGTACTTGATTTATCGATTTTGAATAGATATCAAGGGAGATAAGTGGCTCGAGACACAAAAAACGCATTTTAGAAAAATTGACTTTTTTGCCTTTTATGGGTCGAATTACGAAAAATGCCTTTCTTAAAATATAATGTTACCACTGCGGAGACCTTATTCTTTAATATGATACCTCATTTATCTATATCGGTTAGATATCAAGGGAGATAAATCGCTCGTGACACAAAAATCGGTTATAGAAAAATTTATACTTTTTTCCTTTAAGGGTTGAATTCCAAAAACATTCTTTCTTAAAATATGATTTCACAAAGCAGATACATTACTCCTTATATTGCTACTTCATTTATCGATTTTGGTTAGATATCCAGGGAGATAAATGGCTCGAGATACAAAAAACGCATTTTAGAAAAATTGACATTATTGCCTTTTAAGGGTCGAATTACGAAAAATTCCTTTGTTAAAATATAATGTTACCACGGCGGAGACCTTATTTTTTAATATGATACCTCATTTATCTATATCGGTTCGATATCAAGGGAGATAAATCGCCCGTGACTCAAAAATCGGTAATAGAAAAATTTATACTTTTTTCCTTTAAGGGTTGAATTCCAAAAACATTCTTTCTTAAATATGATGTCACAAAGCTGAGACATTACTCCTCATAATCCTACCTCATTTATCGATTTTGGTTAGATATCCAGGGAGATAAATGGCTTGAAACACAAACAGCGTATTTTAGAAATATTGACATTTTTGCGCTTTATGGGTCGAATTACGAAAAATTCCTTTTTTAGAATTTAATGTTACCACGGCGGAAACCTTAGTCTTTAATACGATATGTCATTTATCTATATCGATTAGATATCAAGGGAAATATAAGGCTTGTGATACAAAAATACGTTGTAGAACAATTTATACTTTTTCCCTTTAATAGTTGAATTCCAAACACTTCTTTCTTAAAATATTATGTCAGCAAAGCTAAGACATTATTCCTCACGATCGTACTTGATTTATCGATTTTGGATAGATATCAAGGGAGATAAGTGGCTCGAGACACAAAAAACGCATTTTAGAAAAATTGATTTTTTTGCCTTTTATGGGTCGAATTACGAAAAATGCCTTTCTTAAAATATAATGTTACCACTGCGGAGACCTTATTCTTTAATATGATACCTCATTTATCTATATCGGTTAGATATCAAGGGAGATAAATCGCTCGTGACACAAAAATCGGTTATAGAAAAATTTATACTTTTTTCCTTTAAGGGTTGAATTCCAAAAACATTCTTTCTTAAAATATGATTTCACAAAGCAGATACATTACTCCTTATATTGCTACTTCATTTATCGATTTTGGTTAGATATCCAGGGAGATAAATGGCTCGAGATACAAAAAACGCATTTTAGAAAAATTGACATTATTGCCTTTTAAGTGTCGAATTACGAAAAATTCCTTTGTTAAAATATAATGTTACCTCGGCGGAGACCTTATTATTTAATATGATACCTCATTTATCTATATCAGTTAGATATCAAGGGAGATAAATCGCTCGTGACACAAAAACGCATTGCAAAAATATTGATACTTATGCCCATTAAGGGTCGAATTCCGAAAACTTTTTGGCTTAATATATGACGTCACTAAATCGGAGATCTTAATCTTTAAAACGATACTTCATAAAACGGTTTCAGGATAACTGACTCGTAACACAGAAAACAGCATTTTAGAAAAATTTACATTTTTGCCCTTTAAGGGTCGAATTCCGAAAACTTTCTTGCTTAAAATACAATTTAACCAAAGTGGAGACCATAAGCTTTAAAATGACACCTCATTCATTGATTTCGGTTAAGTATGAAGGAAGATATAGGCTTGTGACAAAAAAATACCTTATAGAAATAATATATACTAGACGACCCGTGCGAAAATTTCGCGAAAAAAATGCATTGAATAGTGAGGTTGAATATGATGTCACCAATGCTTAGTCATTACTCTTCATACATACTCCTACTTCATTTATAGACTTTGGTTAGAAATCGAGCGAGATAAATGACTCGAAGCACAAAAAACGTATTTTAGAAATATTGACATTTTTGCCCTTTAAGGGTCGAATTACGAAAAAGTCGTTTCTTAAAATATAATGTTACCACGGCGGAGACATTATTCTTTAATATGATACCTCATTTATCTATATCGATTAGATATCAAGGGAGATAAATCACTCGTGACACAAAAATGCGTTATAGAAAAATTTATACTTTTTTCCTTTAAGGGTTGAATTCCAAAAACATTCTTTCTTAAAATATGATTTCACAAAGCTGATACATTACTCCTTATATTCCTACTTCATTTATCGATTTTGGTTAGAAATCGAGTGAGATAAATGACTCGAAACACAAAAAACGTATTTTAGAAATATTGACATTTTTGCCCTTTAAGGGTCGAATTACGAAAAAGTCGTTTCTTAAAATATAATGTTACCACGGCGGAGACCTCAGTCTTTAATAATATACCTCATTTATCTATACCGGTTAGATATCAAGGGAGAAAAATAGCTCGTGACACAAAAATGCGTTGTAGAACCATTTATCCTTTTTCCCTTTAAGTGTTGATTTCCAAAAACGTCTTTCTTAAAATATTATCTTACCAAAGCTGAGACATTATTCTTCATAATCATACTTGATTTATCGATTTTGGACAGATATCCAGGGAGATAAATGGCTCGAGATACAAAAAACGCATTTTAGAAAAATTGACATTTTTGCCCTTTAAGGGTCGAATTACGAAAAATTCCTTTCTTAAAATATAATGTTACCACGGCGGAGACATTATTCTTTAATATGATACCTCATTTATCTATATCGATTAGATATCAAGGGAGATAAATCACTCGTGACACAAAAATGCGTTATAGAAAAATTTATACTTTTTTCCTTTAAGGGTTGAATTCCAAAAACATTCTTTCTTAAAATATGATTTCACAAAGCTGATACATTACTCCTTATATTCCTACTTCATTTATCGATTTTGGTTAGAAATCGAGTGAGATAAATGACTCGAAACACAAAAAACGTATTTTAGAAATATTGACATTTTTGCCCTTTAAGGGTCGAATTACTAAAAAGTCGTTTCTTAAAATATAATGTTACCATGGCGGAGACCTCAGTCTTTAATAATATACCTCATTTATCTATACCGGTTAGATATCAAGGGAGAAAAATAGTTCGTGACACAAAAATGCGTTGTAGAACCATTTATCCTTTTTCCCTTTAAGTGTTGATTTCCAAAAACGTCTTTCTTAAAATATTATCTTACCAAAGCTGAGACATTATTCTTCATAATCATACTTGATTTATCGATTTTGGACAGATATCCAGGGAGATAAATGGCTCGAGATACAAAAAATGCATTTTAGAAACATTGACTTTTTTTTTTTTTTTTTTTAAACAGTTTAACGTCCCTTTTTAACAACGTGGTCTTTAGAGACGGGAAAGGATGGGGGCAAGGAATGGGAAGGAATTCGGCCATGGCCTTTTGAAGGAAGCATCCCGGCATTCACCTGGAGTTATTTGGGGAAAACATGGAAAACCCAAATCTGGATGCCCGGACGGGGATTCGAACCGCCGTCCTCCCGAATGCGAGGCCAGAACGCTATCCGTTACACCACCACGCTCGGTAGAAACATTGACATTTTTGCCCTTTAAGGGTCGTATTATGAAAAATTCCTTTCTTAAAATATAATGTTACCATGGCGGAGACATTATTCTTTAATATGATACCTCATTTATCTATATCGGTTAGATATTAAGGGAGATAAATCGCTCGTGACACAAAAACGCATTGCAAAAAAATTGATACTTTTGCCCTTTAAGGGTCGAATTCAGAAAATTTTCTGTTTTAATATACGACGTCACTAAAGCGGATTTCCTAATCTTTAAAATGATACTTCATAAAACGGTTTCAGATAGGTATCCAGGGAGATATTTGACTCATAACACAGAAAACTATATTTTAGAAATATTGACATTCTCGCCCTTTAAGGGCAGAATTCCGAAAACTTCATTTCTTAAAATATGATGTGACCAAAGGGAAGACCATAAGCTTTAAAATGACACTTCATTCATTGATTTCGGTTAAGTATGAAGGAAGATACAGGCTTGTGACAAAAAAATACCTTATAGAAATAATATATATGATGATTCCTGAAGCAGTAAGAAATGCTATTAATACATTTCACTGCATGATAGAACTAAAAAAGGATGAGCTACTGGAAGAAACATTATAAACTTTACAGAAAGGCAATACAGTTCTTAGCACAAGTGGTAGTAATGCATCTTTACAAAAGATACTGAAAAAAGTTGATGCCAGAGGAAAGCAGAAGTTGCAGTTGTTACAGATTACAAGAAACTTAAAAAATAACATAATGTTCCCACTGCCATTAGTATTGCTCAATTAGTAAAAAGAAAATATTAAACTAACTTCAATTTAGCAGAAAGATATTATCAAATCTTGAAACATGGAACAGACAGATGTAAAATTGCTTTTAATACGCCCACAGGGGATTAGGAGGTTACTGATAGAATTTTCAAACCCCCTCAATCACATTTTACTGACTCTTTTCCAATGTTTTCATTGAACTGGAAGGTAGCAAGAGCTTGGTTTGCCTTGATTATGCCACTGTCTACAGTACATTCTTAGAACAAATGGAAGTGGTGTTCAGTCAAATGATAATCCATCACCTTATAGTTCACACAAATGAACAATGATAAGAAGTCATACATCTTAGCAATGTGTTAATGGAAGAAGGGGGTAAAACATGACACAGATTAGCTTTGTGCAGTAAAGAACTTTTTAACACAGGCCACTAACAAGGCAAGGTCATCAGTGTGGAAGTCAGGACTACAAAACAAACAAGGTGGATATACATGGTTCAACGTCTTTAGTAATAGACCTTAATATCGTTCACCTGTGGGGACTTCGTTTATGAGAAACCAAGAGTTGAAACCTTTAAATTTTACATGTTTAATTATAGCAATAGAACAGTCATTAAAACAAAGTTATAAGATATTTGTGTGGTTTAAGGGGTCATGTATATGAAATGTTGGGCTTCAATCTTTAATTGAATAGTTTTTTCCTTGTGTGAAGTTTTTTTGCTACCAACACTAAAACAGGTTTATTTTTAAAAAATTCACCAAAATATTAGTTTTTCTTTGAAGGATTCACAAAATTTTGGATAACAGGTGTCGTACAAACATCTGAAATGCAAACTTCTTCCACATCAAGACAATTTGATTAAAGATATTCTTCCATAATCACAAACACCTTACCAAACATGCTTATCACCAAAGTTTTGTGATTCCTTCAAAGAAAATAAAAAGAAAAACAAACAAGGGAGGGGAGGAGGGGGGTGGAGGAATAAACCACATTGTCAAAGATTAGACCCACGACATTTCACATACTAATATGATACTTTAAACCATATGGGTATCTGACCACTTTTAATTTAACAACTTCTTTACAGCTATAGAAGTAGCATTAAAAAAAATTCTATTGATTTCTTGTAAATAAAGCCCAACCGCGGGCAACAATATTTGAGTTAGGTACCTGAGGAATCTTTAGATACGTCAACCCTGTTCATTCTCAAATCCCCATTTCCAGACATAAAAATTTTTCCTTGTAAGAAGTTGGTAGGCTGTGGGAGGTTATTTACAGATTTCAGTAAGAAAGAGAACCACTATATAGCCATTTGAAGAAGGATGTACCATTAAAATGGTAAATAACATTCATCAAATTTATTCTTAGAGTTTGAAGTTAAGATGATATCAGGTTACAACACATTTGACAAACTTAAATTGCATTTCAAAATCCTAAGTTGAAGTTGCAGATTATTACAACAAACATCACATTCGTACTCTTTCATTCAGATAAGATTTACGAAGGTCAAATTTAATGATCAAAATCCTGATTGCAAAGCTGTTTCAAAAACTAATAAGTTAGTAATCCCATCTCACTGATGGAAATAATTCAAAGTCTGGTCCCCAGTAAGAAATTTTCTTTCACTGTAGCCAAAAATATTTAGACTCCAACACCTTCAAAAATACTCCTATGTCCAAAGCAACATGTCGGTGAAATTTTACTAAGCATCAATTAGCTTTTATTTGAGCTTATTATCAACTCTGTATCTCTCTTATTCTTGAAGTTGAAATTCTTTATTCATCTAAAAAGATATTTATAATGTAAGAGCCCCAGTTACTATTATAAAGTCCATCTCAATGCTCACAATGCATTACCATAGTTACTTTTTATTTATCTGTTTCAATAAGTGTCTCTTTGTTTGTCTGAAATCTATTCTGGTCACTCAAGTGTCCTTGCTAGCTGCTGGCATCCCCTAGTGAGCTCAAACTTTCATTGTTTCGAGATGACGAAACAAAACCTTTAAACTGACTTACTGTCTTAAATAAAATTTTGTGACCCTATAATGATGCAATTAAAATGCTTGTTTTTGATAATAGTATCTTGTAGATGTTAGCATTTTCCATTTATTTTTGGTTATACTGTGAATCACAATACCAAACCTGTTTTTAATTAATCTTAATTGTATCCCTGATTATAATAAATTAATATGTAATGACATGGTTAATATTTTCACTGAATTCTCTCATGAAAATAGAAAGCTTTTATCCATTGTGGATTATCACTGAATTCATATTGTCCTACTGAAAAAGGCTTGTAACAAAATTATGCTCGAACTCTGATCACAGTAATCATTCATTCATATCTGTACACTTCCCACATCTGAAATAAAATAAAACAAAACAAAACAAAATTCAGATTCACATGAAACAGTAGTGTCATACCTTTGTCCCATGAAGGCGCATTGCTTGTATTGCTAACTGATGTAGTTTCTCTCTGTATAATTGTGCAGCGCGAGAATTATACTTCTGTTGTGCATCAGTTGTCGTGCAGTTATGTTGCCTGAAGAACATCACCTGTGATAATAGTGATGGCTTATTATATTACTAGCGATTATATTACCAGCTAAAACAACTAAAATAGTCCAGCTATATTACTACTGTAGGAACTGCTACCAATATCACAAAACAGAAAAAGTTCAGCTTATCTCTGTAAATCATTAATGCATAACAACATATATTAAAGTAAGGATTTACACAAGTGGTTGAGCAAAACACTAGGGGACAAAATATTTTGGATATATATTTCTAATTAAGCACGATGAAAACCTTTTGAGGTATCAAGTAACTGAAGGAATAAGTTCATGAAGCAGTTCTGGTGGATATTAGAGGAAAAATTGAAGGGGGAAATAGGTACAATTATAAAAAGGCACAGGTTTCAAATTTGAAGAGATATTTCAGAGAACAATTCAGCAAATGGAAGGAAGGCTCAGGTACAGTAGAGTCAAGGTGGGAAGAGTTCAAGGAGATAATAAGAAAGGGGGAAGAAAAATTTATTCCAAAGCAGAAAATAAAGAGAAGTAGAGAACCTATGTACTATAATAGGGAAGTGAGGAGGTTAAAGAGGTTGGTAAGAAAAGAACATAACAGAGTTAAGAGACAGCAGGGTAGTAGGGAATATTTAAAACAACTAAACAAGCACTTAATAACAGCAAAGAAAATGGCTAAAGATAGGTTTATGAAGAGTATTGTCAGTGCAGGAGGACCATTGACTGATGCATCTAGAAATTTCTATGGCTATATCAGGAAACTGAGGGGAAGGGATGGTGTAGAGACACTTATAGATAAGGATGGAGAAGTTACTGACGATTTTAAAAAGGCAGAGATTTTAAGTAACTGGTTCAGTGAAAGCATTAGGGACAATGAATCAGAAACAGGAGGGTCTAATTCGGAGAACGAGCTTAACAACACAATTAGAAATGACGATAGTAAAAAATTTGATATCCATCCTGAGGAAATCATGAAGGAAATAAGAAAACTGAAAAAAAAGGGGTTGGTGAAGATAATATTACTACAGATATCTTAAAGATAGCCGGATGTGACATTGTACCTTATCTTGAAATATTATTTAAATTGAGTCTAGACACTTGCTGCTTACCACAGGACTGGAAAAGTGCAATAGTAGTACCGGTACATAAAGGAGGGGTGAGAAATAGAGTTGAGAATTACAGACCAATCAGTTTGACATCAGTGGTAGGTAAATTAATGGAAAGATTGATATGCAACCACATCAAAAAATATGTGAGGAATGTAAGTGGTTTTCAAGCAGGCAACATGGTTTCAGGCAAGGATATTCATGCGAATCTCAGTTGGTGGGATATATGCAAGATATTTCAGATGAAATGGACAAGGGAGGCCAATTTGATAGTGTAGCACTAGATCTGTCTAAGGCGTTTGACAGAGTAAGCCATAAAATGGTAGTAAATAAGGTGAAAAACCATTGGAGTGGATGAGAAAGTGATTTGCTGGGTAGAAGAATTTTTAAAAGGAAGAAAACAGAAAGTTAGGGTAGGAAATGTAGTATCAAAAGAAGTGGAAGTAAAAATGGGTGTGCCACAGGGTAGCGTATTTGGACCGTTGCTATTCATTATTCTAATGAATAATTGTGTTGATTGTTTACTATCTGAAATTAGATTGTTTGCAGATGACATAATGCTGTATAAAAGAATAAAAATGATAGAGGATTGTAAACAGTTGCAGGGTGATCTGGACAGGATATCTAATTGGGTTGGTAAACATGGAATGAAGATAAATGCAAAGAAGAATCAGCTTATTAGATACACAAATAAAAACATAAGGTTAATTATGAAAATAAGGTGGGGAAAGAATTGCTTGCTGAAGACTTGAAATGTAAATATCTTGGAATTACTTTTGATAAACTTAACTGGGCAGGACACATTGGACAGGTGGTAAGAAAAGGTTTCAAAGTTCTGCAATTGTTGGAGAGAGTGATGAGAGGATGTACGAGAGAAGTCAAGGAATTGGGTTACAAAACTTTGGTCAGACCATTGCTCGAATATGGTAGTGTAGTATGGGACCCTCATTTTACGTATCAAATACAGGAGTTGGAGAGGGTGCAAAAAGGGGCTGCTAGATTTGTTTCTGGAAATTATCGCAGAATGCAATCAGTGACGGATATGATAAAGGAGCTGAAATGGGATTCATTGCAAGACAGGAGGAGGATGAGGATGGTCATGGGAGTGTACAGGGCATATACTGGCGATGAGACATGGAAAGATATTGCAGTAGGTATGAAAAGTAGTGCATGGAAGGGAAAAGATGACCATGACCACAAGCTGGCACTCGATTTCAGGCACAAGGGTGTGGGAAGATTCTCTTTTTTAGGTAAGGGTGTCAGGGATTGGAATGAGTTACCAAGAGAAATGATGATTAATTTACCGAAAACTTTGAAAGAATTTAAAGATCAAATTTGAAGAGGGCAAATGTAGGTAGGTGCAGGATAGGGGGAAGATAGGTGTGTAGGGAAATTGCCACCGGAGCCTGTGCTCCATTGCAATTAAATTTTTTTAAAAAAAGGTGACAATTGGATAATGGTGACAATGAAACTGCTATTAAGCACTCAGGATAGAGAAAATATCCTACCACTGGGGAGGGGGGTGGGAGAAAATTGATCAACGATAATTGTAAAACTCGTGCTTGGGTGGAAATTTGCCCATTTTTCCCCATTCTTGTACCCGCCTACACAGAAATGTGGCGAAGCACGCACATGACACTATGATAGGTATGAGCTCAACCACATCTCTCTATGCTCTTAAAAGAGGGTTCCACTAAAAGTATTTTTTTATGTATTATTTCTTGTTGTTGCCACCACTTTGATGGGCTCTGGGTATAATTTATCTTTCCTTTACATATAAATATCTCCTCACATTTCTTCCTAGTCCATTGTTACTGAGAACTTCATGATCACTTATTCCTTCAGTTATTTGATACCCCACAAGGTTATCACCAAGCTTCATTAAGAATATACCCAATATGCTGGATCCTCATGCGCTCTGCTTTACCATTTGTATGAAGCTTCCTTCCTTATTTATGTATGTGCGGATCTCCATTTCTATGATTTGTTAATCTTATGATTTCCCTTTCCTTTATTATTTATAATAGTTATTCTACAATCTCGTCTATGAATATTTATTTAGTTTCTACTTAAGAGCCTCTCCTTCAACATTCATTCTTCCATTGCAAGAAGCAACCAACATCCTAATTTTTTTCTTTATCATCACAGAAATCTATTTTCTAGCATTCATTCCTCTGACCAAGACTAATGCTATAACTGTATAATGTAGTAAGGCTTTCAGCAGTCTTTCAACAAGGACGAAGTTCGTTCGGTATCGGGTCATATCGTAAAGTGACATAATGAATAACTTTCATAGGTACCACAGCTTCTAACGGTAAATACAAGCATTTTAATTTATAACACATTAATAGGAAAAGTCTGTGAGAAAAGTTATTGAAGAGAGTGTGTGTAACAGCTGAGTTTTTATAATGTGATTGCTAATGCCGGCAACAGGAATTTGTTTCCCCCTCCTTTATGACTTTATGCCTCGTTGACATCGTGGTTATTAGAGGTGGGGTGGGACTAAGGACAAGGAATGGAAGGGAATTTGGCCATGGCCTTTTGAAGGAAGCATCCCAGAAAAAATTTGGGGGAAATAATCTTGTCCACTGCTGACTAGCAACATGTATGACAGACACCATGCAGGATTTAAACATGGCGAGTTTAGTATCTTTCCATCTTAATTTATTTCTTTATTGTTCACTTTATCATGCCGTACCCTTTTTTTTATATATATCATCTGAGTCTTTCTTCAAATATCGATAGTTCATTTACTAAAGGTGCGTTTCCACTGAGACAACTTCTTGGCAACATGTGGAATGTGGCACTGACACATGCGACAAGAAGTATTTCAAGCGAAGCAACACGCTGCGACATGTAGCAAGCAATAATGACACATGCTACAGGTTGGGCCGTGTCGCCAGTCGTATGGGCCACTGTGTGACAAAAATATAGCGTGTCGCACGATGACGCCAGTATCCAAGCGGTACTGGATGAGCACGACAAAGCGGGCGACATGGAGTGGAATGTGCAGAAAACAACTTCACCGGAGTTTTGGAATAACAACAGTGCTTCATATAAAACAGGAAAGCGAAAAGTGACAAATTAATACTACTTGCTAACAAGTACGAATGTTCATTAGATGAAATAAAAAAGAAAAATCACGAATTTGAGGCCTGCTTTTCATCGTGAACATAAAAGGATTACTAAACAAAAGAGCGGCTCATGTCCTAAGGAACAGAAATGGTTTACTTATAGACTCCTGACATTTTTGTTAGATGTTGACATTCCAAGACAAACTTTTTCAACAGCAGAAAATTATGAGGTATGTTAATATATGTAACTAATTAATTTTGACAGAATAATTTACCAATGACAGATCCAGAGACGGAATAGGGGATATGCCATGTTTTTAGTTATACAAGTAAATAAAGGTAGTTTTTGGTGGGTTTAAAATATATATATTTTAAAAATTGTCGTAATGAAAACTTTACAAAGGACTTACATATAATTAAGATAGGCTGTATTTACAGCTTATGTAGAAAAGTGTTTCCAAATTTAGATTGTGGTAAATAATAGTAAAAAACTTTTCTTGAATCGACCTTTCACTCTTACAGTTGTGTATGATAGGGATAAATTGTCACATAATGGTAACTTAGCTAAATACATTATTTTACGTATGAATACATAGTTTATGGTTTGTCTTAGTATTTGTCTTGCCAAGATACTTTTCCTTCTTTTGACACAAAATACCTTGCAAAATCATCCTGAATGTCTTTTGCATCTTCACCTGATTTTCGTGGTTTGTGTTGTAAATTCACCATTCCTGTGTCATCTACCACCATCCTCCATGATCCTGGAATAACAGTTCCATCTCATGTATTTTATCTAAGGTTCCATAAGGTGCATAAAGTGTTCTTGAGGTATTGCTTTTTCTTTTAAAAAATTGTGTAGATATACAAATGCAGATGTGATGGTTTCTGCATTTTTAACATTTACCATTAAAGGTTTTCGAAACACACGAAATACTGATGATAATAATTCGAAAGTATTTTCCACTACTCTCCGTGCAAGTTTTATGCGCTTACCTTTACAAAATCTCGCAGAATGTTGATAAAAGCTATGCATACTTCTGGTACTATGCGACAAATACTTGGGATTAAAATTCTGAAGAGATACAGTGATGCATAACTATCTCCAGAAACTAGGTACCTCAATGTCAACAATACCCGCACTTGAACTGGTATCGCTTCACCAAAGGAGTGACCTTTTCGACTAGGTAGTCAAAATCATACCTGCTCATACATGTGAAATTTTTGAACAGACTCCCATCATTTGAAATAAATTTTTCGAAAAATTCCTTGCGATTCACACTACTTTTAACAAATAAATCTCCACCACCTAGGTTTTTTCAGTTTTCTTCTTGTATTGCCATTTGTGAGGATCAAATAAGCAGCAGCTGCCACTGCTTCTGATGCCATGACGCACACTACTGGCCGCATAACATGAAATGCTTTTGCCGCATGCTACAAGCAACAGCGACAAATAGCAACAGATTCTTGGGTGACAATCGACTTGTGACAAAGTGTGACGACGCACGGCGACATGTAGCAACAAAATAACTCCTGTAGCATGCTACATGTTGCTCGTTGTTGCCTCAGTGGAAACACGCCTTAACATTTCACCCCCACTATCTCCTCCCTCACCCTATCTTCCACTGCACAGCCAGTCATTTAAACTTTGGCTGTGCACATCTCCTGAACTATATGACTCAGTCCCTAATGAAATATTGTACATGATTTTGTTTGTTTCCTATGTGTTTCACTCGTCACAGCCTTCAACTTTGGAGAGTAATATTTTGGTGTGATTTAGTAATTTTACCCATTTTCTTTTTGCTATATGTCACATAGTTTTTGATTAATGGAATTATAAATATATCTATCATCATGCATTTTTTTAGCTAGCTTTGTAACTTTAACATATCTGTACACATATTAAATTCAGACTTAGTGTGATACTCTCTAGAATGTCTATGTAGCTGTGTCTGTTCTCATCATGAATTTTTCATTCTCATTGCAGTCAAGGAGTGTGGAGATTATTGTTTTTAAATTTGGTTTTTTTTTTTTTACTGATGACTTTACACCAAATCAATGTCATTAGAGCCGGAATGTGGGTTTGGGGACGAGGAACTAGAAGGAATTTGGTAATGGCCTTTTTAAAGAAGTATCCTGGCAAAATCTTGGAGAATTAAAATGTTTTAATATCCCAATACTTGGAATTTTACATGACCATGATTTCATTATAAGTTATTTCAATGCCTTCAATTCTGGAATTTCACAATATAACCCCTACAAACATGACTTAATGGTCTTAAAAGATACTATGAATTAACAGGCCTATATTAGATCTTCAAATTACGTAAAAGCAATTAGTGTCCTACAAAAACCTGCACTGTTGTACACAAACAGAAATTAGGTTGGAATTATCTCTGCAGATCGAAACACCGTTTGGTTTTTCCATGGTTTCCTAAAATCTCTCCATGTGAATGTTAGGATAGTTCCTATGAAAGGCCATAGCTAAATTCCTACCCATTCCTTGCCCCCCCCCCTCCCCCTTGTTTTCCCAGCGCTGATGGCCTCCATGTCAAGAAGGTGTAAGCAATAAGGAAAAAAGAATTATGAATAAACCAGCAATGATACAATAACTAAAAGAAATAGTAATAATCTCATATTTGGACCTTTCAATCTAAAAAGTTAACTAGCAATCGGGATATCGTTATTCTATTTTAATCACAAAACTGGTATAGAAGGATGTAGCTGTAACAATATTATACTGTTCAGTATTACATATCCTTCTTTTAATTATCAGGATTTATTTTTAACACAGTTTTAATGGGTTTTTTCCCATTAGATTCATGGTTACCACTTCATAAAATAACTGAAATCTGGGTTGTAATATCGTAACGGACAGGGGCGTAGCTACGCGGTGCAGTGCCCACGAGCTTTCACGGCAAACTAGCGACCTTTCCTTTTTTTTTTTAGCTCCACCGTCGTCTAAGTGGCCCCTGAGAACGCAGGAACCCCTCACTAAGGGCCCTCGCTGTTCAGGGGGGCCCCAACCCCAACCACTGCTCAGGGGCCCCTAAAGAACAATTGAAGGGCCCTCATCCTCAGTTCAGGGGGCCCCTACAAGCACACAAGGCAAATAAAAGGTTGCCCATCTGGCCTGAGGGCCCAAAATAAATTTTTTGCACCAGGGCCCTTGATGACCTAGCTACGGCACTGGTAACGGAATGCTTGAATCTTACATTCTCTTGTTGATTCGAGTAAGGATATTATGACTAAGAATATATTTTGGTTTTGCCAAAGCCCACAGCTTGCCGAGATACGAACAAGGATGGAGGGTGGAACTGGCGCATTGGTGTTAATTGTAATCTGCTGGGCAGTGGGTCGGCCACCTTCCAAGTATGAAGGAAGAAAATGTGTCAAAACTAATGAAAAGGTTTCTTCATCATCATACAGATGAACATGATTAATTAATTAAGATCAGTGGCATCTATGAAAATAAAAATAGGACTGTAAGAGCAACTACTTCTTTTCTGTAGAGTACCCTCGTCACAAATCTGAGAGTTATTTTATAAAATCCAACTTTACTAACAACTTTTCATTTTTAGACAGCATCTTGACCACTGACTTATTTCCATCTTTGCACTTCTAGGATTACTGGAGATTACGACTTTGCAAGGAACAGGCATCATAATACTGCACTAAGTCAAATGCAAGACTCCTTTAGAAACATTATACAAAGTACATTTAACGGTGTCATGCTGGTCTAGGGTGTATTACAACATAATTAATGCTTGAAAATAATACGTTTTGTGATTGACTACAATAGTATTATGACATCAGTAGTGAATGTTGTTGTGGTGGAACCACAATTTCCAGTAAACCCCCACTTCCAAGATACAGTACCTCGAAAGCCACTGACCTCACAGGGCAAAGTCGGTTCAAACACAACGCCAGGGACCCAAGAAGGAAATATGCTATCAATCTGAAATTTACTACACAAGTTCCTAAATGCATATTATTCTATAAAACGCTGTATGTGAATCCATCAAATGGGCCTGTATGAAAAATGTATAAAGTTGTTTGAAATATGGGTAGATCGTTACAAGTTATCAAGCAATAAATGTTATTACCATCCACGTTATTACATGATGATATTTTTCTGCATGTTTCTTACCCTTAACTATTGGTCCAGACAGCATTTCAGCCTAACCACAACTGCCACTGACAAAAATTTAAACTACCTTAAATTATCTGTATCAAACATCCGTTATGGTAGCGCCATGTTTTACCCTGGAAGGTAGGCTACCATGCAATATATCTTAGCATTGAAATCCAATAAGTCGCCACGCACAGATACATTGTAAATGTTACTGATTTTCTACTTATTAAGTGTCTGCAATTTGCAGGTGGAAAGCAGTTTTTATCCAACAATGAAGACTTAAGAACACTTAGAATCAATATCAACAGCTAATAACGTGCATATATTGCGTGATTACTAGTAACAATCTAGTCATATTTCAAACAATTTTCTACATTTTACATACGTTTGACGGCTTCACATACAACGTTTTAATGAAATAATATGCATTTAGGAACGTGTATAGTAAATTACAGACTGATAGCACACTTCCTTCTTGGGACCCTGGCGTCGCGCTTGAGCCGCAAAGTCTTTTCTCCAACCTTTTTACAATCTCTATTCACCTACTCCTGGACATAATTATGTAAAGCACTGCCATAAATGATTATTAGCTAATCCATTGCTGATCAGGGTTAGACGTCTTTTGGTGAAGGATTTTCTTATGTAATATGAATATATCGGTTGCAATGTAAGGATGTGCTCCACCTCTGAACAGTTTCAGACAACAATAGTAATACAAGAAAAGTCATATGCACAACTCAAACTCTGCAACAAGAAGCCGATAATTTTACATTTCGTTAACACTGTATGAGCAACAAGCTTAAAAATACAAACCGCATTGGCATTTCCACCCAACTGCATTTGGCGTAACTGAAGCCATGTCCAATTGGTATCCAGCTGGGTAGAACGTACAAACGTCAAATGCACACCCAGACTTCTGTGAACGGCGGAACAGTCAATGCAAATGAATACGCCATAGGTAACGCTGGCCCATGTAGGATTTTTTGCATTGCAATCAAAACAAACCTGTAATGTAAAAATGACACTTGTGCAAAACTGTTGTGTCACTTCCACAAAAAAAATCTTTCGCATATTTTTTTCCAATAAACAAATAAAACATAATTACAGAGTTCAAGAAAAAATGTTAACATTATTACTAGTTCACGAAATAATGATACAGGATTTTAAAGTTTCATAGAACAGTACAAAACACGAAAGAAAAAAAATCTGTCAGTGTGTTATTACCTTATTTGTTGGAACTGAACGCAGCCTCTTAAACACTAACTGTATGTCATTTTTATTAGGACATTGATCCGACATTTTCAACTTTTAAGTAGTGTCTCCACAGATGAAATTTTCTTTTAAAAAAAAACTACTGGCAGACGAAGAGACATATAAGCGATACATCCACAGACATACGTCAGCATTCCCACAATGCAACATAAAATCACTGTTTGTAAAAGTGTCTAAGAGATGGCACGTTTCGCAATCGACAGAGGAGAGAACAAATTTTACAATAATTTGATCTTTGGTTGCAAAGTGATTCAAGAAATTGGGCGGAAATTTTTACAATCACGTGGTAATTCTGTTTATGCGAGAAGAGACATACTTTTTTTTTCAATTTCAATTTTTTTTAAAAATTTTATTAAATATTTATTCAATATTAGTTGTGTAAATGGTAAAAGTTTGAGATGTGGAGATAGGAGGGAGAAGGAGAGAATAGTGGATATGTACAAGTCATAGACTGACTGTGACACCCAGATAAATATTGCTGCAAGTTTTAGAAACAGCAAGTGAAAGAGAAGAGTGGATCACGATAAGAAATTTGCAATGGAATTAAGGATATCGAAGTTGGAATGTTTTCAAATGTAGGTAGGGAAGAAAGGGACTGTAACAAATTTCCTCGGGTGGTAATGAACAATATGCCTCACACTGTGAAGTATTTTAAGGTAAATACATACGTAAGAATCGTAGGTAGATGTGCGCTGAAATTATCTCCAAGCCATGAGCTCCATTGCAATAATTTATGGAAATAATATTAATAATTCAGAGTAAAAGTAAGTTTACTACCCTCTACTCCAAATTGTATTTGTAATACAGTTAACTGAACGCTATGCGTACTGTAATTTCTGTGTTATCCACAAACTAAAGCCAGCACCGGAACTAGATGGGTGTAAATCGGGGCGCTTGCCTTGGGCGGTAATTTCAGGATGGCGACAAAATCGTGTTTGAAAGTAGCTCCACTACTGCCCCAGCTGCCACAATGGGTGAAATGCGTCGGCGGTACTCGGATGGTAACAATGGGGGTGGCAATCTCAGAGTTTTTGCCCCGGCTCGGAAAATTCCTAGATCTTCCAGCTTATTCAAACTGGATTGTGCCATGTTGCCCTGAAGGCTAGTTTACTTTTGCACCCCAAAATATTACCAACTATTGATTGTAGGTGAATAACATCCCATTAGTAACTGCAGTTTCAATTGTTATCTGCAAATATATAACATAATATATGAATTTTTTATAACGATGGGAATTACAATATAGATATGTTTCTGAGATTATGTTGTATATTGTTCTTTCTTGTATTAATTTTAATATGGGACAGGGAAATTGGGAAAGCATGTAATTGTATATGCTATACTGTAAATTAAAGTCTGTTTAGTATTAGTGTAATATACGAAAACATAATTTTTTTTACAATGTAATGTATACGTCATGTTAACTCTGCTTAGTATTAGTATCTGCAAATACATAATGTAAAATTGTATACATAGGATGGCTGTATGGTCAGGAAACCAAAAGCCAATAAATAAAAAAAAAAAAAAAAATATATAACATCCGTGATAGTTACTAAATATGAATACAATTTCTAGATAATCAAAAAGCAGCACAAGTAAACAGATCGAACAGAAAGATAATCGTACATCTTTTTAGTTACTATGAACGATTTTATCTAGTTTCACTTCCATACATCAGTCACCCTTAGTTACAAAATTAAAAGAAGAATATTCTTTCATAGAGTAAAATGTGATATGAAGCTAAACAATTTTAATATGGGTTAAAAACCTGCTTCATTTCCTGCCATAGTTTGTTGAAAAAAGTAGCTTCATTAAAACTTAAATTGAATTGCAATGTAGAACATGCTCCGGTGTCAATTTGACATCTGATTACACATTTCTTATTAATTTTCTAAGTATTATCTTACATAATTTGAGAGTTAATTCCCCACCCCCCAATGTTCTTTTTACATTTACGAATTTTAATTTTCAATCTCCTGTAAGTTTTTGGTAAATTATTCGTACTTCACTTGGTAATTTAATACAATCTCTGAAACCCGTACCCAAAAAATAAATATTTTCACTCCCTTATGCATGAAATCGAGTGACTGTTGGTGCCGAAGTTCATCCATTCCTTTCCATATACTAATCCTAATTCTTCGACCAATATCCTATCACTATCACATGCCTAGCACTCCCTTCATTCGCCTGTGTTCTAATTAATCCCAATCCAACTCCTTTAGTTATTGACAGGATCCTGTGGTAATTTCCACAAATAATCCTAGCTGTTCTCCTCTGCATAGCCTTGAAGCCTTGTGTTTGACAGTTAAAATGTCGGTCCCAAACTATATCTCCATATTCGAGCAATGGTCTGACTAAAGTTTTGTGACCAAATTCCTTCGATTCTCTGGTACATCCTTTAATCACTCTCTCCAATAAAAGTAGAAGTTTTTAAACTTTCCCTACCACTTTCTTAATGTGTTCCGCACAGTTGAGTTAATTATCATATGTTAGGCCAAGTTATTTCCTCTTTGAGCCTTTAAAAAGCAATTAAGTACCCACCCCATAATCATACACAAACCTAATTTTGTGTACCTAATAAGATATCTCTTGGAATTTAGCTTCATTCCATGTTGACATATACAGTTAAATATTACATCCAGGTCAAGCTGCGGGAGTACACAGGTTTCTCCTTTTTTGGTCCCATTATTTACCATTATGTCGTCTGCAAACATCTGAAATTCTGACTGTAAACCATCAACATAATAATAATTCATTGGAATGATGAATAGCAATGGATCCAATACACTATCCTGTGACACTCCCATCTTTCTGCTTTTTAAAAATTCCTCTACCTTTCAAGTCACTTTTTCATTCACTCCAAATGTTTTCAACTTATTTAAACCTTTTATGGCTCATTCTGTCAAATGCCTTGAAAAGATCTAGTGCTACACTATCAGTTAGGCCTCCATTCTTCAATTCATCTGAGATATGTGGGCATTAGGCCACCATCTGAGGTGCACATGAATATATTATTCATTAGAATAATGAATAGCAATGGTTCCAATACGCGACCTTGTGTGCACTACCATTTCTACTTCCACAACTTTTGATACTGCATTTCCTACCCTAACTTTCCGTTTTCTACCATTTAAAAATTCTTCTATCCAGCAAATCACCTTTTTATCAACTCCAATAGATTTTACCTTATTTACCACCATTTTATTGCTCACTCTGTGAAAAAGCCTTTGAAAGATCCAATGTTACACTATCAATTTGGCCTCCCTTGTCCATTTCAACCGAAATATTTTGCATATTCGCATGAATATCCTTGCCTAAAGCCATGTTGCTTACTCCATAACCACTTAACGCCTCATATATAGTTCTGAAGAGGTTGCAAATCAATTTCTCCACTAATTTACATAACACTGATTTTAAACTGATTGGCTTATAATTTTCGACTCTATTTCTCACTCCTCCTTTATGTACCGGCACTACTTTCGCACTTATCCAGTCCTCTGGTAAGTAGCAAGTATCCAGACTCAATCTAAATAATAGTTCAAGATAAGGTAGAACGTCCGGCTATTCTTAAGACACCTGTAGAAATATTATATACACCAGCACCTGTATGTTTTTCAGCTTGCTTAGTTCCTTCATGATATCCTCAGGATTAATTTCAATCGTTATTTTTTTCTAACTGTGTTGTTAAGCTCGTTCCTCGATTTAGACCTTCCTGTTTCTGATTCATTGTCCCTAATGCTCTCACTAGACCAGCTACTTAAAATGTCTGCCATTCTCAAATCCTCAGTAGCTTTTTCTCCATCCCTGTTTCATGGTTTCCCATATTTCGTGGTTGTGTGCGAAGTTACGTTGCTGCATTGTTTCTTCATAAAGTTTGAGGAGTATAACGGTAACGAGAGAGCCGAATAGAAAAATAGTATGGATACCATCTTAGCATGGCATGGAGTCCAGCGATAGATCATTCAAGGAATCAGAGATGAAGGCTGCAAGATTATCACATCCATCCACTCCCTTCCGCTGTGCGTACCTCTACCACGCCTCACACCCCACTACCCGGCCACCCAACCAGGTCCTTCCCTGCCTCACCTTCTGTGCACTGATTGGCACCGACGCACGTGACTGGCGTCACCTGGTAACCAAAGGTCTTATAAGCGTGGACTCTTCCGAAATCCGACACTTCGCCGGAAGATAGAGACAGAGGCAGGCTCCGAAACGTCGGCCTGTACTTTTACTGACTCGCTATCCCGGTGTATTTTACGCAACTGACTCACCAAGAAAGCCTACATTCTTTCATCATCGGCCTTTATGGGGAGGAGATGTATCGTGGTGTCAAACAACTGGTTACACTGTGGGTGAAGAAGGCCAAGTTCACTGGTCTTCCTACAAAGGTTTCGTGACTAGGAAGTAGTTTCTTGCTTTGTTGAAATTAAACATCACATAAAATCATTATTTTTCGTCGAGCCAGCCGTGGCTTGGTTCACGAAGAAGGAGTTGGATCGCAACGCGAAGTCTCTTCTGGCCTGCCACCAAAATTTGGCCAATAAATTCTCTCCGCATGCCTGGCAGTGGGTTGATCGCTCCACTGCGGCGGACAGTGCACTGTCACAACAGAGAGTTTCTGCAAGGCAACTGGGGAAGTTTAGTCTCCTGTCTAGCAATGCTCGTGGGTAAACGTCTCTTGACAAACTGTAATCAATCTGACAGGTATGGCACTGGACCCGGATGCTGAAGCTGTGCTTTCCCGGGGTTTACAATTTGAACCAACACCAAGAAGTATTCCCCTACATTGAAATCTTCAGCAGTGGAGCAGCCTATCCATAAACTGCCAGCGGAATCGGTGGAAGAAATTCGGCATGTAACCAGCTGGATCATCCTGAAGGCTCAGTACGACAGGAAGAATATATCGGCGGCGGAGTGGAGAGCACTTAGCGAGCTACAGTGGAACGAAGAAATCGTCATTCTGTCGGCAGATAAAGAAAACTCCACCATCCTCATGGCAACAGACGATTTTCTGTGTACTCCAAGCATACACAGACAGTTTAAATGATTCTTTAGCATCGCTGACTTCAGCCATGTATTAACAAGACGCATAGAGAAGGACTCTCTATGTTGCTTGTTGTACAAGGCTGAGCCAAGGAAATTAGGATTGCGTGTTTTATTTTTTCGCAGAAAAGGATATTACCGCCTCATTTAACTCTTTCAAAAGGTCTAGTTCTCGAATATTTTCTGTTGTCGTACCCGTTTCCTTCCATAGTTCGACTTCATTATCAAAATATTTTAAGTTGTAGTATTGGAAGAAACTTTGTGATTTTTTTTTAATCATTCAATGACATACTTAAACTTTAACGAGAATGTAGCTAGGGATTTCAATCCAACAATGAGGGATCCCGCATCATTTGACAGTCTGGCGGATCCAGCACCTAATTAAGCGGATCCGCAATCCGTAAAATGGGGTGAAAACATGTTTCAGTCATCGTCATCTAGCCTCCCTGTCGTCACTTTTCGGTCCGACTCGTTCTCTACCGGTTGTATCCATGGTTGTATCGCCCCGTTTACCTGTACCCGTCAAGATGACATTTGACTCACGGCAACTATGTTTTTGTTTTAAACTATACTTCATCGTATTTGAGATGTTTCATTTCAAAAAGTGGATTTCAATTTCCTAATTTTGCTAATTCTGTAAGATCTATGATAGCAAAATTTTCAAATTCCGTAAAAGGGGACATAATTGTTCAGTTTGAAGATTTCAAGAAACAATGTCAAAGATTTTCGTTGAGTTTTGGATGAGTGTACGTCCCAAAAAATCATCTATATTTGAACGTTTATGTTCACCACAAAGTAACACATTTCAATATCAGTTTGCTTAGAATACACGGTTCGTGAACCACGGAAGAACGACTGACAAGTGTTGGTGTTGCTGTTGAAACTGCTGTTATCAGCAAAAGATCTGACGGGACAAGCGTCAGAGAAAACGTTCTTCCTTGGTATCTGCAATTTTACTTTCCACACAGCACACAATTGGCAGTTGTCGACGTTTTGTACCCCTACACCAAAAAAAAAAAAAAAAAAAAAAAAAAAAAAAAAAAAAAAAAAAAAAAAAAAAAAAAAATAAAAGCTATTGAAAGAAAATGAACGCACAGAAACAACTTTGACTCAAACCTGGACGCCTCAATTGAACCTCAAAGCGTGACCGTAACACTGTTTCAGCCACTTACTGAGGTGATTTCCAGATTTAATGACCTCAAAAAGGTGCAGAAAGTTGTTAAGTTTTTAAAAAACGAGGAGGCAGAAAGGGTCTTCTCGGCTGCTGGCTATAAACTGTATGTAATTCTTTGCAAATAAAGTGATAGTTTCAGTGCTTATTAGATAAATATATTATTTTTCATACTGACATGAATTACTGTAAGGCATGTAATGTGATCTGAAACTGAATACTTACCTTAATTGATTATTTACTAAATAACTGGAGTTAGATTTTTTTTAAATAAACGTGTAAAAGCGCAATGTATAATCCCAAAACCCTGCTCCAGAGACGTTATCAAGAAATTTAAACAAGGTATGAAAATAGATCTCTTTCAAACCTGGCAGGTCCATGTTCTTCCTTTTCTAAAAACCTGTCAATTTCTGATGCTGTAATTTGTCAATCTACGCCATCAGTTTTACGAATTGGAGAAATTTTTTGCGGATTGTATTTTTATCTTCGTCATAAAAACTGATTTTTAGGGAAGGCTGTTCTTTCCCAGCTATGTCACACGTCTCATGTGCCAATACAATATAAGTCTTCTTTGCGGCCTGCATAATTTCACTTTTAATGACAAAGCCGCACAGGGCAATGATTTCGTTTCGAATCTGTGGGGAGATATACAGAGGCGGCCCTAGCAATTTTTTTTAGGTGGTGCGAGATCTCATTGTTGCTCCCCAAATGTGCAATCGTTTATTCGTGATTATGGTGTCCCTATAGACAGATTGAAGATAGCAATTTTTTTTACATTTTACTCATATTATAAATGCAAAAGTTTGTTTGCTTGAAAGTTTTTACTGTTTCACGGCTGAACGGCTTAAAATAAAATTTGGAATAATGTATTGGTTATTTACTTTTATCCCGATCGATAAAGTAGTTCCTGTGGGATTCAGGTACGAATACGTGTACGAATGCGTTATGAATTCCACTCGAGCAAAGCCGTGGGCAGAAGATAGTCTTTATTTATTAATAATAACTCAAACCTAAAAAAAATTAGTATAGGACAGCAGCGGTATGAATAAGAAACAAGAGAAGTAACAAGGAATGCTGCATGTCTGAATAGGTTTATTTAAGCCACTGTGGCGAACTAAATGCTCACATCACCTAAAGGTCAGATTCACTTAGTTTTTAATAATTGGATTCTACACTTAACGTACCGTAAGTAGCGCTGTCGTCCATACGGCTAAGCACTCCCCACTCTTCACGCTCTATCTCAAGAAGGGTTAAAGCTATGAAATATTGTCTGTGACGATATTTATAGAGAATTTTATGCTCTACAACTTTTACAATAACTCAAAATAACATTTAGAGTAAAGGAAACGAGATATTTATAGAAACCGTTTTTTGTGACATTTGACCTTGATTATCTTGACTGGCGTAGAACACACGAGATTCTATGAGACTTTTGAGCCAACTTATAAAATATCAAAACAAAGGATTGAGCAAGAGCAAATTTTCAGCTTGTTATCTTTCATTCCGAGGTTTGCCCCTTTTTTCACCTTATTTGACTGGATTACAACCAAGAAATATATGTGATGCTTTAAGAAATTTAGCAGAAAATACAACAGATTGTCATTGGGTTAGAGAATGCCAGTCTATAAAAAAGGAAATAACCACCTACGAATTTGTAGTTGCTCTCGTCGTATGGTATGACATTCTTACAAAGGTAAATGTAATAAGAAAAATGTTGCAAAACGAAAAATGCAACTACATGCGGCTAAACAACATATGATGCATTTACACATTGGCTTGAAAATTATCTGGATATGGTTTCGAGTCATTATCCTTGGTAACGCCGAGAGAAACAGCTGACTAAAACGATATTGACAAAGTTCATTATCGTGTGAAGGAAACGCAAGAGAACGAACTTTCTTTATGTAGGAGAAAAAATGAAGCTCTTGAATTGCATGCGGAGGAGATTTTCAAAATAAACTATTAGTATGTTATTGTTGACATTGTGCGCGCAAGTTGCCAACATAGATTTGAAGAACTTAAACATGATAAAAACACATTTGGTTTCATGCACAACATAAAAAGATTAAAGGAAACTAGTGATTATAAAACTTCTGAAGCAATGCAATGACTTGCAAATATCTCTAACAATAGGAGAAACATCTGATATAGATGAACAAGAATTGTATGAACAACTCAATACGTTTATCCGTGTATAAGAAGTGATCCACGGCGTTATCTCGGTGATGAGATAACTAATACAAGAAAAAAAAACATTAACTGAAGTGTACCCCACTATCGAAGTAATTAGTCCTGAGAATTTTTCCCACCATATCTGAGACAGTTGCGTACGCAGAAAGAAGTTTTTCGTGGTTAAAAATTATTCGATGAGTCAAGTTCGACTTTCAGCCCTTTCTATTCTTTGAATTGAAAATGAAGTAGCTCATTCGTTAGATTTTTGTGCTTTAGTAAAATATTTTAGTCTTAGAAAAAGCCGCAAGCATCATTTTTAAATCCTTGTATATTTATTTTAATGTACCTTATTTTATCATCAATAATTTGTCGTCTTTATGTTTGATAACTTTTAATAACTCTTCTAAAACAATATTTTAAAACACAAAATTTATTTATTTATGATTTTTGTATTTCTCGTCGATCATCAGAAATACGTTCTTTTGATTCTCATACTTTGCACAAAGGACAAGGGCCTCGCAAAGATCTGCCGCCCCGAACCTTGTAATGGCTAACGTCGCCGCTGGTGATAACGAACTGCGGCGAGGTTAAAAACTCTATTGTCCAAAATAGTTTCGCAATTTTTTTGGTGACAGTCCGTCTAAATGCTTGAATACCACTTCCCATAGCTTTGTTGATCGGAAGAATAGAACAAAATTATTTTTTAAAGAAATCCGGACTAGTGAACTGATTTAACTGATGTTTTGGCAGCACTTGCTATTACCAAATTGAATGACAGCTACCGGGGTTAAAAAATGCTCGTAAGATATAGGTTCAGAATTCTGCCTTGGTCACCTTTGTTTCTTCCTATTATATTCGATCCATTGTCATATCTTTGGCCTCACAATCGTTGATATCCAAATAGAACTGTGAAAAGTATCATCGATAAACAGGCCAGTGAGTCCGGTTTCCAGGTCCCTGCCGGCTTGTTACCAACGAAACATCCACGCACTTGGACTTTGTCTTCATTAGTGTCAACGAAAGCAATGACATCAGGAGTTCAATTCAGTGTGATGGAAAAGTATTTTGTTACACATTTCATTCGTTTTGAATATATATCCGACATTTGTCTCCCTATTAGCAACACGCCGAAGATGCTCCGTCATTACAGAGTCATATTTTCCTAGCAGTTGCAATATACCCAGGAAGTTACCATTATTAGAAGTATTTAGTGTTTTAGATCCAAAGCTTCCTCTGAACAAGAATTTACTGCATGTTAAAAATAATACTTTGGACATCATGCTTTCCTTGATGTTTCGTCTTTAATCTGTATTTACAAATGCTTGTCTATGACACTGAAATTGTTTAATTTAATCAACACTTCTATCCAATTTATTATGGTGTGTTGGTGATTTGAGGAAGTTTCGTGAGTTTTGAGACTCTCTGATAAGTAACTCCAGTCATCAAATCCTTCTTTTCCCTACTAAGAATGAGACCTACTGTTGAATAAACTTCAGGAAAAACAATATACTTTATCTGCATATTGAGAGTAAGCAAGCTATCTTTTTTTATATTTCTCCACATGGTATTACTCTTTGAAAACGCATATTTGAAAAATGACATACATTTTTTTTTTTTTTTTTTTTTTTTTTGCTGCTAGAATAATTATTTCATTTCTGGCTGCAGAGTCAATGAGCGACCATTTTAAAATATCATCATAATTTATACTTTGAAAATGCGACGGTGATGGTATGTCTGGTATAACTCATTCTGTTATATTTTGAACTGCAGAAAACATTCCAGCCATAGCTAAATCTTCCCGTACATGCTGCTTTTTATCATCGTAAGCCTCGTCTGAAGTACTTCTATGAAACGAATATAATCGTAGGCTTCCGCGGCCAGAGTCAGTTGATTCTTGGCTGTCCGCGTGGTGCCGCGTCATGTTCCTTGTAGTCGACGTTTCGACCCTCATTCTGGGTTCTTCTTCCAGGGCAGAACTATTAAACAGGTTTTCTTCCGCCGCGTTTTGAGCTAGTTCTGGTGACGACGATTCAGATGACTTCTCAAATGCAAACAATTTTGCAAGCAATTTTTAAACCATCTTAGTTTAAACTTGGTTTTGTGCACCAGATAGTTTTTTTTTTTTTTTTTTTTTGTATGTAGCACATGTTTTGTCTGTAAAAGCATTATGCTTTATAAATATTTACGATACCAACGTTAATTGCAATCACCTAAAGTCTAGAAGTGGTATAAATAGATAACTAGATGGAATCTCGCTCCATGAACTCAATACTACAGCCCAAAAGACAGGAAACAGGTGCGAGAGCCGCTGACCCGGAGAGTGCCAATTATGGGACGAGTTGTGATTTTCTTGATTCGAATAAGTCGAGCTTACTCGAGTCGCAACTCCAGTTAACTCTATTCTATGATGACATACGACTGAGCACTAAGCTGAAGCTCTTGCGTTTATAAACTCTTCTGGATGATTAGTGCGTTAAAATAATATCCAAATTGGGTTATTATAGAATTTATTTTTTGAGTAGACGATCTGTCACTTCAGTTTCGGCGCCCCCCATACGACGGCGCCCGGTGCGGTCGCACCGCTCGCACCGCCCTAGGGCCGCCCCTGGAGATATACCTATTAACAATAATTGATAAAATTGCGATAGAGTGGCAAGTCCGCTGGCAATCTCCCTACTCACCCGTCTTTCTCCTTTCCTCTTCCAACCTATTTTTGCACTCTACTAATTTTTAGTTAAAATTCTTTCAGTGTTTCTGTTAAATTATTCATCATTCCCCAGCCCTTCCATCATTTCCTACGAAAGAAAATTTTCCCACACCCTTATACCAGCTTGTGGTCATGGTCAACGCACCTCTCCTAATTTTCCCACCAATATCTTTCCGTGCTTCATCTCCAGTATAGGTCTTGTACACTCCCATGATTTTCTACACTCTCCTTCTATCCTCCAATGTAGCCCACTCCAGCTCCTTTATCATATTTCGCGGTAATTTCCAAAAAAAATCTGGCAGCTCTACTCTGCACCAACACCTGTATTTGATATCCAAAATGTGGGTCCCAACCTACGCCAACATATTCCAGCATTGGTCTGACCAGAGTTTTGTACCACAATTCCCTTACTTCTCCAGTAAATCCCCTCATAACTCTTTCCAAGAGGAAGGATTTTGAACCCTTTCCTATTACCTATCAAATGTGTCCTGCCCAGTTAAGTCTGGTATCAAATGCTATACCAAGATATTTCAATTTAGAGACTTCAATAAAAAGCTTCTTCCCCACTTTAAAATCATAATTAACGTTTAGTTTTTTATCTGTGTATCTAATAACCTTGCTCTTCTTTGCATTTATCTTCATCCCAATTTTTTTAATATGCTTTTTCAACACAAGGTCATTAGAATCAATTCTCAGTTTAAGCAGGTTTTCAGGAACACCATGTTGTTGTTCTTTACTTCTTAAAGGCGTTATTTATACGGTGTACCACAGAAAATAATCGAAGATATTATAGATGACACGTTTTATCGATTCTGGCGAAAGCAACCGATATTTTTTCTGAGAAGTTCTTAGCATCCTTTGCTGCTTATTGATGATAATGTGATGAAACATGTTTAGCAGTGTTCACAGATATTTTTACCGACAGAAAGTTCGAGTAACAAATTATTTAAAATATACTAGCAGAGGCACGTAATTCTGCTATCAACAATTATTAAATTTTCATTTCAAATTAGTGGCTTTAGCATCTACAGAAAAGTTGTAATTTTCAGGAAGATACCCAGCAGCGTTTTAACATCTCTCTCCAACACCATTGTACTTAATTCATAAGACTAAAGTTAATATGAAGCTGGGCCTGTGAGCTGTAACACCGTAAGTAGGAGAATAGATACGAACAGTGGCGGATCCAGGATTTTGGTTTGGGGAGGGCTTGACTCGGGCGAAGAGGGGGTCGCCAACAGAAATCTCATTATTCCAGATTACCGGCCCTATAAAAACAGTAGAAAAAAAAAAAGAAAGTTCCCCAAAATCCATGTAGTCGGGGGTGACGTTGTTGCTTTTGGGAGGGGCTTAAGCC